>OX439439.1:15849434-16449434 GCA_949319885.1 Mecyna flavalis
TACTAAGTGCACACAGCTCCTATTTATTATAATATCTACGAGTATTATGGCGGCAGATTTCACCTGTAGCTAGCCCGTTGGACTCCGAAAAAGCCCTTACCAACCAGACCCTAGGCGAGAGTCGAACCCACGACCTCCGGGTTTTATACCTAAGCGGCTTAGCCACTGTTCCACAGAGGCGATCAAATCGGCGGATTCTATGTATGCAACAGATTTACAACACCGCCCGAAAGAGCTGGTGAATTGTCTGCCTGCCAACTATCTTCTATAAATATAAAACTCAAAGGTGACTGACTGACTGACTGACTGACATAGATATCTATCAACGTACAGCCCAAACCACTGGACGGATCGGGCTGAAATTTGACATGCAGGTAGATGTTATGACGTAGGCATCCGCTAAGAAAGGATTTTGATCAATTCCCACGGGAACGGGAACCACGCGGGTGAAACCGCGGGCGCCGCTAGTACTAGCATAAGAACAAAAGGCGTTACAAATTACAAGTTACAAAAACATTATAACAACGATCTACCTTCTCGCTCACTTGAACAGGCGAGTTTACCAAAACAAGGAGGGAAAGTTAGTAAACCATCATTCATAGGAATTCTCGTTATAATGTTATAACATCGCCTATTTTCCCTCGGGAGTTTGGTAGGTACCTAAAGGGTTGTGATTCAAGTGCGGCGTAGTTTCGGCTTGTTCGGCATACATTATTCGGTATACACTATACAGTAATAATCATGAGTGCCATAAGCTTTTTTTTTTTATCTCGGTAAATAACACTTGCGGATATGCAATGGAGGATATGTTTAAGACGCTGAACTGGAAAGGACGTGGCATCAGCATAAATGGCGAATACATCTCTCACTTGCGATTTGCAGATGACATCGTCATAATGGCGGAGACGCTGCAGGACCTACAACAGATGCTGAATGACCTGGCTGATTCTTCTTTACGCATCGGCCTACGGATGAACTTGGACAAAACCAAGGTCATGTTCAATGAACATGTTCTACCGGAACCGATTGCGATTCACGGCGCCGTCCTCGAAGTTGTTCAAAAATATGTGTACCTTGGGCAGTCATTGCAGTTGGGTGGAAACAACTTTGAGGACGAGGTGAATAGAAGAATTCAGTTGGGTTGGGCAGCGTTTGGAAAACTACGTCGAGTCTTCTCATCGCCGATTCCACAATGCCTAAAGACGAAAGTCTTCAATCAGTGCGTCCTACCCGTCATGACATACGGAGCCGAAACGTGGACACTTACGGCACGGCTAGTCCACAAGTTTAAAGTCGCTCAGCGGGCTATGGAAAGAGCTATGCTCGGCGTCTCTCTGCGGGATCGCATCCGAAATGATGTGATTCGGCAGAAAACCAAAGTCACCGACATAGCTCGAAGGATTAGCCAGCTGAAGTGGCAGTGGGCTGGCCATATCAGCCGTAGAACCGATAACCGTTGGAGTAAACGGGTTCTAGAGTGGAGACCGCGTCTCAGTAAACGTAGTTTAGGACGCCCTCAGGCCAGGTGGAGCGATGATCTGCGCAAGATGGCTGGCAGGAGCTGGATGCGAGTGGCCGAGGATCGATCAGCGTGGCGAGCATTTGGAGAGGCCTATGTCCAGCAGTGGACTGTCACAGGCTGATGATGATGATGATGATGATGAAATAACACTTTCCTGCACGAAAAGATCAAACTTTTTTTCTATTTGTTAAAATTCTTATGGGAAATGTTTAAGTAACGCAAAATCATAGACGCCCCAAATGTTTTCTAGGTAAAACGTTGTATGAGACTTTGTCTTTGTTTTTTATGATCGAACTTTGGTGATTATGCCCCATCACTGTCGATGAATGATGGAAGCCTATGATACTTACTACTATTACGTATCTACTTCTATGGTACTCATAATTTTTTTTTATTTCTAACAGATGTAATAATCAGTATAGTAGATAGCCCTAATGATTGTAACATCTTGACAAAATCGAGAAGTGAAAATAAATTTGAATCTAGACACTAATGATTTTAGTGTCGCCACGGCGGCAAATAGCGTACCTAACGGTATTCCCATACAAATTACTCAATTCGAATTAGTTTTCACTTTTTGTTACTCGTAATTTTCCGTGCTAGCCGAACAAGCCGAGTATTTCGTTGTCACCTCCCTGGCCACCCTCTTCACCTGCCCGAAACTTGGCCGTCTTTACCTAGCGAAATAAATCGAAACCAGACGAACGCCCAACCGACGCGATAAGTTCGTAAGGACGTACTTGTTTGTGGGTTCCGAATGAATGTGTTTGTTCATTTTAATTTGCTACAGGAATCTGAACACATCTGTCGACCAATTTTATAAGAAATGCTTCACTGACGAGCCATTTGGTTTAATGGTCGTGAAGTCGGCTATTACTCGTACACCAGAGGTCGCGGGTTCGATCCCCAAACGGTACAAATATTTGTGTGCATGAACATTGTCTGTTTGAATCAGTCTGGGTGTTTCTTTGTATAATATGTGTGTTACATGTGTTTAAAAAAACAATAATTATGCAATTACATGTATTGGCGTTCCGTCGCGGACGATTTCTGCCAAGTACCTTTTGTTTTGTTTCTGATATCTTAACACAACTTGGACCGATAAATCTACTCATATACATAATATTGTCGAATATTTACTTCCCCTATAATATGCTTCATAGTATGCTAATATTTGTATTTTGCGTTTGTAAGAACATAAATATTTAAAAAAACACAAGCCTACGTAGTCGCTCAAAGTCCTAAGGAACCCCAAATATTGGCCGATCGGGGTCCCAATTGAAAGGTCGACAGGCTGGGTCACACAGACCTGCAATTTAATTGAAAAAGGCCTTCTCAATTTATTTGGAAACTGTTGCGCGGTTTATATTTTACGATTCAAATGGAAAGCAGAGACATCACGGGGAAAAACGTTATTCGAAATAAGTGGTTTTAAAGGTCTTGTCATCAATTTGTGGAATAATGATTGTTTTATTTTGCTTCTGAACATTGTCGTGATATATCTACCTACTGGAAGTCATTAAAATATAATAGATGCTTGTGTATTTTTCTTAATACCGTTAATTCAAGTGAAAACGATAAACCATTTTCAAAAGTTTTCGCATTTTTTGTACTACGTCAGATAGGCACGCAACTCACGTGAGGGTAAGCGGCCACTGCGGCCTATTCTATTGAGGGACTCTTAACAAGAAAATGTCACTTAATGTGCTGCCACATTTTGGGTTTCTCTGCCTTCGAGCCTTTTATTTCAAGAGTACTGGCTCCCACATTAACCTTTTCCACGCCAATGTCTGATATATCAGACAAACCATTTTCGTGCCCACCACGCCAATGTCTGATATATCAGACAAAAAAACATGATCAAGAAACGTTGTATTTTTACTTGCCTGAATGAGTTGAGTATAACCTAATAATTTTTTGGAATTTTTTTTTTAATGGTCGTGGCGTGTGGGGCACCATTTTCGGAAAAAAGCGTGGCGGGGAAAGGGTTAATATTGCCGGAACACAGCCAGAGCTATTATAGCGGCAGATTTCACCTTTGGGGGTATCTAGCCAGTCGGACTCTGAAAAAGTCCTACCATCAACCAGACCTAAGGCGGGAATCGAAACCACGACCTCCGGTTTATACCCGGTGGTCGTGTGTTATACATAGGCGGTCAAAAGCATCCTGTCAGTTTGCGCAGGTTAATTCAACAATACTAAACAGTTTGCGAAGCTGTTTTAATAAATTCAACATTGTATTACAATTGGTTTCGGGGCCAG
The DNA here is from genome assembly GCA_949319885.1 of Mecyna flavalis. Classification (NCBI taxonomy): domain Eukaryota; kingdom Metazoa; phylum Arthropoda; class Insecta; order Lepidoptera; family Crambidae; genus Mecyna; species Mecyna flavalis. The sequence goes on from OX439439.1 coordinate 15,853,219, forward strand.
ATGGAGCTGGAAGCGTAATTAAATTTGCACCTTACATAATTGGAGTAGAGTAACAAATCGATTACGCAGTGAGTACCGGATGGCCGGGTAATGTACGAAGTGCGGTCGATTCGCCCAAGGCCATTGGAATGCGGGTGATAGTTGCTGTGCCCATGGTTTTCGTACCGGAATAGATAGTTAACATAATTATTTAAATGATTTTAAGGAAAGATCAAAAATCATAACTTTTTGGTGCAATTTTTTATTTGTGCACCAAAAACCCCCGAGGTAGTCCAAATACAGTCAAAAGCATGTCAGACGTAACACTTTGGACTTTGTACCGCTCTTATGTTTTCCGTGATGTGCTGTTGACCGTACATATTGCTAAGACAGACCAAAAAAAAACAGATTGGACGATTATAAAAAAAATAATGAGATAAAATGCTGACATAACATTAAAAGTTACTCCCTGTGAAGCATTACTTGCAATTAACATAAAATATATCTAAGACAAATAAGCAACTATCAATTTGAACAATCATCCGGTGATAACAGTTATACACGGTGGTATGTAAATACGTACGTGTAGACAAAGCTTGATTGTTCAAATATAATTGGTGCCTGTGTCAGAATAACCTCTGTGGTTGAAATGACTCTTTGTGACTTGCACAATAACGTTTTGATATCTTTAAGGTTCCGTACATAAACATTATCCCACAAAAATGTAATATTTTTCCCGCAAAAAAGTAGCTGAAAAACTCCAGTTCCTAACTTTGTGGTCTTATGCCAACGTAAGGACTATTTTCTACTGAGCTTGTATACATTTCAACGCGCGTGATTGTACTCATACTGTATTTTGGTCCCCTAAATGTTTGACAGATGGGATGATGTTGGTTTTTATTTTGGTCAATAATAGTATTAACAAATATAAATACAAAATACACCCCAAACTAGTGTACCTAAGCACTTGTATTGTGGGTCGAATTTCTTCAGAATCGACGAAGATAACATAAATATAAACTTAAATACATTAACATCTAGACTTAAGAAAAATACAAATTTTAATGTTTATCACATAAATGTTTGTCCTGGGTTGGATTCGTCCAGCAATTTATTTTAATTTCACTAGCTGAGAATATTTAATTGACTGGCCCGATTGCACAGTTCGTAGTGAACATGCTGTATGCACCAGCCCCCCTAGACAAGCGGCATTTATGACGTTCGTTATAGCTCAATTTGCGATAGCGAATGTCAAAACCCATACTTTCATCACGTGACTTTTCTATGGCATCTGTCAAATCCATACAATTTAAAGTTAGCGAATTTCACCAGCCATGAAGCGATGTCATCTTGTCTAAGCCCCCAGGAGACGTAGGTACGATTTTCGTAACACGTACCAAATGTGCAATCGGGCCAGTCAATATTCTCAGCTAGTGAAATCAAAACAAATTGCTGTTAATCAATATTCTGCAAAAATTCTTGCTTCCATAAATAAGATGCATTACACTATACCAAATAGAACTCCAAAAATTTATTGTGATGTGTAACGATCATGTACACTAATTAATGTATGCATGCCTTATTACACAGAATCTAGATTCATAAATACAGCTGTCTTTACAAACCAAGAACTTAAGAGCAATTTGTTTTCACGTCAGATTGAAAGAATTTACCTTAATTTTGAGCAAATAAACAAACCATTTACATGAAGACGTAACACTAATAATAATTTGATAAGATAATGCTCTGTGTAGGTAATTGTCTTGAAAACATTGAGTAACATAAAAGAACGCAATAAGAAGGATTCTGTTTAGTAGCATCTTGCTACTGATCTTGTGAACATTAAAAAAAAACTTAATTTGGAAAATATGGAGAATGAAAAGTGTTGTGAAGATGCCAATGGTGATTGTACGATTTCGCCTGAAAATAAACTGTCGATAACTTTACAAGAATGTATTAAAAACGAAGTAAAAAAACAAGGTTTCAAATCTTACCATGTACAGGTTAACGATATTTCAACAAACGGTGGAAATTATTTGGGCGTTTTGCAAACGGTTGACGTAAAAAATGATACTGGTGATAAAGAAATCAAATTATTCGTAAAAAATACTCTTAAGTCAAAAGAAGATTTCTTTTTTTCAATGAACGATGTTTACTGGAGAGAAAGCTTCGTTTACAAGGAATTGCTGAAGAAATATGCTCAATTGCAAGAAGAATACAACGTCCCCGAAGATGAACGCTACAGAACTGTGAAGAGTTACTGTGAACTGAGTACGGATACTATAATTTTGGAGAATGTTGCAAAACTAGGATTTAAAACAGGTGATAGGAGAGAAGTATTTTCTTTGAAGTTCGCGGAAATGGCAGTTGCTGAATTGGCAAAATTTCATGGATTATCATTCGCTCTGCAGAGGAAACATCCGAAATATTTCGAGAAGCACGTTAAAAGCATGAAGCATCTTTACAATTTTGATTATAACTGGCAAGACTACGTGAAAAAAGTAATCGATACTGCTGTTGAAGGGTTAGAAGGCGAAGCAAAAGTAAAAGTTAAAAATTACTTCCCTGTATTTGTGGAGAAATATGAACAATACATCAGGTTACCCGAGGAAGAATCGGTATGCTTATGTCATGGAGATTTCAGAGCGAATAATGTACTGGTAAAAACTATTGTAAGTATAAATATAAATTATTCACTCATCATTTTTATAATTTACTATGTGCTCGCCGGGTTTTAGATTTGCACAGTCGATAAATTATCGTTTACGCTAATTGTATAAATATCATATAAAAAGGTTTAGTGTTGGGTTTGCCAATATTTAAAATATCTGCAGTTATTATAAAGTATAGTGGAATTCGTGAAAGGAAAATGGACGGATAATCCTACAGATAGAGCGTGCCATGTAAAATTTAGTATTGAATTTGAAATACTAAAAAATAATAAATAATTTATTTTTTAATATTAGTCCACTTCACAATTTGCTGCTTTAATTACCTGACATTTATTGCTGATAGCAGCTCCAATCATTAATCATTGCTGTTATTTTTTTTAATACAATAACTGACTAAATCAGTAAGATTAATATAGATACATTAGATCAATCCACGGCCACATCATATTTTTTATTCATTGATTATTTAAGACCATTTAAGAGCTACGCTCTTGTCGATGGAGCACCTTCCACTTCTCCCTGGACTCTGCCAGCACTTTAAGCACTTCATACGTCATGACATTTACTTTTATATTTTTGTATTTTATAGGACGGCGAGGAAAAAGAAATATTCGTTATCGACTATCAATTCGTCCACTACAGTTCCCCAGTTTTAGACCTCCTATACTTCATATTCTTGGGAACAGACCAGGAATTCCGGGATGCCCATTTGGACCACATCAAACAAAAATACTACGATTCCTTCGAGAAATTTTTAAAGTACTTCGATTTAAATGCCGAAGATGTGTATTCAAGAAAACGGTTTGAAAAAGATTTTCAAGACAAATTGGATTTTGGTCTGATAATGTTTTTAATCGTCATGCCTTTGCTGTTCGCTGATGATGACGTCGTACCGGATCTCAGTGGTGATATAGATGCTATGAACTTTGTACTAGATAAATCATATAAAGTGCGTACCAGGGAAATTGTGGATTACTTCATACGGCAGGGTTGTTTGTGAAATAAACTTAGATATGGTGTTTTTAAGTCTTTATTTTTCAACCTTGTTATTGGGCATCAATTTGAAAATTATTTTTTAATACATGTGAAATTCTCGGCAAACAATAGCATAGATATTTATATTTTTCTACCTGTTATGACTGCTTTTGGCATGAATAAATTATGCTACATTTATTAAAGAAATATGTATAAAAAGTTATTTCAATTGAAAATTGACGATTATAACATGATATTAAGTATAACGAATGATGACGAATAAACATATTGCTGTATCTATTGCTAGAGGAATAACAATACATTATTGTCACTATAACCGAATTTGACATGACGTAAGAAAACTACCTACTAACCTACCTAAATAGACAATATTTACTGATTCAAACGTTGACCATGTGCTTACTAATTTATGTATTAACATAATAAATGTACCCCCCTAAACAATACTTACGAGACTCGAATCATTCAGTATTCGCCCATGGTCCACCTTCATAGTTCACCCGGGCAACCAAGGGCAATTATTTCTTCCCTTAGTTCACCCCAAGATAACTAGGTTTACCAGGGGCTTAACTTTTTTCATGTGGTTCACCTTAGTTCACCTGGCTGTTCCAGGGGTAATTATTTTAGGAGTATCTAAAGCTCTCAAACTAATTTGAAACGTACCCATTTTTCTGTGTAATCTTACCCATACACTCCAACGTGCACAAATTTAAATCCAATTTGAGGATCCAGTTTAGATGTCTCAAGTAAACCCACCGAATTGTTTGTGGCTAAGTAATTGAATTAATCGTGAAGTTTTCGCCTAAGCGAGTTATACCTTAGACGGCGGAGTTACGAGATCGTTGTGACAGCAATATTGCTTGTAATATTACACAGACCGATGAGAGTACTTCAACAATATTAATTTGGGAATAATTTACTTTGTCATAAAATATCTTTATTTTCTATTTCGTTGGGGATTATTTACCAAAACCAAAACTATGCAAGCATAAGCTTGTGCTAGAAAAACGATAAAAAATACTCATACACTTATCCTGCCACCGTAGTCTACTATTCTATTGAGGGACACTTATGTAACAAGAAAGTAGGTATCTTTTTTTAGTATTTTGCCTGCTGAATGGCGATATAAATAATATTTGAAAAAAAATAAAATTTCAAAAATTCAATCAGGCGGGATTCGAACCCCTAGACAAATTGATTTTTTTCTAATATATTAACATAAGGAAGTATCTAATAATATGCTGCCCCACTGAACACAGGTAAATATCCTTGATTTTAACTGTACAGTGGGCCATACTTCGAGATGTAAAAATAAAAATGATAGGAGTGGATATCTCGGCAACTATCGCTGACTTAATCAATGCCAGTGTAAAAACTGGATTGTACCCAGACAGATTGAAAGCAGGATGTGTCAGACCTATTTATAAAAAAGGAAAGCGGAATGATTATGCAAACTATCGACCAATTACGTTACTATCGTCAATTGATAAAATTGTGGAAAAATATGTATGTGAGCAAATACACAATTTTTATAAAAAACATAATATTATAACAAATAATCAATTCGGGTTTCAAGCAGGTAGGAGTACTGCAGGTCTTTTATCCAAGTTTACAGATGAAGTTAATGGTCATTTAAATGAAAAGAAATTTGTGCTAGCCCTCTTCATTGACTTTTCACGCGCGTTCGACACACTAAAACATGACCTGTTGGTGACTAGGTTGGATAGTTGTGGAGTACGTGGCCCGTTACTAAATTGGTGCGAAAACTACCTCACAAACAGAACTTATTGTGTGAAAATCAATGATTCCCACAGTAAAAGCATGTCCGTATCTGAAGGCACCGCTCAAGGTTCTGTATTAGGCCCATTACACTTTCTAACCTACGTTAATGACATGAGAAACTGCATCACTTATAGTTCTTGCTATCAGTTTGCCGACGATACCTGCCTAGTAATTGCTGACAAGAACCCCGAAACAGCGCTTAATCACCTACAGGCTGATTTGGATGCATTAGCAGAGTGGTGTCACGACAGTGGTTTAGTATTGAATAGTAGCAAGACTAAACTATTAATTATTAAGTCTCCTTACCTTAAAAATTCCACAACACCGTCGATAAAGTTGGTAGCCCACGAACATCGTTGCTTGCATTCTAGGTTTTCACATTGCAACTGCCCAAGTATAGAAACAGTGGATAAACAGACCTATCTTGGTTTGACAATTGACAGTAAATTTAACTGGAGTCACCATATCGAACGAGTATCAAATAAATTGAGAAAATTTTTGGCTAATATAACCATCCTAAATAATCGCATCCCATTTAAAATAAAGTTACTTTTATATAATGCACTTGCGGAGTCACACATTCAGTATGGACTTAGTAGTTATGGAAGAACCTATAAGTCCTACCTCGATCAGATATACAAGCTACAACTAAAAATACTTAAAACTATAGTTTCGAAAAATATAAAACAATTATTTAAAGATGATGAAATAGGTCTTTTTAAACATTGTAAAATCTTACCAGTATACACGCAAGTGCAATATTCAATACTCAAAGAATCTTTTTTTGATGATTCTTTAAAAAAACACGTCACACACCCTGTATGCACTCGAGCAGTGGCTAAAAACCGGCTGTGCGAACCGCGCGCAAACAACGCGTACGGTGAGCGCACCACTGCCTACCTCCTTCCGCGGCTTATAAATAACTTGCCTGCCGATTTAGTTGCCAGTATTACGAACAAGAATATTAAGAAAAGATTGAAGTTTTATTACTTGGAATAATAACCTCTATTGTTCTAGGTAGTGAAAATTCAATTTTTTTCTGTTGATCTGTTTTAATTTATGTTTACAGTACATACATATTGTGTTCTTTTCGTACATCATTCTTTATTTTTTATTTAAAAAACTAAAATTGTAATATTAGATTATTATATGTATTATGTAGTATCCAAATATGTAATAGTGTAATGTAAGCTCCTGATAGCTCGATGTTGAACCTTTGTGGTTTTTTGATGTTATCAGTTAACATTCATTTGTAAAAAAACTTTTTATTTATAAATAAATTAAAAAAATTAAACAAAAAAAAATGTACAATTTTATCAAATTCCTTCGACTCATTTTACCTTAATGTCTATCGCATAAAGTTCTATTTCGATTGAGACTTTTTGAAAGATTTATATAGCCTGATGTATTTTTTTTATACCACATGAGTTGGAAGACAGTCACGCAGCCTACTACCTGATGGTAAGCGGTCACTGTGGCCTACTTCATTGAAGGACACTTCATCAGCGTCGCTCAATGTGCCGCCAGACTGTAGACTCATCTGATCTTTGAGCCTTTAATTTTAAGTGTACTGGCTCCCACATTAATATTGCTGGAACACAGCCAGAGCTGTTATGGCGGCAGATTTCACCTGGTGGCGGCATTTTTTTACCCGAGCGGCTTAGCCACTGTTCCACGGAGGATGTATGGCCCAGTGTACTAGTTACTACAAAGTTAAATGCTTCGCCTGTACCATTCAATCCTCATGTAAATAATATCGTTCCGATCCTCTTCCTGATAATAATTATAGGATATACAAAAATCTATAAATTAGAGTCCCGTTACCCGTACATGCAACAATTATTGACGAACCCTGAAATGGCTGACGTCCAAAAAAGTTTAATAACCACTTATAAACTGATAATGGGCCTTTTAAACTCCCATCAATCACCCTATGTTTGAGGGTTGAAGTTAAATTTCACTTTTAAAAGAATATTAATTAGGATTTTTTGCATCTGACACACTTTTTTATTTTGTTTTGGATCGGAGTAAATTGGCCGTGAAGAATGAATTAATTTTTAATTAATTTCAATTGTTGGAAAATTATGATGATTTCAAGAAATCCACTACCGCCTCTTTGACATAATGGTTAGAGGCCAGGATCTTGGGTTGCTGGGTTCAATTCACGGGTCGAAGTCGTTATTGGATTTTTCGAAAACAGTCATGCTTAGGCCTCGGCCTCGAATTTCGCGGCAGCGGGGCGGCAGCAGGAGCGGTCACCGCTTGACGCAGGCCGTCAAGAGCAGTACTCCTATCAAGTGGTGATCCGCAGTGCGCCTGCGTGCGCTGCTGCTCCCGCACCCGCCCCGCTGTATTCGACAACGAGTCTATGGGATTCCATACAAAACACTTCGCCGCTGCCGCCTCGCTGCCGCCCCGCTGCCGCGAAATTCGAGGCCGAGATCTTAATGTGATCGCCAATCTGCATATTTTGGTAAGTGTGGTGATTAAGCCAGTTCCTATTTTTTATTTATTTATAAGTACTGCCACATACAATTTATACTTTTCAAAACATAATAATTATAAATGAAGCAATCTAATTTGATTTGCATCAAAACAACGGCATTATGACTGTAGATAATTTCAATAATGGATGCCTTAGCGCTGCAGTGGGACATTATTATTATTACTTTACTTGACTAATGTAATCCGTGAATTTAATTTATTAAGGTAATTAACAAAATGAACCGTTTTGTCTTCTTCACTCCCATTCTGAAGCTACGTGCGCCGTGTTTATTTGACATTTATACATACATTAAACGAGATCATGCCTTACATATTTATGAAAACGCCAAATCTTTTGTGTAGACTATTGTTGGCTGGCACAACGGTTTGTTTACTTGTACCTAAGTTGATCAAAGTTCGGTTTCTCAGGTGTCAAATATTTTTCTTGTAATTTAATTTTGATTAAAGAAGATAAAATCATTGGTTTGATAGAAAAAAATATTTGCATTACACCAAATGATAAATTGTCACGAACTTAACTGTCAGTAGTGATCGAACTTTACTGTCGACTCCTAATCAGCCTACGGTCAGATAATAATTATGTTTTATATATGTATGTAATCGAAATATAAAACGTGCTGTTTTCTTAAACTGTGTTCCTTTGTTTGTCCTCACTTAAAATTTCGGGGACGATTTAAATGCTAGACAAAACGAAACGTGATATTTGTAATTGGCCCCTTTTGTTTTTTTTTGTTATAACATTACATTTTTATACTAAAGAAAACACGGTTTCATAAATTTAAAAAAATAATTTAGAACTGTCAATTGTTTTCATAAAAAAAAATTATGACAGAATATTAAGATTTCACAATAATATAATAACTTTTAACCATTCATAAAAATTTAATGATTTAATATTAAAATTTTAAATAGAGAACATTTCCCTCATTTGTTTAACTAGTAGTAGTACTCGTAACGACAACAACAAACTAAAAATTGCATAAGAACACGCCCGCCCACGCCACGTTAAATGGTTCAAAAGAAAATCAGTTACACTTTCCTTGGCGACCAAGCATTAAGCAGTTCGAATTCAAGACCCGGAATAACGTTGCAGACATTTGAAGTAAAGAAACATATTAGCACCCAATCGAAATCATTATGTAAGTTTTATCCTCTTGTGTTTATTTTACAATAAATATAATTATTTTTAGTAAAAATTTCTTTGGTATTAACTTTTTTCTGGAATTTTTTGCTACGGCAGGTAGTCCAACATTTACTTTTAGATCGAAACGGTTAAAATAACGTTAAATTAATTTCAACACGAGTTTTATTTATTAATTTAATGACTTTATGCAGTGTTACATCTTTTTTTTTTATCGATTTTTTCATTTATTTCTATAAAATAAAATACATGAAGTCAGTTCTATTATTTTTTCAGTTTTTTTTAAATATTTATTGAAAATTTGTGGAGTTTTGTTGCTTATTTGAATTATGTAGCTTTACCCTCATATTTTTTCTTGTGCCCACATGTTTTTAAAACTCATCTTAACAGTTTAGTGTTGTAAATATACCTTTTTTAATGATTCTATTGAAACTTTAATCATTTAAAAAAAATCTGGTGCAATATTATCATGACACGCTTTTTTTAAATATACATATAAAAAATTAATATGCGGTTTGTGTGTAGTGAGAGATGTTTGACCACTTTTTTACTTTAATTGAAAAATAATAGTTATTTTATTTTATTTATTTTATATAATTTATTTTTTAGTTGGTATTAGTATTTTGTATTTGATAAACTTTTAAACATAATTAACATTAAAATGTGTTGAACTGATCAAATAAATTAAAATATTATGCAATTACTAACGCCTCCGGAAAAAAGAACTCATTATTGCAAGTTCCTAAATCTTAAAACCGTTACTTATTTAAACGTAACAGTAAATGAAACTACCCACAACATAATTAATATCAAGAAAATTATACCATAGGTCTCTGTTGGCGCGCCAAATCGTACCCAGGACCCTGGCAGGATTCCGCCAGTCAGCATCAGCGTCCCGTTTCGGCCAAGCAGCCAAGTATGGCCAATTGGCCAAACGCATCCAGGTTCCAACTGCGCCAATCTTCCGGACACCTGCAATGTCTTCGAGCAACTTACGGGTAAGTAACGTTTACTACTTTAGTTGGCAGAGAGGCAGCCTTCCTGAAATGAAGAATACATCGTACCACTATACCTAGGTCTGGTCTCTCTCTGACCTTTTAACCTTGAATTAGATCGTACCCACATGAATATTCTTTCTACTTAGATTCCATAAGAATATCAAAAAGAGATAAATATAAAAAGTAATATTATGTAAGCCTGTTATTGTCCAACTGTGTATTGCCTTACCGCAGACGCCTCCATCGTTGAAATCAAGTCATTGTCACCGTGATGGGTACATTATTGCCCTCGCTAAGTTCGGATGCTCTGGAAATAGTTTTCCTGTGATTAAGTAAAAAAAACGGAACTAACAAAATATCCTCGCTAGTGATTTCCTTCTTTCATTTCACAGAGAATTAATATGGACGATGAAGATGAAATATTACCTTCTAAACTACAAAAATCTCTCAACAAAATCATTCGCGAGCATAAATTCATCAGTCATTCTGTCGAAGCACGCATAGTCCCACCAAATGGCGGGAGCTTTATGGCTACTCTTCGAGAAATCACAATAAAGGGGGAGACAGAGGAAGGCAAGAAAGAAATTAACCTGTTCGTCAAAACAATGATTCCGGGATCAGACTTGAAGATCTACTCAGTGCCAGAAGTATTTGAAAAAGAGACAACCGTATACCTAGATATCCTTAACGCATACAATGAACTGCAAGATGAAGCCGATGTGCCGCCTAAAGATAGATTCAACACAGTCAAAGCCTACAAAGGACTTGACAAAGAATCAATTATAATGGAAAACATGTCAAAAAAAGGTTACACTGTTATGGACCGACAGCAAGTGATGCCTTTGCCATTCGCAGAGATGGCTATGCAACAACTGGCCAAGTTTCATGCTATGACATTTGTGATGAAAGAGAGAAGGCCCTTTTTATTCGAAGGAAAAGTCAAGACTTTAAAGCAGCCCTACCGCTACAACTCCCCAGACTGGAACATCTTTGTGGACAATGTGGCAAGAGTTGCGATGAGGGCTTTAGACACAGAGGCGAGGAAGAAGGTGGAAGCGTATATACCTACGACGTTTGACAACTACAGTCGGTATACGGAAAATCCCGACTCGGTAAAGACGTTGGTTCATAACGACTTCAGGCCTAACAACGTTATGGTGAAAATGAACGTAAGTGTCAGTTGATTAACTCTTAAACACCCGACCGAAAGCCGGGTGTCGCGTAAACAATAGATTTTCTATTGTGTCTGGTTTTCCGGGGCTTGATGGATTAATAGTATAATTTAGCCAGAATGTAAAAAAAAAACAAAGAAAAATCATTCACATGAAATTAAATATTTATTTAATATTTAAAACCTAAAAATGGGTTTTAGTTTAAAAATTGTTATGGTCTTATCGCCAAGGGGTCGTGAGTTCAAATCTCACCCAGGATAAACACCCGTATCCTATAGTTTTTTATATGATCAAATCACATATTCTTTTAATTCTCATATTTCCAGTATTATCTTCAAAACTAACAATTGAAATTTTATTTCAGAATAACGACTTCTCTGAAGTAGTCCTAATGGATTACCAGCAGACATTCTACGGCTGCCCCGTCATCGACTTCCTCCACTTCATATTCAGTGGATCCGACCAGGCCTTCAGGAAGCAGCATGTGGAACACCTCAAAAATGTCTACCATGATGAGGTAGCCCGATTCCTCACACATTTCGAACTAGACGCCGATGTTGTATACCCTAGGAAGGAATTCGAGCGCTTGTACAAGGAAAGGTTAGACTACGGTCTGATGATATCTTTCTGGTTGGTCCCCATCGTCTTAGCTGACCCTGGAGCGGTCCCTGACGTCACCAAAGTCGACTTTGATGATGCAACTTTCGTCATTAATGATGTCATTAAGAGCAGGGTTCGCGGCGTAGTAGACGATTTTATGCAATTGGGGTACCTGTAAAGAATTTAATACTTAGTCTTCCAAATTTTTTAGGTTTTGCAATATTATTTTTTATTTAGATTTAAGAATTTTAATTTTTTGTTATTTTAATGTAAGCCAATGATTTTTATATGATACAACGAGATAAGAATGTTCTTGTTCATTCAACGATACGTCAACATTGATGCCATAGGAGTCCATATAACCCGGGACTATATTAGGAATGTAAGAAACAATATCTTTTTTGACAATTCTCTGAAGAGAATCACGATAAAGGTTTTAAAGTATAAAAATACTGTTATGAGTGGGACTCTTTCATATACTCCGCTAAGTTGACATGTCACTGAATGTACAATGAAAAATCAATCCCAATGTTGATGCGAACCAAAAAAATATTTATTATGTGAATTAAATTCGCGTTCGAGTGTCTCATTTCGAAAAGACTTCTTTGAACTAGTTTTATTAAAAATGAAATTATGTTCGAAATGGGCTTTAACAACTGACTGAGATTTTGTAATATTTATTGAATTAATATTATGAATGATAGAAGTATGTTTCTAATTTATATGAGTATTTATAATAATTTAACGTTTATCATTCATCGAAATTTTTGTAGCACTGTTGTCAATGTATGAACGAATGTCAATATATTATCAATTTTCTAGTCAAATTTTTTGTGGTACAAACAGTTCAATGTATGATAAAATTAATAATTTACGTTGTCAATAAGTTTTAATATTTATATCGGCAATAATATTGATATTACAATTAGGTGCTTAGTATTTTGAAACGATACTGTCACCGTAATATTATATTCTACCTAGTCAAATTATAAGTTCTCGGTATTTCGTCAAATTTGCCCAATTTCTTTTTAACGGTCTATGTTTAGTGTTTTTGTAATTTCAGGGGCCGCTTCAATGACATTTAAAAAACAATAAGTATAGACCAGTTTATATTTATAGTTAGGTTTATTAGACGTGAAAACAAGTGTATGGTGTGTTAATATTTTTAAAATGTTCAATTATTTAGATGTAAGAATGACATGCTATGGTAATAAAAAAAGTTTGTTGTTCAGTATTTATTTTATTTCGAATTCCTTGTACACATACATTTTTTTGATTAAAACAGGATCTTTGAGATTATAGCTACTAGCAAATTCAGGTAATCATATAAGATAAACATTATACAAATCTCTTGGAAAAATTATAACTAAAATAATTATGACATTTTCTTACAATAAATGAAATCGAAACTAAATAAAAGCATAAATTATATTTCGTTTCTTTTTCACAGTTTAAGATATTTTATTTATAACCGATCGGAATATCAGATATGGGTCTAATGTACATAATGAGCACATATAAACCTACCCTAATAAATGTTAATATTCAAAACCAAGTTTAATTTCAATTGAATCAAATCTCAATTTAAATATAAATAATAATATGAGTGATAAGAGTAAGTTGATGTGGTTGCTCCTTTATAGTTGTTATTATAGTACCTACCTAATTGCATTTTTTATTTTTTATTAAACCAAAAGCCATAATCATGGCAGTTCATGGTTTTAAAAGGAGAATCTCATGCTTGTTGGTTGGTCATTCTAACCTGAGGTGAAAACATAGCCGGTGGTGTTGTGGACGTGAAGGCTCGTCTATTCCCAGGTCACCACGATCAGGCAAGGCACCCCGGGATTTAATGGACAAACTTCACCCTTTTCAGGGCGTGATAGTCTCGCGCCCCCCTCCCCCAAAGGAGGGTGACGGTACGTAGGTAACGTATTCCCGGGTAAAAAAAAAGAGGTGGGGAAAATTGAGGAAAAGTTGTTATGTTCCTGGTTGTAAACAGGGACCAAAAAAATCAATATCATTATTATCTGCTCATTGTAGGCAAATAAATCATTTATCAAAATATAAAAAAAATATACAATTTTTTTCCATTAGCATTCTTGGGTCGTTTGCAGCACCAAGATTAATAGATGAACCAAAGTATTACTTGAGTCTAAGACATTACTTAAATAACTGTTTTTATACAATAACCAAGTATTAAAAGTAAGAATATGATTCTTGTCACTTTTAATAGTTCTTAAATCATTGAAAAAACGATATCTTGAAATACGAGTATGTCTTAAACTCAACTAATTACTTGACTCGTCTATAGACACGAGTGATACATTTTTATGCCATTCTGGCGGAGGATCATCGTGGGGCTTAGTGGTGCTCATAGAAAAAAAGTATGGCATTTGCATGGTGGAAATTTGCATCTTTTAGAAAAAAATTACAAAATTTACTTAACTTAACAAAAAACATAACAGGGGAATTATAAATTGTATCAGATTTCAAAAGAATATTTATGATGTGTAATAATTTTACATATGTAAAGTGACAGTTACAACACAATCGATAGGCTATAAAAGAACACAATCTTAAATAAAATTATAGGGTAGATTCAAATTTTTACATTGGGACGTACCACGTATAACCACTTAAACGTAAGTTAATCTGCTTGCACTTTGATTTTATTTATGACTCGGCAAGTTTAAGATAATAGGCCTCCATCTTGTGAAACTGATATACTTATTAAAATAACATACTGGGAAACACGAAATAGTAGAAGACTCCTGGATTTAAAATATTTTGATAATTTGTATTTCAACATGTAAGTAACTTTCAAGTTATTATATTAATTTATGGGCTTTTAGTTAAATTATTTATATAAAATGGTTTTTAGCAACCGTTTATCGATAAAGAGAGTGGTGTTCCTTCGGTTAGGCAATTTCATCGTCCTAACCTTTCATGACAAGTGTAATAAAACTAACCAAAAGATAAAAATATGTTACAATGGATAAACCTATAAAAAATTAAAATCACAGGTCTCTGTTGGCTCGTCAAATAGTGCCAAAAAGTCTGGCAGCAGTCTGCCAAAATGTCCCAGTGCCAGTGGTTGGTCGGATGACCAAACATGACCAAAGGAACAGACAGATTTCACCAAGGAATGCCCAAATAAGCACCACGCCCGCTATGTTTTTATGCAGTGTAAGTATAATAAAAATAAAAAGCCATATTATATTGCATAAAATTTATTTTCAAATGCTAGATATAATGAGTTCAAAATAAAAATAAAAATTTATTTATTTATTTATTTATTTATTTATTTAATAGTAAATCTTACAACTAACATTACAGGTTATCCCAATGCGATAGTGTAGATTAATTGAACATGGTCTAATAGACAGATTTTAATTATAGCATAAAACATATAAAGTGGCTTTAGTGAATTCATTCAAAGAACAAGTGAACACGTCAAGAACTTTGCCGACTTCATTGAGCGTGTGTAGTGTTCGGGTTATTGGCGCTTCTTTTAACATATTGGTTCGCGCCCTCGGAATCGCAAACAGGGGCGGGCGCCGGCGCCGCCACACGTATCGGTCCGGCACGCACAGCGCCATCGTTTGCAGCACCGCCTGGTTGCACACTTGTCCCCTATATACTTTAAGCAAGTACAAAGCCAAGCTTAAAGCTCTTCTTACTTCCAATTTATTATATCCCACCTTATACCAGAAAATGTCTTATACCAGAAAATTAAATATAAAATTATGATTTTTTTGTGAGGCTAAACTTGGATTTGTGTGAGGATTTTGGGTAATAGATAATGGGTATAGACAAATGGAAAAAATAAATTATTGTCCTCTAAAAATTAGAACTTAACTACTCGTGTAAATCACGTGTAAAAAATTTTAAGCAACGCACTTAATTTTTATGAAGTAATAAATTGTAATTTTTAATCGTTTATTGTACAATGTTATTATTTAATTCCACAGAATAAAAATTTTACTTATTATGAAAGGATATTACCTAGTAAACTCCAAGAATCTCTAAAAAAAATAATTCATGACGAAAAAATAAAATCATGTTCCTTACAAACCAGAATAATCCCGCCTAAATTGAAAGCCATGGCAGTACATCGAGAAATTACTATAAAAGGAAAATCAGAGAATGGCGACAAAGAAATAAATCTATTTGTTAAAACCATGATACCAAAAATGACGGAGAGCATCTACTCAGTTCCATTTCAATTTAAGCAGGAGAAAACCATGTATTCTGAAATTTTCAAAGTTATCAATGAACTACAAGAAGAAGCAAATGTGCCTTTGGAAGACAGATACAAAACAGCCAAAATGTATTTGGTGGATAGTGATTCTATAATATTGGAGGATTTGACAAAAAAAGGTTACACCGTTTGTACAGACCAGAAAGTGATGACATTACAATTTGCCGAGGCAGCTATTAAACAATTAGCGAAGTTTCACGGAATGACATTTGTATTTAAGGCAAAGCGACCTGAATTTTTCGCACTTAAAGTGGAAACTTTAGAAGAACCTTATTATTATCAATGTGTAGCCTGGCACAGGATAGCGAGATCCATAATTCGTAAGACATTAAGCTCACTAAGTATAGATGATTTTGTAAGAACGGTAGAATTTATTCACACATCATATGACAAATACGCAAATCTTGCAAACACTTTGCAATTTGAGTCGGCGATGGTTCACAACGACTTCAGAACTAACAATATTATGGTGAAATCGAATGTAAGTATTTGATAACTTTTCATAAAATTAAAATTACAAGACACTAAATTCAAAAATTGATGATGAAAATAATCGACCCAGAAATTAAACACACGACAACGAGATTAAGGTCCAGTTTTCAAATTACTGGTCTAGTATCGAGGTGTTACATACTGGGTGAAATTGTTACCATAGCTCCTAAAATGCTAAGCAGTTTGTTAACATTAAAATTTTTTCAAGGCACAAAACCAAAGCTTATATAAACACTCAAAAGCCAGAACGATTTAAAAATCTTATAAAAATATACTGTATAATAAGAGTCTCACAATAACGTCCGTATTGTGTATTATTGTTTTATCTACGTTGTGTATTATTGTTTTATCTGCGATGGACACTCTTCTACTCAATTTGTTTAATTTAGAACTCTATTTTCCAGGGCAACGAAATCTGTGAACCGATCATCGTGGATTACCAGCAGACATGGTATTGCTGCCCCACCATCGATATCTACTATTTCATTTTCTGTGGAACTGACCAAAAATTTAGGCAACAGCATTTAAACCATCTAAAAAACGTCTACCATAACACCATGACTCAATTTCTGAAGTATTTTGACCTTAACATTAATAACTTTTATCCAAGGGATGAATTTGAGTATGCTTTTAAAAACAGAGCGGACCATGCTCTTACGATGGCTTATTGGTATATCCCGCTCGCTTTAGCAGATAGAAAAACAGTTCCTGATATAAACAAAATTGATGTCGATTTCGATATAGAAAATTTTCAAATCAACGATGAAGCCATAAGAAAAATTCGTGGTATAGTTGATGATTTTAAGCGCTGGGGATACATGTAAATATACTAATAACCTAAATAATACAGAATCGAAAATCTTGTTGACTCTCTTTAATAATTGAATCGAAGTTGATGACATTATGGAAAAAAATTAAAGAAAGAAAATAACGTTATTGGTAATATTGTCAAAGCCAATATTTCGTCCTGATTAATATTTTTTATCGATTCCTTTGAGATGAACCCTTTGAGCAAAAAACAAAAGCATCGTTATTTAGTTCTTAAATAAAATTTTGTAAACAATTTATATTATACTAAATGAACGAATACTGTCAAATCTTTGTCTAGTCTTTATGTCGCAAAATGATTAAACTTAAACAATTTTAATTTATATTTAGAATAGAAATGACTAAGAACGTTCGCCATAATAATATTATACAGCATGTAACCCAACCCAACCGATCAGTAATTCTGAAAGGCGTATGTAAATGATACTGTTCAAAATAATCTGAATTATTCTTGGTGGTAAAAGTTTTTTAAAGTGGTTGGTAATCTCTGAACTCTTAAATATTTAGCTGATTTTCACAAATCGAATGTTCGCAGGAAATCGTCTTGTGGATGTCATCACATTTACTTAAATTACAGTAAGATTCAGAGGTTTTTAATCACGTTTAAAAAGTACCTACTCATTTTTTTTATTCTATACCAACCAACCAACCATCCTTTATTTTTCATAATAGAAAATCAATAATAGCGTATTCCATACAATTCCCTAAGTTTTGATGTCACTCCATTTTTATTTTATTCCTATAGATTGTTATTTGCTACTTAGTAAGTCAATCATCGAACTTTTTGTGGAGCTTAGAGAGGAAATTATGATATTAATTATATCAAAGGAAGACGTAATTTCATTATCGATTAATTAACAACAAAACAACTTCAAACAAATCAAAAGTTGAGTTATATAGTGCCACAATAAGCTTTATGCTTGATTTTATTCTTTGTAATTCCTAATGAATATTGATTATAATAATTTTAACAATTTGTAGTAACAAATTCAATTATACATAATGAATTATATAAATGATGCAGTAAAATTAATAAAATAATTCTGCAAAAAGTTCAGAATTATGTGTTATAAGTACTTTTAAACGATGATGTAATAATTTATGTTTCCCAAATGTACAATTTTGCTCAATTTTAATATGTACAAAACAACACTTGAAAATCGAATTTACTAATAAAACTTTTAACAAAAAGAGAAATTAAAACAAGTGACGTGATCCAAAATGTTTGCTGTTTCATTTCAAACCGTTTTAACATTCTGTAAGAAAGAAACAGATATAATTAAGTAAGCAGCCACTACGCCTTATTCCGTTACGGGGCATTTTAATAAGAAGCATTGCTTAATTTCTTATTATACTATAGGATCTCACGATCTTAGAACCTTCTTGAAATAGTATGATGATACATATTTTGCAGCTACCCATTACCTATGTCATTGAGAGACATTTTACCCGAAAGTATAGCTGAATGAGCTGCTACACTTTACTCTCATCTGATCTCCAAACCTTTGATTTTGAGTACACTGTCTCCCAGACACGTTCATTATGCCGGAGCAAAACCAGATCTATTGCGGATGCAGGATAGTACTCTAAAAATAGGGTTGCCATTCGTCCGGGTTTCCCCGGATTTGTACTAGTTTAGAGGGCATCCGGGGAGCGTCCGAAGATGGTTTCATTTGTAGACCGAGTTTTAAAAAAAAGATGATTTATGACATTTTCAACTGTTTTTTATTACATTGAATATGTTTAAAAGATCTTGTTGACATGTCCGGCTTTCGGACTCTAAAATTCGGGGTTTTCACGCGTCTTGTCCTGTTTTCCAAATTTTAGAGATGGCAACCCTTTTTAAAAATAGCGCTGCCACCAACAACAAAATGAAAATGATGAGTATTTTGTAGTAGTATTTCATATTAGTTTTTATTGATAATAGTAGTGTCCAAAGTATTTTTTCTTACATTTCATCGCATATAAGTATTTGACGACATCAGTTATAACTATTTATGGAAAATAAGCAAATAAAAAATATTTCAATTAACCTATAAAAAGAAATCTTTTGTTTTCCAATCCAAAGAAAAGATTGATAGTCATCATCAGTTTATTTTTGTCAGTGTTCCATTTTACTGATGAATTGATTTTTATTGATGTATGTTTAAACAAAGTAAAACATTTTTTGACCTGGTCACACTTTAATTAAAAAAGAAACTCATGTAAAAATTTGAATTTTGAGTAAGATGGACAGACGACCTGGTAGGTCTAGCTAGGATACCCTGGATGCAGGTCGCTTTGGACCGCACAATGTTGCACAGGTCATCCAAGCCAAGTCTAGGATCACCTCGATTCTCGGATGGTCCTCCTTAGGCACAAACCCTGGCCTACTGCACCAGGCTGGGTTACCCGGGGATGGGCCGGTCAATCGCCGCAGGGTGGGCACCGGATCGTCCTCTTCGGCTTTGAAGGGGAACCGGGGGAGTTTAGTGGGTGGTGGAAGGCTTGGGTCCTGAGTCCCACACACGGCCGCAGGTCTCGCTGGCCTACGGTTAAGGTGCATAAACGCATTCACCTCTGAAAAAAAAAAAAAAAGAACCGCACTATGACGTGGAGTTGATAAATTTTGATATAGATTAAGAACTTTATTACTGAACTATGTGCGTTTTTAGTATCGAAATTCGGCTTCCTGAGTAGTAGAACTAATTTCACGGCAGCAAGGAAAGCAAGATAGTGTCACCATCAAACCTTTTTTTTTAAGTTGTAATAAAATAATGTAATAGTTATATTTCAACCTTTTAAATATTTCCTCTTCTGCTTAAATTATTTACAAAAAATATTAAAACATCAAATTCAAAAAAATACATTTAATTCTTAAAAAAATTAAAAAGTTAAAAAAAGTTTATTGAGGGCGCTGTTATCGACATTGATGAGATGATGATGACAACACGATCCAAGGATCGCTAAAGAACATGCCTATGACTTAACGGCTTTGACCTGTTCAGTTAGTCCCTGACCCCCAAGCTGTTCGAATTTCAAAAGTTCCAGAAGTATATTATAGTTTATACAGCTGCTGTTATTATAATTTTAAATATTTTATTGAGAAGTAACATCAAACAACACAATCATGTAAGTAACACTATGATTGATTATATTTTTGCGAATTTAGTACATAGAATAACTTGTGGTAAATGATGCCTTTTTTAAATTAACTATGGGGTATATTTAAATATAATGAAATCAATTGATATTAATCTTTTATTGACAAAAAATATTAAATTAATTATTAAGTTAAATGTAAATGTTTGTTCTACACGTGTTTTTCATAAGATTTTTATATTTGCTTTATTTCAATTTAATGAATTTCTGCAAGTGCATTATGAAATATAAGATGTTATTGGTTCATTCTTAATATGTTTCTATCAAAATAAGTAATTGCTCATTTTAAAATCATATGGAAAGAATTTTCTAGAAGTTGTCGAACTACCCTCTTTTTTTTATTATGAAGCCGCATGGTTTTTATCTTGAATACATGAACATTCAAGATCAATAATTATAATAAAGTCTAAACCACTAGAAGAAAGTCCATACAGTTCAACAGATTTTTGAAAGTTTTTATAAAATATGGTCAATGGTCAATTCTAGTTTTGACATAAATGTTCCAAATTAAAAATAATGGAGCGCAAACATTCTATATTTGCAGAGTTAGATTAAATAATTTATAAAATTAAATAACAAAATCATAATTTCTGATGAAAGAAACCAAATTTAAAAAAGTTGAGAGGGTCGAGAATGCTCTTAAAATTTTCCTGGTGTGCTACATAAATTCTTACTACCAGGCAGACCATGCTTGATAGCCTTAGAAAGCTTATAAAAACTCAAACCAATTATTAACAAATCGAATATAATACATAGGTCGATGTTGGTCCGTCACGTCGTACCCAGAAGTCTGGCGGCTTTCAGCAGAGCCTCATCAGTGTCCAGTTATGGCACAGTTGCTAAACATGCCAAAATAGCCAGACGAGTTTGGCCAGCACATTCGCCTAACATCTGGATGCCTGCGATATCTATGAGCACTGTATGTACCAAAAACTTATTAAAAATTGCAAAAAAAAATTAGACAAATAAATTATTTTTTATTTTTATGTGGGTATATTTTATACCCATAATTTTTCTTGGATGATTTGTGGGACCCTTATATAATTAATTTATTCTTTTTCTAAAATCAAACATAAATCTACCATCACTTTTGTTATAACAAAAGTGCAGAAAGCCCTTTAGAAGTGACTTATATGATACTCAATAAAACCTTTTCAAATAACTGTGATATTAGTTTTTTTATTGACTGGTTAAATATTTTTCAGATAATCTTTTTTTTCTCATGTATTTACGTCATTAATATTTATTTAAATAACTATATTTGTTACATTTATAAAAATAAATTTATTAAGTACTTAATCACAAAATTAAGCAAAAAATTTAATACTATAATAAAAATAATACAAAGTTATTACAAATAACAAAAATAAATGATTACTTTACAGAAAGTTGACGTGGCAGATTATGAAGAAATATTGCCTTACACACTTCAAAAATCTCTCATGAAAATCGTCCGAGAAGAAAAAATTACAAACCATTCCATCGAGACCCGCATTATCCCACCAGATGGCGGTAGCTTCATGGCCGTTCGCCGCGAGATCACCATCAGAGGACACACGGAGAACGGACCCAAAGAAATCAACCTGTTCGTCAAAACCATGCTACCAGGCGCCGAAATGAGCATCTATTCAATGCCTGAAATATATGAAAGAGAGACAACAGTATACCAAGATGTTTTCAAAGTTGTAAATGAACTTCAAGATGAAGCGAAAGTGCCACATAAAGAAAGATACCACTCAGCGAAAACTTACAAAGGAATTGATAACGAATCTATAATTATGGAAGATTTGTCTAAAAAAGGATACACTATGTGTGAAAGATTGCAAGTAATGCCATTGCAGTTCGCCGAGATGGGTGTTCAACAAATGGCTAAGTTTCACGGAATGACGTTCGCGATAGAAGCAAGAAGGCCTGAATTTTACAAAGAAAAGATCCAGACTTTACACCAGCCATTCCGCTATAACACAATGGATTGGAATATGTTTGTGGGTAACGTGAGCCGCATGGCAGCGTCGGTTCTGACCCCAGAGGCAAGGAGAAAGGTGACCGACTACATGCCTTCGGTCTATGCCAAGTTTAGCGAATATACCAACGATACCTCTGTGAGCACGTTGGTCCATAACGACTTTAGGCCTAACAATGTCATGGTGAAAAAGAATGTAAGTAACTGTAAATCAATTGTTTTTTAACCAATTTAAATTTTTCCACAGCACGCCTTATGGTGAGCACCACCATGGCGTAATCCAAGGAAGTGTCGCGATACACTGCACTGTAGGCTCCTTTTGCAATAATATTTCTGGGACACAGCCAGAGCTTTTATCGTGAACGATTTCCCCCCTCGGGGTAATATCTGGCCAGTCAGACCTTGAAAAGTCCTACCACCATCAAGACCCAAGGCGGGAAAATTGAATACACGACTTATTACCCAAGTGGTTTAAGTTATTCTCCCAGGGCTGAAAACTTAATCCTGTACTTTTAAAAGAATTTTAGGATATCCTCAAGCAAAGTTATTTGAATTTTTATATTATTTGAGTGAATTGTAGTAAAAACATATTTTTTTTTCAGGGAAATAATATCAACGAAGCGATCGTCATTGACTTCCAGAATACATTCTACGGCAATCCCATCGTCGACTTCATCTATTTCATATACAGCGGAACTGACCTGGAGTTCAGAAAACAGCACTTGGAACACCTCAAAAACGTATACCATGGCAGCATGGCCCAGTACTTGAAATATTTCGACTTGAACATCGATTCTTATTATTCGAGGAAGGAATTCGATCGCTTGTACAAAGACAGAATGGACTACGGTCTTATGGTATCGTTGTGGTTAGTCCCTATCATCTTATCGGATGATGGGACGATGCCCGATGTCACTAAGGTAGATCTTAATAGATTCAATTTCCAAATGAATGAGACAGTTCAGAGCAGAGTGCGGGGCGCTGTCGAGGAATTTATGAAAAAGGGATATTTGTAATCTTTAAAATATTTTTTCCTGTTTCATGCCTCACTTTTAATAAGAAACAAGAAAGAATTTAGAAAAGAAAGATAATTTATTTTGAAATTTTTATTATAAAGTAACAGGTTTATTTTGACGTCTTCCGATAATTTAAATTTTATATGAATATTTTATTTGTTGTTTCGTATTGGGGTCACAATTTGACAAAAAATGTGTTCTTTTTCTGGATTCGTTTTAAGGTTATGTGTTAAAAAAGTACTAAGGCCATTAAATTAAAACAACCTTCTGAGGCTGTGATCGTCATGACAAACGTTTAGGTAACTTTTAATCTAATTTATTGTGTAACTTAAAGACGAATAAATATTGAGAACGAAATAGACATTTCCCCAAATTAAAAGATCTTACTTAACATTAGTCATTTAATGAGCTTTTTATGTCACGACTATTGAATTATATTATTTATTTTTTTTGCAAAATGTAATCCAATCGATTCTATTATCTCTCTACAATCGACTTCCAACTGTTTGTGTGTTCGTGACAGAAAAAGTTCCTTGAATGATTATAATTCAATATTAAATAAAATATAACAATAATTATTACATGTATTCATTATTATCAAATAATAATGTACATAATGTTATTTGAAATATTATTTATTCTGACAATTATAATTGAAATTTGATTTATTTTTTATTTAATTTGATTGAAATGATTGCTATTTGTAAAACACCATATTGCAAGAATATATTTTAGTCCAAAATACATTAATTGATTTGATAACTGTATTAAAAGTGATGGATTTATATAATATAATTTATAATAAATGTGTTGAAAATTCCGCTTTATTTTATTTAACTCCAAACACATTCTTTTTACTACAAAAACCCATACATTTTATTTATTTATTCTACTTCAAATAATTTATTGACAAGTTTTGATATTTTTTTAATATACTCCTTATTCTTACAATACAGTATCATCATCACGTCATATAAGTACAAAAATATTTTCTAGTCAATGAATAACTCTGGTAGTTCAATAGTAAAATGTTGAAAAATAGTTATGTTTAAGAAATAAAAACGAAAGATACTACAATCGCCACGACAGTTAATTAGTCTTAATCTGATTTATTTGATTTTTCTAATTTTTAGCCTAAAAGCGTAATCTACGAGTATAATCAAAACTACAAAACAAAATTCTAAAATGCAATAAGGAAAAAGGAATCCGAGTCGTGTTCCATTTTTAAAAGTTGTGAACTTCTTTTAATACTTCGTATTATACTTAAATCAGGTACAAGATTAAAACATACAGTTGTACAACTGTACAGTTTATGCAATAAATGAATTTCTATTCTATTCTATTCATAATTAACCTGTCTCTTTTATTTTTGTTTTTAAAATTATCAAGACTGTATTTTCAGCATTTGTTTACAACAATAGAAAGTTGCTGCACGTGTGATCGTAACAGTACTAACAACTCGCGCAAGAACACACTCATATCTTTATGGTTCAAGGTAGATTCAGATTAGATTTCCTTGGCATTCAAGTAGTTCAAATTAAACTGCAGCATTTTGTAAAGGAAGTTAATATAAATTTTATCCAGCAAAACCTATTATGTAAGTATTTTTGACTGTAACATGTGATATTTTTGTAACCTAGTAACTGCGCAGTGTCAATGACCTTGATCTATAGGTGTGCTTATTTCACTCATTCCATTTGTAGAAGCGTAGTTTATTTGAAGAAGCGAGTAACTTGAAACTGATTATATTAAGCAAAGATGAGAATATAATATTTAAAGCGTTGGAGCTTTCTGATATGTATAACATCAAATTGAGAACCTTTATTAAATTCAGTATTTTTTTAAAGTAACGGTTTTAGTCTTCTGATCTAAACAATATTTACGTTCGTTTCGCCTGTTTTAGATGCTATTAAGAAAATTAACAACCAAATATGAACCATAAACATGTTCTGTTTCTCTTTTTAAATATACTTTTTTTTATAGAGCTAACACGCAGCTTCTGTGTATTGTTGTTAAAATACGAAAATGCCTGTATATAATTTTGATTGTGATGACATTCTCCCAAAAATATTAAATGAAATCATTGTTTTTTTTTCCTTGCAGATGAATATGACAAACGACCAAGAAATATTACCTTCAAAGCTACAAAAATCTGTTAACAAAATCATTCGCGAGGAGAAGTTCACTACTTATGTCGTTGAAACAAAAGTCATTCCGCCAGATGGCGGTAGTTTCATGGCCATAAGGCGTGAAATCACTATTAAAGGAAAAACAGAAAAAGAAGATAAGGAAGTAAACCTATTCGTCAAAACCATGATACCAGATGCAGAATTAAGTATTTACTCAGTACCGGGCGTATACGAAAACGAAACATCAATATACTTGGATGTCTTCAAAGTTTTCAACGAAATACAAGAAGAAGCTAAAGTGCCTTTTGAAGACAGGTTCTACTCCACTAAAACATATGAAGGAGTCGACAGTGAATCTATAATAATGGAGGATTTGTCAAAAAAAGGTTACACTATGTGCGAAAGATTGGAAGTTATGCCTTTGAAATTCGCAGAAGTTGCTATTCAGCAACTAGCTAAGTTTCATAGCATTGCTTTTGTGATAGAAGCGAAGAGACCTGAATTTTTCGAAGCCAAAGTAAAAACCTTGAAGCAGCCATATCGCTTTAATACACCAGATTGGGATATGTTTGTGGGTAATGTTAGTCGTATGGCTTTGACCATTTTAGACCCAGAGGCAAGAAAAAAGGTGGAAGAATACTTACCTACAACATTTGAGAAATATAGCAAGTATACAACTGATCCAAATTCGGTGAGGACATTGGTCCATAACGACTTTAGAGCGAATAATGTTATGGTGAAGATAAGTGTAAGTAATAATATTTAAAAAGATCTAGAAAACATAATATAACATTATTTTAATGGTTTTCCAGACTGAAAAAAACACCTGTAGCAACAACAATGATAATCTTATTATAAGTAAAATATTATTTTTCTGTGCAGCTTTATTTAGCAGGCAGTGATAAGACGCCTATTCTATTCAGAAATATTTACAAAGAATCATAAATAGCTTACTGTGTATTATACTATTGGCTTACCTTCTCATATATAGGTACCTGTGACAGAAAAAGTTAAAAAACAATACCATTAACGTTTTTCAGGAAAATGAAATCACAGATGCAATCATCATAGATTACCAGCAAACATTCTACGGCTGTCCAGTCATCGATTTCTTCTACTTCATCTTCAGTGGAACTGACCAGGAGTTCAGAAGACAGCATTTGGAGCACCTCAAAAACCTGTATCATGAAACAATGGCCCAATTCTTAGCATATTTCAACTTAGATGTAGAAACTTCTTTCTCTAGGAAAGAGTTTGAGCGTTTGTACAAAGAGAGATTGGACTATGGTCTTATGATATCTTTGTGGTTGATTCCTATTATTCTAGCGGATAAAGGAGAGGTCCCTGATGTTACAAAAGTAGACCTAAACGAAATGAATTTCAAAATAAATGATACAGTTAAAAGCCGAGTGCGGGATGCTGTGGACGATTTTATTAAATGGGGGTATTTGTAACAAACATACATTATAAACTACATAACTTTAAAATGTACCAGGTAATTATTATCTTTCGTTTTTATAAAGAAACGTTCCAGTGTAACAAAAAACGGATTTATTGAGATCAAACTATTTTAAGCCATATGTATTATTTTTTAAATTATCGATTTCATTCTATAGATTTTATTCATATTCATTGATAATAATTTTTTGGCGTCTTTTGTTGTCGGAGGCCAAGACTCACTTTGGGGTCACTGCGCCATCTTAGTGAGTTACTAGTTATTGATAATAATTATTATAAAAGATATGATAAGCATGATATTGATAATAAAATATTTGGTAACTATAATTTGTTTTTAATTAATATCCATAGAGGCGACAATAAATTAATCTATAATAACTCCCATATTATTATTTACGTCGATAAATTATTGACTAGCTAAACTCGCGGAAGAATACGAATACAAAGAGGAGGCAGGGGCAAATTGGCCAGGGAAACTGCACCTATTCCTCAATTTGACAACAAACAGCTCACTTTTGTCCCGAATATCGTCTTACCGCACTTACCCCTGTTTACGTTTCGCACATAAAAAGCAAATGCCACAATTGAATAAACATCAAAAGGAGTATGAACAATAGGCCGATATTTTTTGTTAAACCAAGTGTTTTATTGTTACTTATAACCCTAATTTTTCTGTGTTGCGCGAAAATATTATGGTTTCTTGCCGACAAAAATGACTGAGTTATTTAAGGCCGTACCCAGACCAAACGTTAAAAAAGTCTTGCTATTTAAAAATACGTTATCAATATTTGTTGTTTTATCTTTATATTCCTGGATTAAAATTTATGTTTATCGTTATTAATAACTACGATAACTGACTTTAAAAATACGTCTAAGATAATTATAGATTTCATGCATCTCCTTCTAAAGGTTTTTTTTTTTTTGAAGTGAAAACTTCTTTAGCGGCGTTGTGCACTTTTTTTGTATGGGGAAAAAATGTTAAACTCGCGTCAGGATTTATATGTCACGTGACCTGATCGAAAATCCATATAAAATTTGAAGTCCGGACACGTGTTTTCTACAAACTTATCTGTTCCGGTGGCCAAAATTGGAACTACGTGAAATGCAATGCAAAAACGATATTTAATGACAGTTTTAAATAGACAGTAGCGACGCCGCCACCGGAACAGATAGTTTGTCGGTCTATAGACAATAATGGTTTTTTGTTCAATTTGACAGCTCATTGATGCAAAGAAAAGTGCTTCTTATGTACATCAGGAGTAGAGTAAATAAATTGTATTAATAAGAACTGATGTTGTTTTCTTGAGTTTTATTCCTTTAGCGTAAGGTATATTTTTCTTTGCATAAATGAACTCAAGTGTGACCTCTTCTACTATTATAGCCGCAGTGCGGTCGCTTCCTATATGCTTCCTATGCTACAAAGTGACCACAAAGACCTTAATTTGATATCCTGCAAAATTCAAAATTTAATTGCCGTAATAAAACATTTAAAAAGTTTGGAATATCTTTATTCGCCGGAATTATATTACAGTATTTTGTGGAAATTAACACCACTTCTCCGCAGTCTTTGGATCCGCTATGCTGCGGAGCATGCATCAGGTCGTATGAAGTTGGAAATGCTGTCCGATTTCCTGCGACAAGATGCTCGTTCTCACACACAGTTTGGCTTGTTACCCCAAATTCCCAGTGAACATCCTCGAAAGCGACATGTTGATTACTGCTGTAACACCACTCGTGTTATTAACGATTCGGGAGTCTGCGGATTCTGTAAAGGGAATCATTTCTTGGCCGATTGCTCCAAATTCAAAAGTTTATCCGCAGATTCCAGTATGCAATCAGTTGTAAATTCCAAACTTTGTTTTCGTTGTTTAGAAAATAAATAGTTGTCAATCAAAAAAGTATGACATTGACGGTTGTCAATCATTTTATCATCGTTTATTACATGGCGTTTCAGTGTCACAGCAAGGAGTTTCTGATAAGTCTGAAAAAGTTTCTGATTACATTTGAGAGATAAACTTTTTAATGTAATATATATTGTCATGTTTGTGTACGATAGCGCAATAAATAAATATTGTATTTTACCACATAAATGATAGTACTTTTATACCTCTACCAATCAATTAAATCCCTAACCATTCCAAAATACATATCAAAAATGCACAACGTTAATATTCAGGTTTTCACTTCTGCCGGCACTCCCGGAGTGCAACCCGTCGTTTTTTTTTATTTGGCTTTCGCCAATCAATAGACAATGAAAAAAAGTATAAATTGGCCGCAAAAATTACTGTCTGTTAAGGTCATTTGCTCGGGGAACCGCCTTAATGCTTTTATTGGAGACAATGTCATCTCAAAAATCAAAAACCGATCTTGACTTTTTTGGAGTTCCATCGAAATACAAGGAAGAAATCAAGAACAAGGAAGCTTGGACTCGCGCCTTTGCATTGTATAGAATCCCGATAGTATCAACAATGTTAACTTTGCTATACAGTAACACATTAAATGTTATAATTCAGTAAAATTAAATTTATTTTTCATTCAAAGAATCCTGAAGAGTCTGTAACCTTGGCGGTCATGCTCGCTAAAATGTGCTTGGGGTGGTGGCGTTATGTGTCGGGTGGTTACATTCCCTCTAATATGGTTGAGTGAAATTATGGCTGGCACATACGTCATACTTGTGCTGCAGGTGCCACCTTTGGGCACTGGTCTTCCAGGGCTCACGGATTTTTCTAGATTATAGTCTCATTCTTATACTTTATACTGTATGGCTTGGTATTCTAAAACTAATCAGTAATTGTAACAAACAAATTGTAAACAAACATGGCGATGAAAAAGAGTAACTGTCGAGTTTCTTGCCGGTTCTTCTCGGCAGATGACTGCATTCCGATACCGGTGGTAGAGTCACTCTGTAATTGACGATTCATAAATACTTGATACAAGTGTACATGAATAAAGAATATTTTGATTTTGATTTTGATTTTGATACAGAATTTTATAATTCGATGTCTCATTTTATATCCGATAAGATTTTTTATTTTTATTGATATTTTGTCTGTTTTGGGTTTTTTTATTGTTAGGCTCTTGTAAAAAAATTAATGTACCTAGTTTTTTTGTTATTATTTGGAATGAAAGTTTATAATTGATCGCCAAATCCTAAAGATGTTTTTGTAAAGTCTGCGAACTTGTTTTGAAATAATAAAATACCTTCTTTTATATTTTATTACTTCTTTCAAACAAAAAAAAATCACAATATTATTATCAGGACGCCTATTCATTTACAATTGCAAGAAAATACTGAATAGCACTTTTGCCCAACATGGTTTTGAAGAGATCTCAGGTTTATCAAAATTGTATTTAGTGTAAGAAAGATAACTCTATCTAAGAAGGGACAAAAAATCTATGTCAACTGACATTTAGTTAGCTTGCAAATAAAATTAAACAACAACGAACAATAAAGCCTTTTTTCCTTTGAACTTAGCTGTATCACTACCGAACCCCACAAATTGTAGGCAAATAATTTCTTCGTCGGCCAAAAGTAGGATTTTGTACGAAAACCCTTGAAAACATGTCGGCACAAACACTTTTGATTGATGTTATTGCTATTCAAAGACTTGGATTAGAGTGGGCTTCCCTGATTATACAAGGGAATTCATAGGATATTAGTTTGTGCGGAAGGTTAAAAACACTCTTAGCGTGAGGGTTTTCCCTCAATTGAAATCTGTTTTTCTAAGAAACCGGACGGAAGGTGAGGGTACGAAATCACCCAAACCTTTTGTTGAGGAAAATGCACAAAAAATCCACACACAATATTTTTGGGGGAATTTAATGGATGACTCCTGAGAATTTTATTTTTACATTTGAAATTAATGTTATAGGTATTATTTTCTATTTATTATGATAAACTTGTAATACACATCATGTCATATCATTTACTTAAAGATGGTCAGTAGATAAGTGAAATTAAGAAAGGAATACCTATAAGATTCGATATCTGCAGCACAAAATAACTTTTAGACCATATTTTGTTTATGTTAGGCTAACTTTACCCTACCTATACTGTTGTTTATTTGTTGTGTTGAAATTTTTTGTGTAATCTTTGATAAATGCTCAAATCTTGATGTTAATCAAGAGTTTTGTTTTTGTAATGTATGTTTTCACAGTAAAAAAATAAACGAAATATTAAATTTGTACCTAAATATTCTCTTTTTATTTTTATCTTTATGTTTTTAGTTTCGTTTATTTTTTTATTCTATGCTCCATCGTTAACACCACAAGGCCCCTTCATAAACTTTTCTACAAGTCTTCTCAATAACTAATTTTTGTCTCTTTCTTTTCCAGATATCTCAACACAATCATGAACAAAATTTCTACGAAAAAAGAAAACAGTCCCACAAACTGGATTTAAAATGGCCGACACAATATCCAACCCCACACGATGGCATTTAGACAGATCAAGAACAAAGAAACTGAAAACGAAAATGCAGACGCATTTGAGTATAATAGCAGTCGTTATTCTGGTCCTGTTGCCTTACAGTTCGACGCTAAGCCTGCCTAGTGGGGATCCTGCGCCGGGGAGGTCTCCTGGGCCCCCTAAGTTAGAAGATGCAAAAATAGAAGGGACCGTTGTAGCGACTGTAGAGGAACCAGTAGACTATGAAACCACGACTGAGGAGTTGGAGACGACGACGGTCAGTGATGTGAGTGTTAGTGAGAAGCCTGTGGGTGATGCATGTGCCTTTGCGAGGATTCCAAGCGACAGTGATGAAGTGGTGACGGTGGACGTCCGTGATAGTGATGTTAATTTGACAGTCAGCCATTCTGTTTTTGATACGGAGGAGCTGGTGAGAGGGGTCGTCTATGATGGTGAGTTTTAAAATATAGTTGTGTTTAATTTTTTATAAGACGACGTTATAGAATTCAATCTTGACTAACCCAGCATTCATAAAGCTAATTTGAAGTTTTTTTTAAATATAATGTATTGAAAAATTTATACCATTTGCATTCCACAACTCGAAAATTAAAAAAAAAGGAAACTCCGAGTTATTTTCCTAAAATAGCACTTAATGATTTAATTATATTAAGAGGTAGGTATGTCGTTTTAATAAAATTACATCTTTAGCCCACCGAATTCATCGAATTTCTTTTCGGAATTACCCAAAATTAATGCACTTGACATATTTGAAACATCCTGTGAAATGTTTTTACTTGAGAAACGACCTTCGTTACCAGGTAAATATTTGGAAAATTAAGCTAATATAACATATTATTTAATTTCACGATAACGCCAATTACCATGTTTATTAACTTTTCTTATTTAATTGACATATAAAACTAACATTTGCAGTGACGTTTCGTATTAATTATAATGCACTTCATTCTAGAAAACAATACCTGTAATTATGTTTATTTATTTCACTACCTTATATCATAATAACCAATACTTATAATTTATCAAAAAAGCAAATAGTTACATTCAAGATACTATTATTTATTATTATCTACGCTGTAGTTTAGTTCGTTCTATGTTTTTTGTAGAGCTTATTCAAATATTATCATCGTCATCACATTGGCGTCATTTTGATGTCTTATTTTTATAGCATGGAGCACGCGTTATAGCATAATGCCTTTATGGCGAGCAATTCATCCGACACACGACCCTCCAAGTTTCTCCCTCGGGGGAGAAGGTATTTTTTTCAACAAACCCATCCTCGGTAGCAATGAATGTATGTACACAGATCCACCATGCTACTATTGTTACTAATAATAAGGTATATATTATGAGTATGTACAGAAGTGAAGCGTGTATGTCACAAGGCTTTGCAAACGGAAAATCTGGCTTTACCTATCTGTCCTGATAAGATAGAAATAATCTAAAGGCTTTAGTTTATTTGTGTACATTATGTAGTTACATAATTTCCAAACACAAATTTAACTTTCTTATCTTCATTAAGATAAAAAATGAAAACAACCAAAATATCTTTCCGCAAATATTAACAGATGAAAGGAAATAATACCTGGGAACTTTGTATTAAGTTGCGTTTTAAACCAGAACGGACGTATCTTTCTGAATAGATTACTCTGATGAATTTGGCATAGTTCCCTGAGAAGGGTTTCAACTCGAATCTATGACTCTTCAATACCTAAGAAAGCGAACCATTGTACCAAAGAATCAGTCTTTGAGTTTCACAATTTTCCGCGACAAAAACAAGTCTTTTTCACTTTCCAGTTCCCAAACAATCTCCCTTCCAAAAATTATGTACATCAATCCGTTGCGACGTGCAATTAGGAAAAACAAAACACCTCTATTTCTATTAGTCCATGGGACTTCAGGGTTAGTAAGCAACTGGCCCCTGGTCCGCGGCCGAGTTAAAACTAACTATATTTCATCTAAACTTTTTTTTTGTTATGGGTGTGAGTGAAAGCGTAACAGACAGAAAGTGATGATCTCGCATTAATACGTTTTATAAGGGATAGGACATACGATGTAGCGCCATAGGTAAGTTACAACGAATTTAAATACCCTAGAAGCAACATTGCCTATAAAACCGCCTTCAAAAAGTGTCCCAAAAGTACATAGCAACGGTGGGGGGTGCGCTAAGGAGGAAAATAATATCAATTCTAATTTCAATATTCAAAAGTTGACCTTAATGCACAGGTATACGATCTCACTTCAAATGCAGGCGTCCGCGAGTTACGACATTTTAAAATGTACGCAGGCAGCAAGCTCGTAAAATTTTTATTGCTTTATTGCTGTAAAGACGAATGTAGGCTGTAAATCAATAGAAATAAGGTCTAGTTCAGTTTGCGCTGTTTGAAAATCATAAAATCGTTGCATTTAGAACAGAGTTAGTAGAGGAGTCGTCATCGATGTTATTTTTTTATTTATAATGAATTAGAATGAAAAACAAAATTATTTGTTAAATGACTAACTAAAGTTTATCTACTGAAGGAACGATTTTTTATTAAATTTAAACTCTTAATGATTTATTATTAGCGACGAGCCATTTGGTGTAATGGTCGAGAAGTCGGCTATTACACCAGAGGTCGCGGGTTCGATCCCCGCACGGTACAAACATTTGTGTGCATGAACATGTCTGTTTGTATCGGTCTGGGTATTTCTATGTATAATAAATAATATCAAGACATCATTAGGGTTATTAAACACCATTTGTGTTTAATAAATTTTCATTAGTGTAATCACCCAACTCATTCGTGTAACACCAATGTTGTTTTTTTCCTACTTTGAGCACTAACCCCTTCGGAATTTATCATTAGGGGTGTATAATTTCACAAAAGAAACCGTTTTAGGCCATCAGTCAGTCAAAACACGACAGTCTTTCAAAAACACGATTTTTCGAACCCGCGTGAAATCGAGCCAAATACAAAATGGTAATCTACTAGTGTAATTAATCATTAATCTTTCGAGCCCCGGATTACCAGACACAATAGAAAATCTATTGTTACGCGGCACCCGAGTGCCGGTTCGGGATTGAGTGGTTAAACACCGAATTCTTTTTTATTCTTACAGTTCTTTTATTGTTATACAGATATTTTTGTAAAAAGTAGTGCAAATATTGGTTGTAATATTGGACAAAATAAAAAAAAATACCATAGTAAATTTTAGTACTACGCGACTCCATGACTACTATGTTCTAAATATTACTCTGTGTGAAAGTGTTAGAAGCATTAATACCGCAGCGCGTGGGAAAGGGACAACTATACAGCCAGCCACGTGTCTGATTTCTTCCGATTTTTTTAGAAAATTACAATTTTAGCACGTTTTAGGATAATTTTTACCATTAATGCATTCTATTATCAAAGATCGATTTATTACTTACCGGAAATACGAAACTCCATCCTTTTTTTGAGTGGTTAAAGTGTTGTTCTTGCACTTTTTTACGGAGCACTTCGGCATAATGACGCTAGGCCGGTTCGCGCGCGACTGGGAGCGAACAAGTGCTTAAACCGTTTTTAAGCACTTGTTTTGCGGGACATTTTTTGAGCGCTGTCAGTGTATCTAGGGTATTTAATATCGTTGGTAAGTTAACAAAAACGTACATATAATCAAGTAACTAAAGAACTAAAGTTTATATTTTCATTCTTCTAATACTATTTATGAAATCCTTCACCAAATCAACTACTATTTCTTAACCAAATCGATCAAGTCCCACCAGATTTTGTAGTTCAATACCAAATCTTTAACGAAATTGAATACAATTTCTTTACCAAATCAATCAAGTGAAATAACGTAAGTCAAGTTCAAATCTCAAATTGTTCACTGAATTGAAAAATGGCTCTCTTGATCTGAAATAACTTTTTACCAAATCAATCCTGTAATTAACTCGAAATCATTTACCGAAACGCACGTCAACGGTCGGTTTCACCGAATTCATGATCTGTCAGATGACTGAGGTGCTGATATTTATTGTCCATTTTCAATAATACTTCGCAGTATTGAAAAGGCCTTTAATATAAATATTTTAATTGCAACAAAACGGAAGCATTTTAAAATGACATTGTGTTAAGTGGAATTTCACTGATATTTTATCATTACTGTCTTTTGCAACAATATACATTGTGTTATGTGGAATTTTACTGATATTTTATCGTCAATGTCTTTTGCAACAGTATTGTTTTACCAGGAAAGATAAATTAGTCGAAAATTTTAAACCATTCGGAAAATGGCATTTTATTAACAACACGGACAAAATTATTGTTTACTTCCCATATGCTGAAATCCCGTGAGAGATAATAACAGGGCTAGTTTGACAAATTAATGGCTGCTGTTAAAACTAAACCAATTTCCCAATAGTTGGCGCTATAGGAGAAGCTAATGGCCTTTGTTGTTTCATAAAATTATAATGTTCATGAGATTATTTTACTAATAAATTGACTGAAATCTTCATATATGCATTTAAACCATAGATTTAAACTTAAGTAGAAACACAGTATCTGTTTAAATTTGATATTTTACACACATTTATTTTCCCATCACTATGATAGGTAGTAACCATGATTTTTCATATTTTGCTACTCCTACGTCAACTACCAGCCTTATAACAGTTTTTTTTGTTTACCGGTGTATAATATACTTCTGACCTGTTTTCTTTTTGTAATATATTCTACAGGTAATAAGATTTTATGCATTATCTTAGAACATTTTATAGCCTCTAACAAAGAATTCACCTATTTATCCATGTAATACTTGAAGCCTTTAGCCTCTCAGTTTAACTTATCCTTAATATTCATTATTTTACATATTTAATGTACAAGACTTATTTTTGTATTTTTTTAATAAAACTCCTTTAATCCTTTTTTATAGATAGGAACCCAAAACAAAACGCCTTTTAGGTAAAAATCGCTCAATCAGAAAGAAAACAAAACCATAGCTTACATACGACAACACTCTTTTTTAAGGTAAAATGCACAGACAGATTAACATACCATTTGGTCACAAAGACCCGTGACGGCAACCCTCTCCTGCAGCCGGAATGCTAATCGCCGCGGTCAACCCTCAAACGCCGCGGACAAAGCGCGATATGCGTATTTGACATACCGCGCGGGAAAGGGTTCACTTGTGAATATAATATTTCACAAAAATGTGGATAGGGAAAGAAATAGAGAATACTCAGATAGGGATTCGCCTTTTGCTTATATTTGTGAAAATAGACTTAAATTAACGAGTGAAGAATTGCAAAAGAACACCTAAAACTTTAAAAATCTTTTTTTTTTAAACGTAACTTTCTTTATTCTTATTATGATAGAGTTATTGTGTATTTTTTTTATATACATCTCAGGGATATTTTGTCCTATTTTGTTACGTGAAACATGGTATTTTTCATTAATTAATTTGTATTTTTTTTTCAGGTGCGATATATCGCAATTTGTATACAAATTGGTTTTAAATCAAAATTCACTGCAACCACCGTTTTTTGCCTTTTTTTTCATTTTAATGACATACTTTTTATAACACATAAGTATACTTTTGGACAAAAAACATACTCCCACTGTCTTTACAATTTAAATATTCCCTGAACTTATGCACTTGCTGTTCACTTGTTATCACAATTAATGCACTTCACTGTTTCACAATATTTGGCCGGAAAAAATTACCAAAATCCTCAGAATATTATTGGATATTTAAGACTATGAAACGCGCGGATGAAACTTGCAAAAATAATCTAAGTTCTCTGGCGATAAATATTGCAATGGTATTTTTAACTTCTGCACGACACTGAACGATAGCACGAAATTACACCATGAAATGTTCAAATGAACTAACAACATTCACGCCGTGCGCGCACTGACGAGCAATTTCGACGAGGGGTGGGGGTTGATAGAGTGAGAGGAAAAATACAACGGTATGCGCAAGCGGCATTGTGCGGCGCGGCGCAGCGTCTTTGATAATACCGGAATGCGGTCGGTGTTCTGCGTAATATGCAGGTACTTAGGTAGTTGTTTTAAACGGAATGGATTTAGCCCTATTTATGGAAAACTTGCTTGTAAAAATCCATTAATTTTGTATGAATGTGTTCTATTGTTATCGTAGAATTATTCTTTGAAATATTTGCACTTAATTAGAAAGTACCCGTAATGTAAATTTTTACATATTGTTATTATATTTATCAAAAACTCATTTGTATTTGATGGTTTATCTATTCTCTTTTAGATTTCTCATAATACACTGATACTAATTTATTGACATGCTATGATGCCACTCAAAGGTCTATAAAGTTACATCTCAATCCAATTAGCAGTTTTTGCAACCATTCATCGTCACAAACTTTTTTATTCATAACTAGCCTTCCGCCCGCGGTTTTACCCACGCGTAATCTCTTTTTTCAAATATCCCTCCTTCCCCCCCCCCATTTCCGGGATCAAAAGTACCTTATGTTCACCGGGGATAGTGTAGCTTTCCAACAGTGAAAGAATTATTCAAATCGGTTCAGTAGTTTCAAAATTGTTATTCCCGCGGGACGTTTCCCGTAGGAATTTTATAGCCTATGTCCTAATCCGGGTTATAAACTATACGTGTGCCAAATTTCATCTAGATCCATTCAGCCGTTTAGGCGTGATGGCGTGATTGAGGAACAAACAAACATACAAACATCCAAACATCCAGACTTTCGCATTTATAATATTAGTAGAAAGTAGGATAGTAGTAAAAAGAAAATATAAATCCAGAAAGGGTTAGTAGTCGATTCGCACGAAAATAATTCGCACTAAAGTGCGAATCGACAACTTTCAAAAATAACATTATTTTTAGTAGTCGATTCGCCCGAATGAATTTTAATCGCGTGCGAGTCGACCCCTTTAAGAATTGATAGTAGGCGATTCGCACTTTTGCAGTATGTGGATAAAAAACAATCAAAGTACAGTCGTGTACAGGAAATCTTTATATTATTTATTATCTTATTAACATATACAGAATCAATTAAATTTCAAATGTTATATTTTTTTCGGACAGGAAACATGTTAAATTATAAACTAATATCATTAAGCGTTAAATTATATTTGAACACTTTAATATTAAAATGACACCAAAAATTAGAAACGTGTTAAGGACAGCGGAGATAAAATCTCAATTTATGCTTATACCAGGTTAAATTTTATTTTGTTACGTAGGATTTATTGTAAATAAGTGAAATAAATATAAATCCAATTAGTTACGTAAGAACTGTAATAGGTATTAAGCATAGAATGTGTAAGAATCATAGTTTTGTAAGAAGAACTTTTTACGTAGAGATAAGATTCTAATAAGAAAAATTGTTGTAATCAATATGTAAGTTATGTTTTCTAATTAGAATTAACGCGAACTTTAGAACGATGTAAGATACATGTATATTCTAATTGGAAAAATTATAGTAATAAGCAAATAATGTCAACTTGCATAGTGAAAATGCAAGCGTAATTGTGTAAGTTTAACGGGGCTCTCTTTAAGGTATTGCTCCGAGGTACTTAAGCGATATGGGTTGGTCAAAAAATCCAGCGTTGCCAGTTTAGGTGATTTTTGTCTCCTTAAGGTTACTTTAAGGTTACACGACTCAATAGGTTACTTCTAAGTGATTTTTTGGAATTTGCGTGCGAAAAGCATTTTTCCAGCTAAACCGTCCGTAACGTTTCATTCGTTCGTATCTTGTCGACCTTTATTTTTTTTGCTCACCAAAAAAATAATTGTGAAAGGTTACTTTTCCTACAAAAAGGTTACTTTTTTGTACATCTCAGGTGACTTTCGACAAGACCACGCTGGCAACACTGAAAAAATCATACCTTAGTGTACGACCATCAAGATAGGATTAAGAAGAAGAATAAAAGAACCTTCTTGGAAAAAATCTGTTTCCTTCAGTCCCCAACAAAACAAATATGTATTGCTTGTCTGTTTTTTTTTACAACTTATACGAATACTTTGATAATTTTATCATAACATTTTATTTATTCACGTAGGTACAATTTCTTTTTTTAATATTCGCGCCAGCAAGTGAGATAATTACTTTTAGTTTGTAAGAGAGGTACATTGTTTTGATCAGAGCTCTCGCCCCGGACATACTTATTTGATGAGTCATAGAAAATTAGAAACCAAAGGATACCGACTTGAGCTTTGGTCGGCTTATTGCCGCCGTGCTTCTAGCTAACAGCTAGGGGGGTGAGGAGCAGGGTATTTCGTCGCACCCCGCACCCTGCAGTGTAATAAGCGTGAGAGCGCTATTTATTACACGCTTTACGTAATACGTTTATACATATTCGTTTCTAATTTTTGGTGTCATTTTAATATTAAAGTTATCAAATATAATTTAACGCATAATGATATTAGTTTATAATTTAACATGTTCCCTGTCCGAAAAAATATAACATTTGAAATTTAATTGATTCTGCATGCTGTAAGGTATATAGACAGCGAATAGGTTAATATTATTATAAAGATTTCCTGTACACGACTGTACTTTGTTTTTTTTTTTTGCACATAATATTGCAAAAGTGCGAATCGCCTACTATCAATTCTTAAAGGGGTCGACTCGCACGCGATCAAAATTCATTCGGGCGAATCGACTACTAAAAATAATGTTATTTTTGAAAGTTGTCGATTCGCACTTTCGTGCGAATTATTTTCGTGCGAATCGACTACTAACCCTCCAGAAAATATGTAATATTTTGTGCACAGCAACTGAGAGCAGATAACCAAAACATACAATCCAGAATAAATCAGATTAAGATTATATTATCTTTACAAGACCAAGACTATGACTGTATAGAATTAACGACACAATAAATAAAACCAATCCTATTATAAAAAAAACGCCGCATCCAATAGCGAAAGGATTAAACTTGCACCGACTTGTTGTACAGATTCCACGAACACTTAAAAGTCAGTAATTAAAAAACCCTTTAGTTTTATTGTCCCATTTAGTATTCGTGGTGTTTTTATAATATGGTTTCTCTGAACTTTGATCCTTTATTTCTATTGTATTCACCATTTACCATTGTATTTTCTGGGAAATAGCCCGAAATCATAATAGAGGCAGATTTTATTCATGAACAAGCCTAGGTACTTAGTGATTCATTTCGCAACTAAGTATGTAATATTTGACTCATAGCATGTCATATACCTAAATTTCAAGGTTAAACACACAGACATGGACACTTTTGTGTATTGTGTGGGATACTAGCCACCAGTGCCATATAAAATCAGCCCTCTATGCGCAAACGTAAACAAATTTTGTGTCCACTTACTGACATACAATGTAAAAACAATAAGCTTGTTCGTCTGCACAGCACTTAGTAACTATTTAATAATCTGTAACAGCACAGATAACATAATTTAAAGGTTAAATGCACAGGAATTGTTCGTCGACCACAAAGACTCGTGACGGCAACCCTCTCTTGCACACGGAATGCTAATCACCGCGGTCAACCCTCAAAAACCGCGGACAAAGCGCGAATCGCGTATTTGACATACACTGACGCGGAATGGGTTAACTTGTTTAAAATTATAAATTATAAAAATTTATATAGTATAAATGTGAGTGTAAATAACTGACTGGCAAATAAGAACTTACCTAACATTACTGTAAAATAGTAGTTCCACCATCTTGATTAATTGTCATAAGTCATGGGGCAGTTATCCAGGGTCCTATTGACTAGCTAGCTGCTAAAATGTTGAAATCTAACGCTGTTTGCCATTGTCATGATTAGGTTTTCTAAAAAAGAAACAAAAAAACTACCTAAAAAACTGAAAAGCAAAAAATAATTTTAATAAGACATTCATCAAATGCGCTTATTGTCTAA
The DNA here is from genome assembly GCA_949319885.1 of Mecyna flavalis. Classification (NCBI taxonomy): domain Eukaryota; kingdom Metazoa; phylum Arthropoda; class Insecta; order Lepidoptera; family Crambidae; genus Mecyna; species Mecyna flavalis. Next base: position 15,894,635 of record OX439439.1, read on the forward strand.
GCCTATTAATTAAATTGTATTTTACGTGCTAGGTAGGTACCTACTAATCGGTTTGAAGTCGGTGCCAAGCCAAATAGTAGGTACCCAGATTACGTACCTACGTCCGCGGATTAATAAGTAACCCTTTATAATACATTATTATTATATATCATTTTTGATTACCTTTGGCTTAAAAAACTGAAAAGCAAAAAATAATTTTAATAAGACATTCATCAAATGCGCTTATTGTCTAAGCCTATTAATTAAATTGTATTTTACGTGCTAGGTAGGTACCTACTAATCGGTTTGAAGTCGGTGCCAAGCCAAATAGTAGGTACCCAGATTACGTACCTACGTCCGCGGATTAATAAGTAACCCTTTATAATACATTATTATTATATATCATTTTTGATTACCTTTGGCTTGGCACCGACTTCAAACAGATTAGTAGGTACCTACCTAGCACGTAAAATACAATTTAATTAATAGGCTTAGACAATAAGCGCATTTGATGAATGTCTTATTAAAATTATTTTTTGCTTTTCAGTTTTTTAGGTAGTTTTTTTGTTTCTTTTTTTTTGAAGTCGGTTTAATTTTTTTTTAAAAAAGTTTGTTTATTTTTCTATTTTTAGTGTGAATAACACGTAGGTAGTGAGTAAAACTCTTTCATAATAATGATAGCGAAAATACGAGTAGAATTGTATTATTTGATAATAATATTAGGTATTCATTAAGTGTTCAGCACCATGGGTAGGAGGAGAATGCGTTTATGCACCATAACCGCAGGCTAGCTAGACCCGAGGCCGTGTGTGGGACTCGAGACCGAAGCGTCCGCTACCCACTACACTCCCCCGGTTTCTCCTTCACACCCGATTAGGACGAGCCGGTGCTAACCTTATTGGCTAGTGACCAGCCCATCCCCGGGTAATCATCAGCTTAGCTGCAAAAGTACATGAAATACAACTAACGTTCCACATATTCCTACAACACTGAAAGAATTATCCCCTAACTCCTAACCGTTAAGGAGTTGTACTTTCCATCATCACCTTAGCTGCAAAAGTACATAAAATACAACTAACGGTCCACATATTCCTACAATACTGAAAGAATTATCCCCTAACTCCTAACCGTTAAGGAGTTGTACCTTCCATCATCAGCTCATCAACATAAAATGATGTCTATCGGACGCAAAAACTTGAATGGCTTCAGAAAAAACAAGTAACGCGTAGGCGCAGCCTATAAAATTTGAGGTTTTCCCTTGATTTTTCCGGGATCCCATCATCAGATCCTGACATGGTGACAATGGGACCACCTCTGAACTATGCACTTTCAAATAAAAAAAGAATTATTTAAATCGGTCCACAATTGACGGAGAAATCGACGGACATACATAAAAAAAAAAAAAAAAAATACATACAGTCGAACATATAACCTCCTCCTTTTTTGAAGTCGGTTAAAAACCAAAACCTTTTTAGGCGGGGCGTGAAGCGACATCTAAGCAGGCAGGGTAAGGGTGACTAAGGGTACTATGATCTATTGAGCCAGTCAACCTTATATTCGGACCTCACTTCCGCTTACCATCAGTTGGAGTGAGGTCACCCTGACTGCCTCCTTATATAAAAAAACAAGATAGTTGTACAAATACGAGTAAAATTTTTATGACTGAAACACGAATATGTAAGCACATTCCACCAGCGCGATCTGAAAATAGGAATAAATTACGTAAATCAAACAAGAAGACACAAATAAAGGGGAGATAAAGTGCCATCGAAGAAAACAGTAATAAATTCAGAGGAATATCTCCGCTGAAACTGAGCGTAATTGATGATGTTTCATCATTTATCACTTGATAAAAACGAGCATAGAATATAAACTGAGAAATATTAAGGCTCCTTTAACTTAGACAAAGTTTTACCGAAGTTTTTAACCGACTTCAAAAAAGGAGGAGGTTCTATGTTCGACTGTATGTATTTTTTTTTTTTTTTTTTTTATGTATGTCCGTCGATTTCTCCGTCAATTGTGGACCGATTTAAATAATTCTTTTTTTATTTGAAAGTGCATAGTTCCGAGGTGGTCCCATTGTCACCATGTCAGGATCTGATGATGGGATCCCGGGAAAATCAAGGGCAAACCTCAAATTTTATAGGCGCACACTACGCGTTACTTGTTTTTTCTGAAGCCATTTAAGTTTTTGCGTCCTATAGACATCACTTTATGTTGATGAGCTGATGATGGAAGGTACAACTCCTTAACGGTTAGGAGTTAGGGGATAATTCTTTCAGTATTGTTATGTGGACCGTTATTTGTATTTCATGTACTTTTGCAGCTAAGCTGATGATGGAAGGTACAACTCCTTAACGGTTAGGAGTTAGGGGATAATTATTTCAGTGCTGTAGAAATATGTGGACCGTTAGTTGTATTTCATGTACTTTTGCAGCTAAGCTGATGATGGAAGGTACAACTCCTTAACGGTTAGGAGTTAGGGGATAATTATTTCAGTGTTGTAGGAATATGTGGACCGTTAGTTGTATTTCATGTACTTTTGGAGCTAAGCTGATGATGGAAGGTACAACTATGATGATGGAAGCTAAAGGGTACGACTTCTTAATTCTTATGTCCCTCTTGCGGGCTGCATCTTTAGTTGGTCTACTGAATGGTGCTGAACACTTAATGAATACCTAATATTGTCAATTCTACTATTTTACTCGTATTTTCGTTATCAATATTATGAGAGAGTTTTACTCACTCCTACGTATTATTCACACTAAAAATAGAAAAATAAACAAACTTTTTTTAAAAAAAATTAAACCGACTTCAAAAAAAAAAACAAAAAAAAAACTACCTAAAAACACTGAAAAGCAAAAAATAATTTTAATAAGACATTCATCAAATGCGCTTATTGTCTAAGCCTATTAATAACATTAAATTGTATTTACGTGCTAGGTAGGTACCTACTAATCTGTTTGAAGTCGGTGCCAAGCCAAAAGTAATGAAAAATGATACATACCTAATAATTTATGTATTATACAGAGTTACAAATAATCCGCGGACGTAGGTACGTAGTCTGGGTACCTATTATTTGGCTTGGCACCGACTTCAAACAGATTAGTAGGTACCTACCTAGCACGTAAATACAATTTAATGTTATTAATAGGCTTAGACAATAAGCGCATTTGATGAATGTCTTATTAAAATTATTTTTTGCTTTTCAGTGTTTTTAGGTAGTTTTTTTTTTGTTTTTTTTTTGAAGTCGGTTTAATTTTATTAACATTTCTTCGTAAAGTTATACGTTTTTTACGTCTAGTGGCTTAAGTATTTTGTTGTGATCTTCGGGTCCTGGGTTCAATTCCCAGGTCGAGCACACTTTGTGTCTGTTTTGAATAATCCGCATTTGGCAAGCATGATTCTATTGAGCTTTGATTATCATTTTATCGATGACTTGAGTACAATTATGTTGGCCTTTGCCATGCAGTGGGAAATTGAATGGGCTGATACTTACTTAAGTATTGTATGTACATACTTTTGTCTATTTGTGTATTACAATTCCCTTGTTACAATGAAGCTCTGGTTGATTGCAATATTTCCAAATGGGTCGACTTTTTTCTTGTGTTTTCGAACACAACCCGGGTTTGTCACCAATTCTCACTTAGCAAGGGATGTGAATTTGTGATGTGATTACATTGAACTACAATTGTAACTCAGTGTGTGATTAAACAATTTTTGTAGGGTTTTATTGCAGTCTGGGACAATTTACGACCTATTTTATAAGCTATTGAACGACGTAAGTAGTCCCTATTACATAAACACAATATAATTATGACGATACCCGTAATAGTCTATATCAGCTTTTACAGTTGGCGAAATTGAGAAATATGTCTTCAGTTTATTTTCCAAAAACCGGCCAAGTGCGAGTCGGACTCGCCCATGAAGGGTTCCGTAGCAGCAAGTATCATCATAATATAAAAGTTCTTGTAGTTCTTTGTAAGTTTGATCGACGTTTTTATACTTGAGTTGATTGAATGAGAGGAAAATTGCGGTTTACGATTTATGACGTTTTAAAAAAAAACTAATTACTTGATCTCGTTCAAACCAATTTTCAATGGAAGTTTGCATGGTAATGTACACCATATATTTTTTTTAGTTTTATCGTTATCTTATTTTAGAAGTTAGAGGGGGGGGGGACCAACATTTTACCACTTTGGAAGTGTCTGTCGCGCAAACTGTTCGGTTTAGAAAAAAATGATATAAGAAACCTTATTATCATTTTTAAAGACCTATCTATAGATACCCCACACGTAAGGGTTTGAAGAAAAAAAATGTTTTGAGTTTCAGTTCTAAGTATGGAGAGCCCCCAAATTTATAAACTAATTACTTGATCTCGTTCAAACCAATTTTCAATGGAAGTTTCCATAATAATGTACATCATATATTTTTTTTAGATTTATCGTTCTCTTATTTTAGAAGTTACAGGGGGGGGGGACCAACATTTTACTACTTTGGATCTTTTGGTTTTAGTGTCTCTCGCGCAAACTATTCAGTTTAGAAAAAAATGATATAAGAAACCTTATTATCATTTTTAAAGACCTATCCACAGATACACCACACGTAAGGGTTGGATGAAAAAAAAAATTTTGAGTTTCAGTTCTAAGTATGGAGAGCCCCCAAATTTTATTATTATTTTTCTATTTTTGTATGAAAATCTTAATGCGGTTCACAGAATACATCTACTTACTAATTTTCAACAGTATAGCTCTTATAGTTTCGGTAAAAAGTGGCTGTGACATTCGGACGGACAGACAGACAGACAGACACACATGACGAATCCATAAGGGTTCCGTTTTTTGCCATTTGGCTACGGAACCCTAAAAATGGTTTGACAATCTACTGTTATAATTTATGAGATTCATATAAGTGATTTCCATTTACATTGACTAGAAGCTTTTTAATCGTATATCTTAATTTAATAGAAATAAATCGTCATATGCCTATCCGTTCTAGCAATATTTAATGTATGAACATCAGATATTGCTAGAACGGATAGTACAAATTAAAAACAGAATATCTAGCATATTTTAATGTAAATGTAACTATGTCTGTCTGTCTACGACACTGTTATGCCTAAACCACTGAACAATTTCTGATGAAATTTGTAAAACAAGCATAACGAAAGGCGTGTTAAGCTAGTGTGAGTGATACCACTGGTTTTGCAAGCGGCCATACACGACGGTTACCGCTTAATGTCGCAGAAGAATGCAGAGCGGAGCGCTGCTCCCCTCCGGCGTAGACGGCCGGGCCGGAGAGGGCGAGCTCACGCCGCACGCTATCTCCGGCTTGAGGGTTGACCTGCGAGCGGGGAAGCTCCCCAACGTCTGCATTGCACAGGTCGCCCGAGTCAAGTCTGAGGGTGACCTAGTTTCTCGGTTGACCCTCCCTAGGCGCCACCCTGACTTGAGGTTTCTCAAGTCGGGGTACCCGGGGATGGGCAGGTCAATAGCCATAATATATAGGCTGGCACCGGCTCGTCCCAATCGGGTGGGAAGGAGGAAACCGGGGGAGACGCCCACTTACCATCAGGCAGGCCGTAGACTTGACCGTTCCCTCGTGGTATTAAAAAGCTTTTATGCCAGCATGTGCAACAAATGATTATTTTTATGGCCGTTGTTTGTTTGAAAAAATAACAATCAATATAATAACAGCAATAAAAATATTACGAGTATTCGAACCCATTATGATTCAAGGTCTTAGCAACCGATGTCAAGGCTACCATAATGAAACAATATAATATAAACCTTGACAATATAATTTTGAATTTAATATTCAATAGTTCGCTTTGTTGTAGTTACGATAAAGTAACTTTAAGCAATTGAAATTAGTAAAATAAGCCTAAATTACTATGAAAGTTTTGAATTTTAGTAAAATACTTATTTTTTACTGCCTCTATGGAACTAATAAGAGGGTGGTACTTCCCCGGTCGGTAAGCCGCTAAGCCGTTGGTTTTGCTCCGAATCTCTCTTCGCTCGTATCAGTCTGCTGTCCATGAATGGTAGTAATAAAAAAACAACTTCATTTATTGAATGCATGAGGTGAGTTAAAAACCAGAATAATTTAGCTTTTAAACACTTAAAGCCGGTCAAATCGATAGCGCCCCTCGCACGCTATGCTGTCACGAAATCACAGGATTCAACATAATTTTGAAAGAAAAGGTTTTCACCTTCTTTCTTATTTTTCCCGATTACATTACACTTTTATAAATAAATGTGTTGTCATAGCAGGTCTGGCTGTCTACCGGCAGTATTAATTAAATGTCAGCCAGTTTGCTTGGAACAAAAGGTTTAAAGATCAAAAGAGCCTAAAATAGGCAGCTTATTGAGCGACTCTTCCTGCTAAAGCGTCTGTTCTCTAATTTTTAATACAAAAATAATATGTAAACAGACTCAACCTGAGACTAGTGCACCAGACCACCGCTTCGGATTTTTTTGAAGTCGGTATTTTTTTATATATTATTTAATGAAAGAATGTAAACAAACAAAAAATTGGTGAAAGCCCTTACAAAGATTAGTGCACCGTCCCTTCGGCGAAGGGATCGATTCCCGCCACACGCGATGCTTTCCATGAAACAGCCTAATTCCACGTTATTTCCCATGAAAAAGTTCACACGTACACACGCATAATTCACCCAAAGGATGTCAAAGGGAATTCGTGACAAGGTCGGATTCGAACGGAAAATTAGGCAGCCACGCACGGATACAAATAGATGTGAATAATTTAGGACGGTTTAAGAATTGACGTGGAATTTAATATTTATTTATTTAATAAATAAACAGGGCTGTTGGGTAATTGAACGGGGAGATAGTGGAGAAAAGAAATCCATGCTTTAAATAATAAATGCGAAAAAAACTCTATATTTCTGTCTGTGACGCGTTTACTCCAACCATTGAACCAATTTTGATCGACTTTGTACAGATTCTATAGACCATGAAAAAAGCTATGGCTACTTTTTGTCCTATACTAAAACTTAAAATGCTCAGTTTTTATGTGAAAACGGACGGCGAGGAAAACAATAATTTATTTTTCTTTTTTATAGAAACATTATTATTAATTATCTTTAAATAATAAATAATAATGTTTCTATACAATAGAAATACCCAAAACGATTCAGACATGTTTTTGCGCACAACATTACCCGCGATATCTGGTTGGTCGTCAACTATTTACAAGACGAATAAGATTATACGTCTTATAAGAACAGTGCTGCAAGTTTATTGGACATGGCAGTTACCTGCCACGATCACCAAATTCCGTGTTCGAAGGCAATAAACCGATGTTTGCAATACGTGGTTCGTACTCTCTTGGCGGCATTAATTTGGAATTAGTTTCGTAGCCAACTAATTTCGCTGGCTTCAATGTAGATTAGAATTTGGGCGACTTGATGAAGCGACGAGATTTTGATGAAATGAGGCACTCGATTGAGTTTTATATAGGTTGGTTTCGAATATATTGTTTGGAAAGCTGATTAGTGAAAGTTTACGTATATAAATGAAGTGAAATTGCTGGGTATATGAGACTTAATAACTGTCGTCTCGGTGTAGCGGGCGCAGGGCGGTGCCAGCAGACAGTAACTGCTTAGTTACTGTTTGGCACTGAACTGTCTAAGGGCTGACGTGGCGCTTATCATCAGGTGTACGATCTGCTCGTCTTGTTACTCATTGCAATAAAAAAAAAATATAAACTACATTATTGAATCTTTTTATTTACCCGTTGGATTAGTAGTTGACTCTAAAAATAATTAACAATTGTTACCGCCTCCGTGGAACACTGGTTAACCGCGCAGGTCATAAAAGTGAGATTTCCGTCTAAGGGTCAGGACTCTTTCATAGTCTAACTGGATACCCCACAGGTGAAATTTTCTCCCATATTTTTTAACTAAACGGATTATTACTTTTATAGACACCAAATGTTAGTTTTTAGGTTTTATCGAAATTTATCTCTCATTTGCGAAAAAAAAGCAACTAAATAATATACCTATTTAAATGTCAAAGCCCTTTCTTTACATCAGCTAAAATTTGTTCATCAAATTAGCCCACTAAGCCGAAAAAAACCATATACCAACACACCTAATCTAATGTATATTATCGTCAGCTACCTCAATTACCGCCAACCCTGAGCTTTTGGAAAAACAAAATACAGCCTACAATTTATGCTGTACGATGGAAAGCGTGCTTTAATCCGGTATTTAATGAGAATACCGTGACATTTTTTCCCGAACTGGCAGAATGTCAGCCTTCCATTTGCAGTACAGTCGGCAGAATAAAACTCTCGCGTGCGCGCCGCAGTTAAACTTTATAATTCTTTGAATATCTGTTGTTCATTAAATTTTATTCACACAGCGCCATCTAGACCCAACCTTAGCATAAGCTAAGCACACTATGGGTGACTGACAACGGATAAACATTACATATTTACTTTTTTTTTGTACATACATACCGCACACCTAGATAAAGAGTAGCACAACTCGAAATAATCCAAAATAGAGTTATTGTAAAATCAGGAATCAGCTTTATAAACTACGTTAAATCCAAAGTCACCTGGTGTATGTTAACTATGAAGATTTTTACACAGGTGACTTTGGAGTTAACGTAGTTTATTACGCTGATTCCCAATTCTGCAATAACTCTTGCAATAATGCTCTTGGATTATTTCGAGTTGTGCTACTCTTTATCTAGGTGTGCGATACATATTATACATAGAAACACCCATGTTCATGCAGACAAAAGTTTATACAGCGCGGGGATCGAACCCGCGACAACCTGGTGTAATGGCCGACTTCTCCACCATTACACTAAATCGGTCATCATATTTATGTTAGAATTAGTTAGAAGTTATGTTTTTATTTTAGTTTTTATGGTTCTAAGTAAGAAATCTTATCTAATATCGATAATTTTGACAAGAAGTAAAAATTTAAAAGTGACAATACTTTAGTGTCATCCCTTTCAAATCTATCAAAGAAAAAGGGAGAACGCTATAGTATTGCCACTTTTTAATTTCTACTCTTTCTTGTCAGACTATACATGAACTACTACTGCGAACTAATGACTGCTTGATTTCCATGTCGGATGATTATGGGGTACTAGATAATTGTATAATTGGGTGAACTTGCAAGTTTTGCCACCTACCGGTGGGTAGCACAAATCAATAGGTCGGTGGGGGTAAACCTACACTCCTTATATCTACTTATTGCTTTGCGATAGGGTTTAATAATTAGCTGGGTTTAATTCCATAGTTGAAAACCATTTGTTTCTAACTTGAATTTGGCATCGGACGCCCGCGAGTTTCGCGTCCGCGAGTTGACGACTAAGTCATAACTTCTGAAGATTACACATTCGCACCTCCGGTGCAATAACGTCACTTATGCAAATGATGTAATTTTTCAGCAGAAGTGTTTGAAAGTTCGACATCCTATAATGAAATATAGTTCTTGTCGTCTAAAGAAATGAATATGTAACATTTAAAGTACATAAGTTTAAGCACTACACAAAGTGACAATGACGCACCAGGTAAAAAGGTAAATTAGCGTTAATTTTTTCATTATAAATTTTGACAAAAAATGCATAAGTGACGTTATTGCACCGGAGGTGCGGACATGTTAAATGTAACGGTAGTCCTATTTTAGTGGGGAGGTTAAGATAGTACTGCGCATACTTTTGATTTATTTTTTTGTTTCTAATAATATTTTTATAAAGAACCTGAACCTATCGTGTTTACGAAATGATTTTTCTGCTGACTGTACCTGCCCGAGTCACGCTCGACCGACGACATTGTTTTGGAACTAAAAACAAAAGAGATTATTAATCTTGACACAAATTGGCATCAGGAAACTTCAGGCATTATTATTTTTGCTTCTGCGTTTCGACTACTGAACTCAAGAAAAACAGACTTGGTTACACGCTATTCTTGCGTTACAGACTTATAAAATTTCTTTATTTGGTATAAGAGATTTACACTCTCGCCTCGTACCTCGTCTCGTGCTTCGACTCGTATTCACAGCTCGCCTCGCGTGACCGATGGTAAATGTTCACATTCTCGTGGTAAGTTCACACCACGCTCGCGTTTGTTGCGAGGTCCTTTGACTCGTGCCTAATAAGAGATTTACACTCTCGCCTCGTACCTCGTCTCGTGCCTCGTCTCGTATTCACAGTTCGCCTCGCGTGATCGATGGTAAGTGTTCACATTCTCGTGGCTCGTCTCGCGACTCGTACGCGAGTGTAAATCACCTATAAAAGAACCGCTCCGGACGCGAGCGCTGCGAGGCGCGAGACGAGACGCGAGGCAAGCCGCGAGCATCTATTTACACTCTCACCTTGTGCCTCGGCTCGTGCGTGCCTCGTCTCGCGGCTCGTACGCGAGTGTAAATCACATATAGTTTTGTTTCGTGGACTCCAAAACAATAATCATGTTATCTCTCTGGACATTATTCTAATCATCTAGCCCCAAAGTAAGCCACTTCTCGACCATTACACCAATATGGGTCGTCGTTATTTATTATTTTTATTTTATACACAAGCCCACAGCCCGCCTGATGGTAAGCGGTTACCGTAGCTTATGGAACCTTGTGACACCAGGAATATCACACGCGCGACGCCATCGTGTCATTTGAAGAGAAAACATAACCTTGATAGCATTTGGCAAGTGGTAGCCAGTAGTCGCTTACCAAAGAGACCACGGCCTATCCATATTTTTTTGCCTGGTTGCCTGCATGTCTGCGAATAGAAATAAAGTAAAAAGTAAAGTATGAGCCTATTAATGTCCCACTACAGGGCAAAGGCCTTCATCCTTGAAATCAAGTTATCGTCACAATGATGGGTATTGGCTTAATCACCACGCTTGCCAAATGCGGATTGGTGATCACAAACCCGAGCTGTGTCCGAAAAAACCGACACAAAGTTAGCTCGACCCAGGAAATGAACCCAGGACCCTGAGATCTCGGCCTGGTACTTAAACCACTAGGACAAACGGGGCGTTGAATAGAAATAGCAAGCCTAAAAAGTATACAGAACGACACGTATCATTATGGTTGATATGTAATGTCCCTCACCCTGAGGAAGCAGGAAGGCGCCGGGAACGGTTTGTTTTCGGAGATGGATTGTCTCGTGAACGGAGTTTTCTGTTTGTTTGACTTTGGAATTGCCGTGGGGTGGGCGGGGGTTTCCTGTTTTTTTTACAAGCATACTGCTGCATGTACAGCATATACCTACCATGTGTAACGCTAATTTGTTTATATTGTTTTTTTTTTGTTTGTATGTATTTTTTTGACACACAGTAACACTTACATAAAATAAACCGGGATTTATTTAATGTAAGTGTTACTGTGTGTTTTGCGATGAAAATATGACTAATGGTCTCTTTCATGTTTCATTTAATATAATTTGTTTTAGATTAGTTCTGATAGGAACAGATATAATATTATCTTTGCATAAACCATATTCCATTGATAAATCCTATTCCACCACATACATACACACCGTACCACACGCATACAAAAATATGTGCTAGCGTTTACTACATCTAGTATTTTAACAAAGCTCTAATACTTAATAATGTAGTATTAAAACTTTGTTCTAGTATTAGAACAAAGTTCTAATACTACATTTACATAACATTCTCTTCTTTATATTTCTTTACGTTTTCTTTCAGTCACTGGTACCTAACTGTTTCTACGTTGCAAAGACAGAATATTTATCCAACCCAACAACCATGGGCGTACCCAGCTTCTGGCCTAGGGGGGGGGCAAGGGCTCCTTGACACTGGGGGGGGGGGGGGTGAGCCCGTCGGTCGTCCGCGGAATGCAGAATCAGTTTTAAATGCACTATGTCATTGCAATTTTTTATGATGTTTTTTTTCTAAACATTCCAACTTGTAACAGCTCTCCATTAATAACGAATGTCACTTTTATTAGTCATTTATTTCGCGTAAGTTGACAAAATATCTATTAATGTTGTTTTTAGAAAGTTATCGAAGTGCTTGAAAAGGTGGTAGGCGGTTGACGAGAGGTCTGAAGAGTAGGTATGGTGGGTGAGGTAAAACTTCTACGCTCAATTCGGTTAATTTTCGGATTTCAGCGTTGTCGTGGAGCAAGGCAGCGTTTGGAAAACTACGTCGAGTCTTCTTATCGCCGATTCCACAATGCCTAAAGACGAACGTCTTCAATCAGTGCGTCCTACCCGTCATGAGATACGGAGCCGAAAAGTAGACTATTACGGCACGGCTGGTCCAGAATTTTAAAGTCGCTCAGCGGGCTATGGAAAGAGTTTCTCTGTGGAATTGTATCTTAAATGAGGTGATCCGGCAGAGAACCAAAGTCACCGACATAGCTCGACGGATTAGCTAGCTGAAGTGGCAGTGGGCTGGCCATATCAGCCGTAGAACCGATAACCGCTGGGGTAACCGGGTTCTAGAGTGGAGACCGCGTCTCGGTAAACGTAGTGTAGGACGCCCTCAGGCCAGGTGGAGCTATGATCTGCGCAAGATGGCTGTCAGGAGCTGGATGGGAGTGGCCGAGGATCCAAAAAAGGTCGTTTTGATTTCACAGACTCAAAGAAGAACACACCTCAAAACGTGATAATATCTGTCGATTGTTCAAATCGTGGGGCAACCACATTTTCAGGTCTTTCACCTTTCCAATGCGTTTTGAACCATCTAAGATCGCATGGTGACTGACTCATTGTTCTTGTGCAATCCCTCGAGCCGTTTGCGATGGGTCAGCTTCCACCAGGGTCCTCAATTTGTCGTTCTGAAGTAGGTACTCTAGGTCGACCACTACTAAGTGCAATTTCAACGCTGATACCTCCAAAACGAAATTTCATTGTTGAATGGTGCTTTCTTCAACACCATTATTGCCCCACACTTGGTTTATATGGCGAGCTATCTTGGCAGCAAATTGTCGCAATTTGAAGTTAAAATAAAAAATCGTACGAAATTGTTATTTATACACGCTGAATTAAGCCCTCAAAGGTTACACGGATTTATGATTAACAGTAACAAAAAAAAGGGATTCAACTATATATGCATTTTAATTTTATTTAAATCGCTTGTTAATCAAAATTAATTTTCGAGGATCTTCTACAAAACGGTTTATAAGGTCGTCCGTGGAAGAATCGCCCATATAAAGTTTTTTAAACAGTTCAGTTTCAGTATTATATTGTACACTGAGCAAACAAAATTTAAAAGATGGAGCATAGGGCCCCGATTACACTTTGATTAGTAGTAATTAGGCGAGTTCATACATGTTCTGCGAGATTTCCAGGGGGGGGCAGCTGCCCCCCCCTCGGTACGCCCATGCCAACAACAATATCTTACCTTGCATTTAATATCCGCCACAGCGATGTTATCTCACTAAAGTAAATAATATTCCCTCTACGAAAGCTATTTTGTAAAATAATACAATATTTCCTCTGAGGGCAGTATGGGAACGTTTGCTCGCCGCGAGAGCAATGTAAACACACACACACGCTTTCCTGTTATGATTGAAGATGGAACGGTCTATTCTATGTCATATTCGAAAGAATGCTTGTTCCTTAAATAAATAAAACACAAGCACTTCTATTATTTTACTTGGGGGTTGTCTGGTAGAGATCGCTTCAAGCGATAAGACCGCCTATATTGTGCATTATTGTTCTTTTTTTTATTGTTTTTTTTTTTTATTTGTTTTTTGTGCAATAGAGAGTATTTATGTTATGTTATGTTATTTTAGCGGAAGAGAATGACTTAATCTTTATAACCACAGGCTAGCGAGCACAGAGATCTATCTCTGTGCTAGCGAGACTTGTCGTGTCTGGCATTTAGGAATAAAGACGTACCACTACCCAATTAACTACCCCATTTTCCCCTCTTACAAGAAAGGGATTATCTAGTATGCTCGTATATCCACTCGTATCGTATTGTTAGTACAGTAAGCAGCAAACCAACTTACCGTAGCAAATATTCAGCTTTATGTCCATAGCATAGATTTGTTTTTCAATTGGGTCCTGTAATCAGATTATTGCAGACGTTATGCATTACGACGATTAGTGCAGACGTTATAAAATAAGCATTTTACATATAAATACCAAAAATATAAATTTAATGTATACTTATGTTTTATGTTGTTTAATCTATCTTTGCGTCGGTTGGTAGGAAACATGGTGAAAATACAACTCACGCATGTTTACTATAGAATACATTAAAAAATTCAGGAATATATTTTCCTTAGATAATGAACAAAAACCAAACAATGGATCCCGTGCCAACCAGCAAGTGTTCCGGAAAATTCCCGCATTTTATTAAATTACGTGACTCCTAAACATCTGCTAATTCACCGCCCATTATACTCCCGTCTGCTAGCACAGTACAGGAATGATAAACAGTGAAACATTCTACCACAAGGGTAGCGCCTCAAGCATTCCGCCTGCCTTATGGTAAGCGGTTACCGTCACCTATGGACGCCTTTAACACCAGTGACTGGCACGATTGGGCATTGAGACTTTGATATTGAGAGAAGACTATGGGCGGTCTATCTGTTAAGAATGGAGCAATATTATTTTTTCAAATTTGACAAAAGCGGTCTTTCCAGACGGGAATCAGCTACTATTATACAAATCCATGTTTTTTTTTTTATAAAGAGGCAGTCAGGATGACCACACTCCACCTGATGGTAAGCGGAAGTGAGGTCCAAATATAAGGTTGACTGGCTCAATAGATCATAGTACCCATTGAGCCAGTCACCCTCACCCTGAAGGCCTGCATAGATGCCGCTTCACGCCCCGCCTGAAAAGCCCAGGATTATAGGAGGAAGGAAACACGTGAGCCGGAAGGGCATTCCATGCCCTAATGGCACGGGGCAAAAAAGAGGAACTATACCTCTTGGTACGGGCCACCAGTGTCTGGATGGTATGAGGATGGCAACGCAGTCCGGCGCGTGTTGTTCGGGAGTGGAAAGGGGAGGACGGGATGAGTTGGAATAACTCTTCAGAGCATTCCCCATTATAGAGACGGTATCACATTTGGATGTAAATAGCTCGGTGTTTCCAGCCATTTCCAACGCTCCCTACGCGTGCATCCACGCGCTTGCCAATGGTGCCATAGATGCAAATGTTCACTCGTCTCCCATGACACCATCATCAGGAAAGAGGAGCACCCTAGGATATCGTGATTAAACCCGCTCTTACATGGATGGGGAAGACCATCCTTCGTCCGCTACAGAGGGTGACGGTACGTAAAACTGTGTCGCTGGTATTAAAGGTAGCAGGTATTTAATATTACTCGTAGTATCGATAAGTCACATAATTTTGGGCAGCGCTTATTATTTACCATAGCTGGACCCTTCTAAAACGTTTGCTGCGTAGGTACTCTTAAGAAAAACAATTGCCGAATTTTCATAAAAAAATTGAAAATGCGAAGAGTACATTTTCTCACTGTAATCTAAAATATTACATGACGGTGATCTATCGCGAATCAAACAAAGCCTTGTTTAAGGCGGCCGCAAATTGAATCCATTGTTGCGGGCGCCGATCCGCCTGGTCGCGGACAGGCGGCTGAGTGGAACCTTTGTTCTGCTTTGCGTACTGCTACATTGTACTGCCTTTTCACTATTCAATGCGGAGGTGTTTTATAAAGTTGAAATTAAATTCGTTTTTTTTTTTATTTCAACCGAATATTAAAAGACAAATAATATGGTGGAAAGCTTTAAACTAAGCACATATGTCGTTTAAAAGTTAAGTCACTTTCGCATTAGTCTGTTGCAGTCCGCTTAAACTACAACTACCTATGTTTAAACAACAAAACCGATATGGTAATTATTAATAAATTTAAAAATGTTGGCGATTGAAAAGAAATTAACTATCGAGTTTCTTGTCAGGGGGCTTAGACAAGATGACATCGCTTCATAGCTGGCGAATTTCGCTAAGTACAATTTGTATGGATTTGACAGATGCCGTAGAAAAGTCACGTGTTGAAAGTATGGGATTTGACATTCGCTATCGCAAATTGAGCTATAACGAACGTCATAAATGCCGCTTGTCTAAGGGGGCAGTTCTTCTAGAAGATTCATTCAGCAACATGACGATACATAACTTCATCTTTGAAGATGCAAAATAAGGAATACTTTGATTTCGTTCCCCGTTGTTTGATTTGCATTAACATTAAATGTTCCTTCTGTCACATGAAATGGGCAGCTTTAAAGGATTTTAAAGGAAATAAAACCCACTGGACAGTTTTAGAACAGTTGAAAAGCTCAGCAATGCACATAAGTTCAGAGGAGCACTCGTTTCTCCCAGACTGCGTCAGACGAACAAACTGACCGCGTATTTAGTTTAATTAATGCGTGGTGGCGCTGAGCTCGCTCTTCGCATTTTTTTTGTTTATTTAATTTTATTCTAATTGTATGTACGCTTTCATCTATGTATAAATAAAAATTTATTGCTGTTCGTTAGTCTGGCTAAAACTCGAGAACGGCTGAACTGATTTGGTTAACTTTAGTCTTGAAATATTTGTGAAAATCCAGGGAAGGGAAGGCGATGAGAAAACGCATTCTCCTCCGAAAAAAAAGTCTCTATCACACTTAAACAAAAATATTAATTGGTCTTTAACAAAACTATTGGTGGAGGTCATTTACACATGGGACCGCCCGTCATGAGGTCAGAGGGGATTCGTTAGAGGGCGCTAGTGCCGCGACAGACGGACTGTGTGTTTACTTTAATTAACGCGTGTTTGCCTCGGACGGAACTTTTCACTGGCAAACTATTTTTTAATGGGAATACCCGTGCAATTTTTGTGTGCACGAACCCAAATTGCTCTTGGTAGTTTTAAATTGTTTTTTTAATGCGGCATTGGTTTTTTAAAAGGTATAGAAGAAAATGAAGCATTGCAAAACGTTTGAAGATCATTTATGAGCCTATAGGAGTAGCAGCTCGTTGAGCGACGCTTTCTGGCTAATTGTAATAAAAAGGTCGCAGTGGTCGTTTACCATTAGGTGGGCTAAATGCCTGTCCGCTAACTGACCTAGCATAAAAAAGTCCATCGCGTCATTATCACTTGTATCCATCCTACTTTCGTGCATAAATATACATTGCTCCAACTGTGTGAAAGCGTTATGTTAAATGCGTAAAACCTCAGACACCCCAAATGATATTTAATTCAATTGACCTAATTGTGAAGTAAAAAACAACATTTAAAAAAATTCAAAGGTTTTATGAGCTGTTTTAGTTTTACTGGCAATTTCGATTGTTTCTTGCGTCTGCGACGACGATTTGTCGAGGGACGTGTCGGTAAGACGTATGGTTTGCTCACGGGTTGCCATCCGTCCGGGTTTCCCCGGATTTGTCCTAGTTTAGAGGGCATCCGGGGAGCGTCCGGGGAAGGTTTCATTTGTAGACCGAGTTTTAAAAAATAAATAAATAAAAAAATTTGGGCCGCCCGCGAGACACGCACTATGCTCGCACACCACGATGTTTTTTATTACATTGAATATGTTTAAAAGATCTTGTTGACATGTCCGGCTTTCGGACTCTAAAATCCGGGGTTTTCAAGCGTCTTGTCCTGTTTTCCAAATTTTAGAGATGGCAACCCTAGCTCACGTGATGGCTTGACCTATTATTAAATAGACAGGCCAACATTTTTTTAAACATACATATTAAAAAGTGGTTCAATACATTCTACTCGTTATTCTGATCAAACTAATTTCAGATTTTGCGCATTTAACGTAACACGTTGTATACGCTATCGTATGTTGTCCGCTTAATCAACTTCGAATGAAAAAATAAATAAATTACTCATTCCAAACATTCCATGAATACATAGATTCCAATTTCCAGACAGAAACTTCAGTGGCGTCGAAATGACAAATTGAGTTATTCGACGGCGCGTCTGAGAGAGGCCTTATCACGCGTGTACAGTTGGATAACAATCATGGCGGTGACGTTGACGTTTCAAAGTGAATTTGTCAGAGAGAATTTTTATTGCGTTAACAAAGGTAGGTACTAACTAAATACAATACTGGTGTTGAAGCCATCTTTTCGAGTTTTACATTAATGATCCTAATTTGTTTAGGACGAAAATGTGTTGAAGAGGTATAACACTAAAGTCGTTTGTCCCTCTACCTAAGGGGCAGTCGGGAATAATCCCTCTCCTGGTATTCACTTCACATCCAGAAGGGCCGAGCCCGTGCCCGCCTTGTGGCGATTTACCGACCCAATAGTGACTCTTTCTCTATGGAATACAGCGTTAAGATCCTACTATATAATATTATAAATGCGAAAATCTGGATGTTTGGATGTTTAGATGTTTGGATGTTTGTTACTCAATCACGCACGGCTGAACGGATTTAGTTTATAACCCGGAATAGGACATAGGCTATAAAATTCCTACGGGAAACGTCTCATTCCCACGGAAATAACAATTTTGAAACTACTGAACCGATTTGAATAATTATTTCACTGTTGGAATGCTACACTATCCCCGGTGAACACCTTTAGTAGACTTCCTTAACTACATAGGGTACTTTTGATCCTGGAAATGTGGGGGGAAGGGAGGATATTTGAAAAAAGAGATTACGCGCAGATGAAACCGCGGGCGGAAGGCTAGTATAATAATATTCGCTTTTGTAAACCAAACATACCATGAATACATAAATATACATTAATTGATGAATACAATATAAAACCGGGGCGGCCAGTTACTTTTGTATACCTTACATCTGATTTCACATCAACATCTTGTCATTAGTTGGTTTCAACGTTCCTGAAACTAATTTAATTAAACTTAAATCAATTAGAATTTATGGTGTAATCCTGTAAAACCAATCAGGAAGTTGAGAAGAGCTTAACGTTGTGCGAGAGTGTCAAATGGATTTCACTGGAATGGAATCCAACAACCGTCGAGTATTTTACTTAGATCCAGTTGCACCAAAAGACAAGTTTGAGATAATTTTTCTATTAAATAAATTGACAAAAGAGACATACTATCTAGTTCAAATATTATTAGGATACGACCTTTTGGAGTTGCGTGACGCGACAGTGATGACCAGTGACACAGAACAAGAAATTTTTTTCACTTTTCTATGACCAGTCATAGAACAAGAAAATTTTCTACCAGTGATGACTTACACACACACACAGATAAATAATGCGTTGCTATTGGTTGCTAACGTAACGGCGTAGTTGACGTAAAATTTCGATCATTTCCAACAAAAGGCATAATCGGGACCACAAAACTTATACTTAAAAGCATTTTGAACCCGCCTTATCATTCTGAATAAACTACCTAGATTCATGAAGGACAACTGAATCTGAATTTATGGTGACAAACACAATTTAATAGCATTTGAATCGGTAGACTTAATTTATGTCTCTTTTGTCAATTTGAAAAAATCGAATGAAGTTTACATTACGTTTTTTTATCTGACAGTAAATTATTATCCGTCAGTACTGAAACTACCTAAATTAACGACCAGCCAAAGGCGACCCATTATTTCGATGAATTACTTATTGCTTTTAATAAATAAAAAATCGTTTTTTTTATATCTTTGGTATTTTTCGTCTCATCAAACAGATGTTTCTGTTTTGTTTTCTGAAATAAAGTACTGTGATTAGAAGATCGATCAAATAGATTGTGATATTCAATGGAAGTGAGATGGAAACTTAATAAATTGTGATGTGGAAAATGTCAAAAGACGTTGTTTAATCCGATCCGTCCATTAACTAATTTAATTAATCTGCTGTTATCTTCCATCGCTCCTCGGCTTTGTGAATGTTTCTCAAATACAATCTGATAAAGAATTTCATTTAGCCCCAGGATTTATGGAATGTAGGTATGTAGCTACAAATAATAAAATTAAATAAACTACCGCCTCCGTGGAACAGTGGCTAAGCCGCTCAGTTATAAAACCACGGAGGTCGTGGGTTCGATTCCCGCCTTAGGTCCGGTTGGTGGTATGGCTTTTCCAGAGTCCGACTGGCTAGCTACCACCCCCGCAGGTGAAATCTGCCGCCATAACAGCTCTGGCTGTGTTTCTTCAATATTAATGTAGGAGCCAGTACACTTAAAATCAGAGGCTCGAAGATCAAAATGAGTCTACAGTCTGGCAGCACATTGGGGGACGTCCCTCAGTGGAATAGGCTGCACAGCAGTGCCGCTTACCATCAGGTGGGCTGCGTGCCTGTCTGCCAACTGACCTAGTATAAAAAAAAACTAATCAACAGCTCCATCTATTTAGCATTAAACTAATAAGCTTGAGTACTACGAGTGCCAGAATATAGACCAATATTATTATTATAGTGTGTATGTCTACCACACACACCACATTATAAATGACTCTGATTGTGTGGAAGTTGATGACCAGAGACGAGACTAATTACGGTGTGCCGCAAAAGAGTCTTTACGGCCACTCGCACTTTGTCTCTGATGTGGTTTTATCTAGTGACGGAAACTACGTCCTTTCTGAATCTTGAGACAAGACACTGCATCTGTGGGATCTCGCCGCTGGATAAACCACCAGGCGTTTTGAAGACCATACACACTACATTATTATTAAAACTATGCAGCCGCCAACATTTAATTTTTTGGTCGTTTTTGCTAGCTACTTACAGTCGATGTAAAATAATTTTGTGCCCTTTTTTTGTAACAGAATAATCTGTACTAGTTAATAACTAAAAGTAACGCTGTCTGTCTGTTACGATTTTAAACTGAAATATAAAAAAATGTCGTGTTTTCATTTTTTTTCACGTGGCAACTAAGCAACGGATAAACGTGTTTTTTGGAAGGATCGTTTGGAAGCTGTAGAGTGAAATGGGCTCCTTTTTGTCTTGTAAATATGTCATATTCTTGTTTAAAATATCATATCGTCTATAATAATACCCCATGCAAGTGAAACCACATGAAGAAGGCTAGTTTATGTAAATAGTAAAATTCTAGCCTCATTCAATGTGCGGCAATCGAACCCGCACCCACCCACGCGGTGGTTGATGGTAATCCAATCTGGAAATAATGAAAACTTCATGATTTTAAGCAAGGAAGTTTGCGAGCGGCAAATTGATGCCCCGATCAACTTCCAATACTAAGGACTTAAGTTCCAGTTCCGAAATACGAAATGTCTGAAGTCAATGGTAAACTTTACGTTGACGAATTAAAGTTTATCTTTTTAGACGCCCCGATGGTTTAGTAAGATTTTATTCTAGTCGGGCCAACTTTGAGTCAGTTTTTCGGGTTTGTCGTCACCAATCTGTGTTTGGCAAGCGTGGTGATAATGCCAGTGACCATCACTGTGGTATCCCATTATCATCCCTGCTATAGCACTAGAGATCGCGGGTTCGATTTACGCACGGTACAAACATTTGTGGTCATAAACATGTCTGTTTGTATCAGCATGAGTGTTCCTATTATAACTAATATGATAAAGACGAAAGATTAGATTGTTTGTTTGTTTGTTTGTATTGAATAGGCTCCGAAACTACTGAACCGATTTAAATAATTCTTTCACTGTTAGAAAGCTACACTATCCCCGGGTGACATAGGGTACTTTTCATCCCGGAAATGTTGGGAAAAGGGGGAATAATTGACAAAAGAAATTATGCGCGAGTGAAAGTGTAATATAATATGTATGTGGCGTATGTGCCTACAAAAATATTATTATGTAAGTAATGTGTTTTCGTTGTTTGGCACACATAGTACAAACTATGCTTAGTTTGAGATTAGACTACGCAGTGTGAATAATGTTTAGTATGTCCACGAATATCTAAAAATAAAAAAAATTAAGACGATGTTTATGTATATTAGCAATAAGCCTTTATTTTTAACCCGTTTGTGCTCAACTTATTTTTTTAAATATACCAGTGATTGTTTTCTGTTATAATGGGTTAAATTAACAAAAAAAATTATATTTTGTATAAAAAACTAATTAAAATATTACCATTTAGGAAATATTAACCGCCCCAATTTTGGGGCGTTGAGCACTGTCGCGCAGTTTCTCTTATAATTTTGGAGCCATATCTAAATAAAACAACTAGTATGAAATATAAATATATATACAGGGTGGAATTTTGTAATGCCACCTGAAGGGGAAGTACTCTTAATACTGAAGATAGAAAGTTTTACTCAAAGAAAACATTCCTTTATTTTTCAAAAGAAAAAAAACTGCATTCAAAGATTTTTGAAAATTCGCTTGTCGCACTTTTGTAATACCACCTAAAGGGGAAGTACTCTTAATACTGTAGATAGAAAATTTTACTCAAAGAAAACATTCTTTTATTTTTGAAAAGAAAGAAAACTGCTTTCAAAGATTTTTAAAAATCCGCTTGCCGCACCCGGTAATCGAACCGACTAAAATCTGTAAAAGTTGTACCCTGTACTTTTATTGCATCGATCGTTAGGGTCAATTAAAAGGATGAAATCTCTCTAACAAACTTCATAAATTAAATGAAAGGAAAGCAATCAAAAAAGTGCTTTAACTTGACCCATTGAATCAATAATTGAGGATTTCATTGTTTTCCTTTCATTTAATTTATGAAGTTTGTTGGAGAGATTTCATCCTTATAATTGACCCTAACGATCGATGCAATAAAAGTACAGGGTACAACTTTTACAGAGTTTAGTCGGTTCGATTACCGGGTGCGGCAAGCGGGTTTTAAAAATCTTTGAATGCAGTTTTCTTTCTTTTCAAAAATAAAGGAATGTTTTCTTTGTGTAAAATTTTCTATCTACAGTATTAAGAGTACTTCCCCTTCAGGTGGCATTACAAAATTCCACCCTGTATATAAAGATATTTATTTATGTAGTGATATGAAATAACACAAAAACATATTAATTTACTAAGTTTTTAAGTATGAAAGTTTTCGAAACAGTTAATATAGCAGCCAACGTCACATTTCCTGCACTTTTTTGTGGTATTCTTGTGACATTCGGCACATCGTATTTGTGTAGCACTGGAAATAATGATGTGACCAGCACCATCTAGTCGAACATCATCTGGCACCCTCCTCTTCTTACTCATTGGCTTCAGTGGACGGCCAATGGAACGTGATGATGCGTACCGTGCCAAATATGTTGTAACTACATTTCTGCTGAAAGACAAGTAGTCGAGATGACTTTTTTCTTGTCCTGCTGGTGAAAGTCAATACAACTGAAAAGCGTTATTCATTGACGCATTCAAGGGCCACATCAAAAGTTGCCAATACCACTTTTTTTTATTTATGCTGATGCGGTAGCAGCCTATATTTTGATCAAGGCGATCAACTCCACCCATGTATTTATTGTACGTTTGTACACAGGCGGGCTGTTGGATAGATATCTTCTTCTTTTCACTGCTTGACCAACGCTGGGCGGATCCCATCGGTGCAACCCCTTCACTAGTTGATGCTACGGTGACTACGCACGAACCAGAGTCACTCCTGATGTTTCATCAGTTATTTGATGATAGCTACCACGTACCTCCTTCTTCATTTCTGGCATTTGTTTTAGCGGCGCATTTTCTACACGGTTTGCTCGAATTGTACCCGTACCTTGATGGCCACGTTCCTTCAAAGCAGTAAGTAATCTGAAGGAGGTAAAAAAATTGTCCATGTAAACATGCACTGAAAATCCTTCAGGCAAAGCAGCAACCAAGTTTGTTACTACAGATCCACCAACACCTAGATCTGGTTTGGTATTGCTGTGCTTGCACCTTGATAAGGTATGGCTTGAATTAGATAGCCCAGACGTGTAGCCATACACCAACATTTGAAGCCAAAACGTATGGGCTTACCATGTATGTGTTGTTTTGTGTTGTGATGTCCATAATATGGAATCATCGACTCATCTATGCTGACTTCATTGTACTGTGGCCAATACTGTATCCATTTATGGTTTAGTTTGTCCCATAAAGGGCGTACTTTGGTGAACTTGTCATGGACATCTAACGCTGCGTTATCACATACATGAATGAACCGAAGTATTTGTTCAAATCGTGACCGAGATATAGCATTAGATACGCCGGGGTGGTAGGTGTCGGCCCCGGTATCCCAATACATACGGTTTCTTGCTTGGACGTTATATCCACTGAGTAAAAATATGGCCAGCACGAGGCGAATCTCCTCTTTGTTAACGTCAAATTGTTCTCCTTCGAAAACAGCGTATTTTTTGGATTTTTCCACAAACAATTCTATGATCTCTTCGTCATAAAACAATTCGAACCATTCTACTAAGGATCTGTTACTTTCCAAAAAGTTGGGTTGTTTCCATTCTCTTCTTTGATATTCCGGCAAATCCATGTCTTTCCATTTCCTTTTTTCTTGTACCTTCTTTTTTCTGGGCTGTTTGAAATTAGAACTGGACGCAATCTCCGATAAGGGTACATCATCATCAGAATCTCCTATTGTTTCAGACAGTAGTGCAGCTCCAGATTTCCGCACACATTCCAATGAAGCCTCAGCTCGAAGTTGGTTTCCAGTTAAATGGTTTAGATCTCCCAATAGAGCGTCTTCCTTCCTGGTCACTATCGGCATCACTCAACATATGATTACATATTTGCTTGTGCATTACGCGAGGCAAATCCGAGACGAGAAAGATATCAATACGGGGTAGCTTGTCTCTTTCTTTCACATTGCCAACACGCAATGACAGTTCATTCATAGTTAGAGTGACCATGAATTCTAGGTCTATGGCAAGGACGGAGGCGTACCTCGTTCTTTCATATTATTGTCAGTATGTATATGAAATGTTTTTGGGCAACAATTTTGCCTGACCAAAAACTTAATTTAACGCTTGTATTTTATTGTAATTTTTACAATGTATTAATCTACAATTATATATTTGTTTTTTTTTCGTTCAATGTACGTATTCTTAAATTTGAAAAAAGGAAAAAATTTATATATTGTCTTTATTTTGAAATTTTAAAGTTAAATGTCAATAAGGTTGGAAATCGCTTGCACTTGTTTTTTTACTTCAAACCAATAGGCAAACAAACAACAGACGGAACCTAAATTAGTTTTGAAACTAAAAAGTTTCGACTGGGGTAGATTTGGTAGGGGCAGTCGGGAATAATCCACTTTTCCCACATATTTAAATTATTTATTTTATGATTCACCCTTACCCCCAAAAATGTACAATTTCTCTATCACTATGGTAAAAAACATATTTAGCATAATATTAGCTTTACGTTATTACATATTAGCTTGACGTTAGTGGGCTTATTTCTTGAAACACAATATAATGTTTATTTTACGTGTGTGTAAATAAGTGGAAACACGCAGAAACTCGAAATATAATATCCATTCTCCGAAGTTGGAAAATTTTAACCACAAATATTTTAACATGAATTACTTAAAAATACTATTATTAGGCAGATCCGCAGATTGCATGTTTGAATTTGTCTCACTTATCCAAATCTTATTGTCACCCTATTAGAAAGGGACAAGCTGCTCTGTCTGACGGTTTCGCTCGGCTCGTTTTTTAGCCACGAGAGCACAGTCTAGTTATATACAGGGTGTCCCAGAAACAATGGATAAACCTTTAACTGTCGATAGGTTTTGTCAAGACCTCTCTAATCTCAAATTTTGACTTTAGTAAAAATATCTCGGTTTTCAAGATAATCGATAGTTTATGTTTTTTTTTAAAATGCCACTTTCGGTTGGTTTTTAATGTGCCATTTTTACAAATACGGACTTTTTCTAATTCAGTTTTTTTTTAATTTCTAAAAGCATAGTTCAGCTATCACTAACAATGGTTAAAATGGAGCTAGTTAATCAAGAAGTGCTTCAAAAAAACAATCTTCCGAAAAAAATAAAACAAGAAATTATTTTTCCTTATGTTTGGTCAACTACCATGTAAAAAAAATGTATGGCGCTCATCGTGCCCATTATCTTAAAAACTTGCTTAGTTATTCTAGTTTCCGAAAAAGTATAATAAGCTTATGTTTTCTGTATCTCTTAAACTTTATGACTGGTTGAATAGCAAATAGTATGAATTTTAAAAATAATCTTTTTTCGGATTAATTTATTATTTGTAAGTTTGAATAAAGAATTTGAAATAAAACAACATGTAATTTTAATTTTTTATTAAATTTACAATAAATGTTCGAATTGGCCTCCTTGCGCTCTGATACACGCCCTGCATCTTTTTATAAAAGAAAATTTGATGCGGCGCGCGTAACCAGACGTTTTTATGTATGCAGCTGCATTTTGTATGCGAGTCCGCAACTCTGTTATTGAGGATACTGGCCTCGCGTAGACAAGGTCTTTCAGACATCCCGAATAAAAAAAACCAAGGGATTTAGATACGGCGATTTGGGCGGCCACCCATAATTTTGAAGCCACATTCTGCGCCTCACTTCTGGTAACTCACACAACCAGTAATTTTTTTCCAAAATGATTTACCCGGCATGATAGAAGATGTCGGTTTAGAAGTGAGGCGGAGAATATGGCTTCAAAATGATGGGTGCCCAGCTCACTACGCAATATTAGTAAGAAATTATTTGAATCAACACTACCCACAAAGGTGGATAGGCCGGCTCGGCCCTACTTTATGGCCGCCCAAATCGCCGTATCTAAATCCCTTGGTTTTTTTTTATTCGGGATGTCTGAAAGACCTTGTCTACGCGAGGCCAGTATCCTCAATAACAGAGTTGCGGACTCGCATACAAAATGCGGCTGCATACATAAAAACGTCTGGTTACGCGCGCCGCATCAAATTTTCTTTTATAAAAAGATGCAGGGCGTGTATCAGAGCTCAAGGAGGCCAATTCGAACATTTATTGTAAATTTAATAAAAAATTAAAATTACATGTTGTTTTATTTCAAATTCTTTATTCAAACTTACAAATAATAAATTAATCCGAAAAAAGATTATTTTTAAAATTCATACTATTTGCTATTCAACCAGTCATAGAGTTTAAGAGATACAGAAAACATAAGCTTATTATACCTTTTCGGAAACTAGAATAACTAAGCAAGTTTTTAAGATAATGGGCACGATGAGCGCCATACATTTTTTTTACATGGTAACTAGTTGACCAAACATAAGGAAAAATATTTTCTTGTTTTATTTTTTTCGGAAGATTGTTTTTTTGAAGCACTTCTTGATTAACTAGCTCAATTTTAACCATTGTTATTGATAGCTGAACTATGCTTTTAGAAATAAAAAAAAACTGAATTAGAAAAAGTCCGTATTTGTAAAAATGGCACATTAAAAACCAACCGAAAGTGGCATTTTTTAAAAAAAACATAAACTATCGATTATCTTGAAAACCGAGATATTTTTACTAAAGTCAAAATTTGAGATTAGAGAGGTCTTGACAAAACCTATTGACAGTTAAAGGTTTATCCATTGTTTCTGGGACACCCTGTATATTAAGTTTATGGTACAAACCCAACATTTTGTCTCTGCGCGGAGCAACATGTAACTGACACTTAAAAATTTCAACCTAACAAAAGTACGGAGCCAAGAGTCTGTGGCAAATATTGTAAATAAAAAAAATATGTCCAAAATGTTCTACTTTACGAAGACACTTGTAAAATACAAAATGCAACAAGATTTTTTTGCAAAATAAACCCGCGTGCTATCAGCACATGGAAATAACATCATCTTCGTATCATTTTCTCCGAGCCGGCAATGTTGTCTCGAAGCTCAAACGGCCCTATTTTCTGAATAGAGATGTCCCAGCCTTGCCGTGTGACACAAATGATGTGTATCAGTATACGTGTCATTTAGTCTCTATACTATATTTTTGTTATACTTTCGTGAGTGTTCCAATTTATTACTAAACCGGCTTTTTGGCCTATTTCAATTAAATCCAGTCATTGTCGCAATTATAGACATTTTCTTAATTTTTACTCTGATAAAATTTTATTAAAATAAAATGTCACTTCAAATAGATTTCTGGAAATTCGCCATTGAAGTGGGGGTAAGTATTCAATTGTGTTACATCACAATTTTTGGTCGTTATAAAGACAAATTTTAATTTAACATAGAAACTCCCAAATTAACACGGACATGTGCGTTCATGCAGACAAATGTTTGGGCTGTACGGGGATAGAACCTGAGACCCCTGCAACGTTTACATTAAATCGGTCGTTGCTTGGGCTTGTCCGCGAAATGAATTAGCAAGCCCTGACACAAAAGAACTGGTGAAAAGACACATTTCATTTAGAGCAACCCTAGTAATTTTTTAGCAGACTGTACTTGTTAACGCACCACAGACATATAGCTGTGTGCGTATGCGACACGACCGGTTCGATACCTGCCTACGGTGCCAGCGGCGCGGGCGCCCCTCCGTGCCACATTCGGTCGGCGGACTCGAGAGGAGTCACACGCAAAACTATAGTGATACATACCATTCAAATACATCTCTCATTGTAAAACCAGTAAACGTTTCGCAAAAGCATCATCATCGTTTTCTTCCGCATCCCCGACCTCGAACCTTACCAAGTTTTCGAGCCGGATGCGCATTTGGAGCGCCAAACAGCGAGGCAAACCAAGGACGCAGCGGTGAGGTCGCAACGCGGGGACCACGCGGTCATAACGGGCACGCGGCAGGAACGTGACCAGAAGATAGCGGACCAGACCAGTAAAACCCTGAAAAGGGGGCCAGCAGGACGTATTCGTGAGTTCGTTCCAATCAAAGCGCAATTTCTTATTTTCCATTCCAGTAATTCCATTTTCAAATTAATTTTATTCTCACTAAAGTTAGTTGTACCTATTTAATTTTCAAACCCCATCGTTAAAATCTCTTTTTTCCCAAACCTATTCTTTCGCAATTAATTTTTTTTTCCAATATGTTAATAACTTCAGAGGTTCTAGATTTAATTTGCATTTTTTGACCAACTGTCCTTTAAAAGCATTTTTTATTAGCGAGAATAATCCAGTGCAGTTTATTTCACATTCCAGTAAGTACCTACCTACTCCGTGCACTACGAAAGCGTGGGACGGGCCGGGCGCGCATGACCTTTCGTGCGCGCGCAAGGTCAAACAGGCTGTGCATGCGCACGTGGCGCGAGCGTGCACGCTTCGCATAGCTTCTTTCTGCTTCATTGCACTTCATTACTCATTTTAAGTATCGTTCCATAAACCTTTCTTCTAATTTCACGATCTCTAATAAATATTTCTTTCTTTTTTTCACTATTAGCTGGTAAATTTGAACTTAAACCTTTTCCAATCTGCTTTCATACATTTACATTTATCTTTCATAATGGCTGAAGAACTTAAATCCCTGATAAGGGTCAGAGGATCTCACAAATCGAAGTTAACTATTTTTAAAGCATACCTTGAGCCACTTTTATCTCGCAAAAGTATTATCGTCGTTTTCTTCTGCATCCCCGACCTCGAACCTTACCAAGTTTTCGAGCCGGATATCCGGTTATCTTGCAAAGAATTATCTAGCTTACAAATTCACGAATTAAATTCACGCCTTGCCAAAATACAAGCTTTATACGATGATTTCGATGTAAACCAAACTCAAATAGAAAATACTAATGCAATTCCAGATGAGGACTTTGCCGAACGCCAGAACTTCGAAAGTAGCTACTTCAGCGCCATCGCGTCGGCGCAGGACCTGCTGAGCAGACAGGCAGCGCGCGGCGGCCGTGCTTCTGGGAGCAATGACTTCGAGTCTGTGGCAGGCTCGAATGTGGCAAGTCCTACACCAAACATCAAATTACCCACAATCAACTTACCACTTTTCACTGGCCGTTATCAGGACTGGTTAGAATATCGCGACACATACGTATCACTAATTCACGAAAATACATCCATACCAAACATACACAAATTTCATTACTTACGTGCATCCTTGCGAGACAGTGCAGCCCTAATCATACAATCATTAGATTTTTCTTCAGATAATTATGATATTGCTTGGGATCTTTTATGCAACCGTTATAATAACAACAGAATTTTAATCAACAATCATGTGCAAACTTTATTTAATATTGATCCTATTGCCAAGGAATCCGCAATGGCCTTGCGTAATATTATAGATATAGTTAGTAAAAATTTGCGATCATTAAAATCACTTAACGTACCTACAGAACATTGGGACATTCTCATAATACACATTGTATCCAACAAGTTAGACCCTGCTACAATCCGCGATTGGGAGACACAGAGAAATAACATCAAAGAATTGCCCACTCTCAATGATTTCAATAACTTCTTAAAAAATCGAGCCGACTTGTTGGAAACAATGGACGAAAAACACAGGCAACCATTACGCAGACACAGTGATATCACACACGTTAGACCAAGATCATTTATAGCCAATCCAACTCCAACAAAACAAACACAATTTCCATGCCCTATCTGCAAAATGTCGCATTCAATTTATTATTGTATGAGATTCAAACAATTACCAATTGAGAAGCGCATAGAAAGGGTCAAACAATTAAATTTATGCCTAAATTGCTTACGTAGTGGTCACGATGAAAAACGATGCACATATGGGGCATGCAAATTATGTTCTCGCAGACACAATACAATGTTACATCTAGAAAACAAACAAATTACTCAACCTAAAACACAATCACAAACAGAGTGCGTAGTACTACCTGCCTTACAAGAACAAAGACCGACCGGATCAAACTTACAACACACAAATCAATTAAACAATCAGAACATTACACTTTCCACTATGCATACAGGGCAGGTATTACTTTCCACTGTTCAAATACACATT
Source organism: Mecyna flavalis (assembly GCA_949319885.1). NCBI lineage: Eukaryota > Metazoa > Arthropoda > Insecta > Lepidoptera > Crambidae > Mecyna > Mecyna flavalis. The sequence goes on from OX439439.1 coordinate 15,925,278, forward strand.
CAAGATAAAAATGGACAATTACACAAAATAAGAGCATTGTTAGACAATGGTAGCACAAGCAGTTTCATTGTAGAAGATTTACAAAAACAATTAAAAATTCCATACACACACACTTCAATAGCCGTTCAAGGGTTAAACAATCAAAGTTCAAATATTTCTAAGAGATGTGACGTGAATATCTCGTCACTCTCAGACAGCGGCTACACCGCAAAAATTAACTGTTTTGTTGTCCCACGGATAACACAGTTGATACCTACAACTACAATCAACACAGATCATTTCAAAATACCGCCACACATCCACCTCGCGGATCCACAATTCAATTCTCCGTCCGAGGTGCAGATGTTGCTCGGCGCTGACCTGTTTTGGCAGGTTTTATCTAACAAACGAATACCATTAGGTAAAAACAAACCAATCCTGGCTGAAACAATGCTTGGTTGGATAGTTTCTGGCTATGTCGGAAACTCAACACATACACAAAATACAGTCCATTGCAATTTCATACATGACACTGAGCTCGAAGCAAAGCTAGATCAGTTTTTCAAATTGGAGTCGATAGGCACCACTCAACAAGCCTCATCAATAGGTGAGAGTGAGTGCGAAGCATTTTTTACAAAAACAACTGTCCGTCAGCCAGACGGCAGATTTGTGGTAACCCTGCCACTAAAGGAATCCCCTAGTTGTCTAGGAGATTCTTATAATCAAGCTCTAATAAGATTTCAAGTATTAGAACGCAAATTCAAACGCAATCATACATTCAAACATAATTATTACATTTCAAACAGATTTAATTCAAATATGCAAAGGAGTAATCCAAGAATTAAAAGGAGCTCATTTTCATTTACGCAAATGGCATACAAACATGCCGCACATACTTAATGATATTGTAGGTGAAAATGACAACAACTTAGTAAATTTGAGTAAAGATGAACACACAAAAACTTTAGGTTTAAAAGGGGCTTGCAAGGAGGATGCATTATTATTCTCAACATCACAATCACACGAACAAACATTACAAATTAGCAAACGCTCGATTTTAGCTTCAGTTGCACAAGTTTTCGATCCTTTAGGTCTTATTAATCCTTGTTTGCTACAAGCAAAGCTGATATTACAATCACTTTGGGCAAAAAGTATAGCATGGGACGCAACATTACCTGCAGATATTCAATCTCAGTGGAAATATTTCATTCAATACCTACCTGAGTTGAACAGTATTAAAATACCTCGTTATGTTATGAGTGACAAAGCAGTCAAGGTTGAGTTACATACATTTTGCGATGCTTCAATTAAGGCATATTCAGCCTGCGTATACATACGCTCCGTTTCAAACAATGGTAATGTCGTAGTTCATTTAAAATTTGCAAGAAGCAGGGTGGCTCCATTAAAACAAAAACTTACAACACCCAGACTCGAATTATTAGGAGCCCTGTTAGCTACTCAGTTGTGTAAGAAGGTCGAGAACTCATTGCGATTGAAGATAGATTCAAAACATTATTGGTGTGATTCAACCATTGTACTTGGTTGGATTAAAACCTGTAGTAAAATTAAACTCAAACAATTTGTATACAATAGAATAACAGAAATTACACAAAACTCTGAACCTTCTTCATGGAACTATGTACCCACAGGATCCAACCCCGCCGATATAGGATCGCGAGGCTTAAATGCTTGCCAACTTAAAAATTCCACTTTGTGGTGGGGAGGTCCTCATTTCCTTCACCAAGAGGAAATTTCAATACCTACACAACCTCAAAACACACACATCGATGATTTACCAGAAACAAAGTTCCAATGTCACTTATCAGCGATCGAACCTCATGAAAATGATTTCACAAATAAATATTCTAATTACAGGAAATTACAAAGAATTACAGCTTATTTAAACAGATTCAAATATAATTGTAAACATTCAAGTAATAAAATCACGGGTCCATTAACGACATCGGAACTTGAACTCGCTACACAAACACTTTGTAAGATCGTGCAGCAGGATATGTTTTGTAAACAATATTCGATTATGAGCAAAGGTCAATCCTTGCCTTCGAAAGATCAATTATTAAGTTTGAACCCCTTCATAGATGAGACCAATTTACTGAGAGTTGGGGGGCGATTATCTAATTCCAATTATGATTCAAATACAAAACATCCAATATTGTTGCACGCCTCTCACAATGTTACAAAATTACTCGTACAACACTATCACATAAAATTATTACATGCAGGTCCACAGCTGTTACTGGCGAATCTGAGACATAAATTTTGGATAATTAACGGACGTAATCTTACACGAAAAATAACACGAAATTGTTTACAATGTTGTAGATTCGCAGGTAAGACTTATCAACCAATAATGGGCAATCTACCTGCAGAGAGGCTGCATTCCGATTATCCATTCAGCAATACAGCTGTGGACTACGCGGGACCAGTTCTGATAGCCGACAGGAAGGGCCGCGGATGTAAACTTCTAAAATCATATCTATGTATATTTGTTTGTTTGGCAGTTCGTGCAGTACACATTGAGCTTGTCACTGACTTAACAACACAAGGTTTTCTGTCAGCGCTGAACAGATTCATTGCTCGCAGAGGCAAGCCCGCTAAAATATTCTCAGATAATGGCACGAACTTCGTTGGCGCATTTAACGAGATTTCTAATTTTATAAAAAACAATTGCAATAACATAATTTCATATACCGCGGAAAAGGGAATTACTTTCAAATTTAGCCCAGCATATAGTCCCCATTTCAATGGCTTAGCCGAGGGGTCAGTAAAATCAATTAAGCATCATTTACGAAGAGTCTTATCAATGACTCATCTCACTTATGAGGAATTAAATTCAGTTCTAGTCGAAATTGAAGCAATATTAAACTCTAGACCTCTCACTCCACTTTCAAATGATCCCTCCGATCTAATCCCACTATCCCCTGCGCATTTTTTGATTGGTCGTACATTAACGATGTCGCCTGCTCCCCAGGTACATGATGGTCACATCAACAGTCTGACGAGATATGCCAGAACCCAACTACTGAAAACTCACTTCTGGAACCGTTATTATATGGAGTACGTTTCAGAATTACAGAAGCGATGCAAATGGCGCAAGGATGGGGGACAACCACGAATAGGCGAGATGGTTCTCATCAAAGAAGATCGCCTACCACCGAACAGATGGCTGCTGGGTCGAGTGACAGCGGTCTTCCCCGGCGGCGATGGTGTCAATCGGGTGGCGGACGTCCAGACTTCATCGGGAACCATGAGAAGAGCCTTCAGTCGGCTCTGCCCACTTCCAATATTGGAACCGAATGTTCCAAGGGCGGGAACTTGTTAACGCACCACAGACATATAGCTGTGTGCGTATGCGACACGACCGGTTCGATACCTGCCTACGGTGCCAGCGGCGCGGGCGCCCCTCCGTGCCACATTCGGTCGGCGGACTCGAGAGGAGTCACACGCAAAACTATAGTGATACATACCATTCAAATACATCTCTCATTGTAAAACCAGTAAACGTTTCGCAAAAGCATCATCATCGTTTTCTTCCGCATCCCCGACCTCGAACCTTACCAGTACTAAATTATCGTCGTGAGATAGCCAGCGCCGTTATGCAGATTACGTTATTTCTGGCGTATTTGCGAATGTGTCTTTTGAGTGAAAAACTTATACGACTTCAGTGATCTTTATGAATTCTTAAGATAAATAAGATCAAAATAAACATACTTCAACAAGCACAATTAGAAAGAATCAATGGCTATATTTGGTTTCATGACGATAGATTTGTATAATGTCTTCAGTTATTTCTAGAAGTTTTTGGTATTAGAAAATTATCTGACTATTCAATGTCCCACTGTAGGGAAAAAGCCTTTATCAATGAATTCACGTCATCGTCACAATTATTGGATAGCTTAATCACCACGCTTGGCAAATCCGGATTAGCAGCCACAACTCGAACTATGTACAACACACACCTAACACAAAACTGTATGACTTAGTAATAGTATTCAAATTAAGATTGTATTTTATATTATATTATTTTTGTTTTGGCGATTGAAAAGAGTAACTGTCGAGTTTCTTGCCGGATCTTCTCGACAGACAACTACATTCCGAATCCGGTGGTAGAGTCAGACTGTATGACGATTTATTTTTAAGTGCTTCTTTGAAGCCTAAGTGAAAAAAAAACAGATTACTCAAAGTCAAAGGCTCGAAGATTAGAGCAATAATTATGTCGGATTTTTTAATCTTTTCAATGGCCAAAACAAAAATAATATGATATAAAATACAATCTTCATTTGAATACTAACTATTACTAAGTCATACAGTTTTGTTTTAGGTGTGTGTTGTGTTGTAGGTTATGTTAATTTGAAGAACATACTACATAGGTCCCAGCCAACCAGTCCCCCAAAGGTGGCACCTATTCACAAGTATGACGTATGTGCCAGCCATCATTTTACTCAACTGGCTCTAACATTATATCCAAAGCTATAGGTCCGCTTCGTGAGTTTTTGCTTTAATTTCAAATGCCAATATCTATGTACTATCGCGGTCACCCGCGCGTGATCACCCTAAAGGCTAAAATCCTGTGCAGTATTTTCACGTTTACAAGCGCCGCTCCTAACAAGTCACGATGCGCGTGCACGGTATATTTTTCCAAAAGTGATCACGCGCGGGTGTCCTCGATGGTACCCTAGTAATTCCGCACATATTCCCGAATCACTACCCGCTCTCAACCGCCTCACTCCCTTTAGTGTGAAATAGCTCAAATAATTTAGTCAGCATGCAAATGAGAGTTTCGTTGTTTATGTAAATGTATGTTAATCCTTGTGTATCTTGGTCAGTGCTTAATTAAATTTGTGTTTGTCCTGTTGAGGTCGAGAGAATAGTTGACAACGATGTGTAGTTTACAGCATAGAGCGTTGGTTCGTGTGTTTGGACTCAGGCCGGAGGGTGATAATAGGGAAGATGCATATAAAATAATTATGAAAATTATATGACTAAAATGTTAAAAAAATATAAAAGAAAGGCCTCTGCAACATTTTTATTTCATATAATGTTGTTTTTTAACAGTAATAACGAATTAAAAATTACTGAAACGAAACGTATTTTAAAACAGCAATCAGCTATGACAACTTATTTGAGGTTAGACCGACAAAATTATCTATTCCGTTGGCGGCGTCGCTACTGTCGATATAGAACTGTCATTAAATATCGTTTTTGCATTGCATTTCACGTAGTTCCAATTTTGGCCACCGGAACACATAAATTTGTCGGTCTATATGGTTGTAAAAGTATGATAATATTATTTTATGGGAATAAATTGAGTTTTTTTAATAAAAATGGAAGTTGGGTTTATCAAAGCAGACTCCAGGAATTTACCAAGAGTTAGTGCTGACATAGTTCTATCTTTATTTGTCGAAAATGCAGAGTTTTCAAGTGTAGAAATATGAAAGGAACTAAATTACTACGGTATGTATAAATCATAGTTGTTAAACTTTGTATTTTCGCAGCTTGAAACCACTTTTTTCTCAGTTTTGGGTCAGAAGGTCCCGTCAAAAACAATTTATTTGGAAACTTTGTTGAAGTAGATGTTTGTTGACCGTGTTGACTCGTGTTTTATGCCAATGTCCACATTGGCATAAAACACGAGTCAACACGGTTTTTTTCGGAATATTAGTGGTATTGTTACGATCACCTGATGTTGATGGATAGTCCATTTTAAATTTTTACCAAAAAATATTTCGAAACTCGAAAAAATATGCAAAATTATGAAAGCCAGCGACGAACAAGTACGGTGAAGTACGACGTGAGGCAGTGTCAGAGTTGGTCAGAGTGGAGTGACGTCATACGTGTCATCGGAACCATAGGTCCGTTTTCGCGCGAAAATTTAAACGGTCAATTTAAAACCGCATTTTTTCCGATAAATTACAATGTATTAACTTTTGATTTAACTGTGGTTTATTCTACATGGAATTCTTTAAAATGAACACAAAAATAAAAACATTGCATGTTCCCTATTGTCATCAAATAGAAGACAATGTCTGATTAATCAGAGTATATGACATGACATAGTATGTATCTGATACTATAAAAAATTGCATAAACAAAATTTTATAACATCAGATACATAAATAAATAAAAAAACATTAATTAGCGGCTTCAGAGATGCACTTATAAATTGTCAACGATACAGATTTACTCAATGGATTTACTCTACCGTCGTCGTCTGAAAAATGTTGCAATACTCGTATATGGAAAGCAACTAGCTAGAAACTTGATAGTTATCGAACATAACTTCAAACGGTTTGAAGTCGTTTTGTTTTGGTTATTCTTACAAAAACTCAATGAACAAAGAAGAAAACACAATTACAGTTCAGAATAAAATATGGCTTCCGATAACTTCAAAAGGTTTCTAAAGAAAACTACTTCTTCAAAGAAAGCTACGTTTCGACCACCACTTCGAGAAAGCACTACTTTAGAAACATAACGAATAAATACCATTAAAACTCGGGAAAACAATCAGAATCGCATTTGAATAGAACAAAGTCCGATTGTATAAAAATAAAACGAGTTTTGAAAATATTCGATATGATTTTCCAATAGTGGAATGGCTGTGGAGCTGTTATTACCGTGTTTTCCGTCGCGTGACCTGGGTCGATGACCTCTCGAACTGAGTCGAGTTTCAGTTCTCAGGAGTTGAAATGAGTTGACGCTTCAACTTGCAGATCTCTCTCACTAAGATGCCTCTTTCTTTAGATAACTCAATTTGGTTTAATTTTTTTTTGTTATATAAACATACTTTATCTCTGGAATATCTCTAAATATCTCTGGACATTATTCACACAGCGCCATCTAGCCCCAAACTAAGCATAAGCTTGTGCTATGGGTGCTAGACCACGGATAAACATTACTTATATACTTTTTTTTTGTAAATACATACATATTATACATAGAAACACCCAGACCGATACAAACAGACATGTTCATGCACACAAATGTTTGTACCGTGCGGGGATCGAACCCGCGACCTCTGGTGTAATAGCCGACTTCTCGACCATTACACCAAATGGCTCGTCAAACTTTATGTAACTAGCAATGATATTAGAATAAAAATTTCATTCTAATATCATTGGTAACTAGACAATCGATTTGATTTAATATATTTTTTGTGACTGTGTTTGGCCGCGAGACTCATCTTGGCTGAGCAGTCTTAGCCAGATGAGCCTCGCGGCCAAACACAGTGACTCAGACCAGCTGAGCCTGGCTGGACTGGCTTAATTCTCTTGAGACTTTTAAGTTGACCCTATGCATTCCATGTTGCGCACCTACTGTGTAATGGTTGAGAAGTCAGCTATACACCAGAGGTCGCCTATAACTGATGTGTTTATTAAAGCATGTAAAATGAATGTATATTTTAAAAATGAAAGAAATAAGTAATATTTATTCGTTGTCTGCACTAAAGTTCAAGCTAAAGCTACCTATAATCTACTAGTGAAGCTATCTTTAATCCTATAGGGGGCCGAAAGCAAATGAGAGTTTTGAGTTCTGTTTCAATTCAGACATTATAAAACGCCAGACAATTATTTAATAAATAAGAATATATTGGGTATTTCACTAAATATCTCGAGTGGTATCTCAGTAAGTTTAGTACCTGGGAGCAACGTCGGTTGCTTGTCTATGCAAATGAATCTCCAACTTACGAGATAAAAAACACGACCACGACGCTGCAGTGACTTTGATGACCTGCTCCTTATATTATGCATTTAGTGACTTTTGATATACACTGGCCAGATGGCGCATTTCGTAAAGTATCAGCTTATGAATGTTCCACTGCAAAGGTCTTTATGAAATCAAGTAATCGTTAGGTACAATGATAGGTAGTGGCTAAGTCACCACGCTTGCCAAAAGAAGATACCTAAGTGATCATAAACATAGGCCGTGTTAAAAAATCGACACAGACACAAAACTGAGAAAGGACATAGGCAAGGAGCCTATGTCCTTTTATCTTTATAAAGCTCTGTTCCCATGAGATACAGTTGTGATGGATTATATAATAGAAATATTTATGGTTGTCCTTTGCAACTTTTTTTGTTATGGGGTTGTTTGTGGAGCCGGAGAGTGATATAGGCTACTATAATCCCGGAATGATGATATCACTAAAGCCGCGGTCAAAAATAAATTTTTTTTTTGCTCCTCAAGTTGGCAAAGCAGCCCACGGGGCGGAAGACGATTCTGCCGCCTTTTTTTACGATTCTGCCGCCCTTTTTTACGATTCTGCCGCCCCTTTTTTTCTTTTTTTTGCTCCTCCAGGAAATTTGGCCGCCCCCTAAAAAGTGCGGACCGCCCCCCCCCCCCGCCCCCCCATCGCTACGCTACTGAATGTATCTTATTTCAGGCTTTGTGAGAGCAACGTCAGTTACAATAAAAGTAAAAAAAAAACATAATCAGTAAAGTGTATCAACTTTGAACTTGAGTTGCTACATTATGCATTTAAAGACATCTGAAACGTTGTCAGCGTTTGAACGTCTTTCAGACATTACAGAGAATTTTACATTAGTCTAACGATTGTAGTTGTCTTGAGAGCGTTTTATTATTTATTCGTCTAGGTGGCTCCTTTTCTTTTTATTATATTTAAGGGACACACCTTGGTTTTGCATGGCTGTAATAACATGTACATGTATTACATACTATAAAAGTATCGTTTAAAAAGATAATAGCAAAGAACAATGGGTCCAAGAGATGAGATGTATTCTATGTGAAAGACTTGGAAAGACTACACACACACACCATCAACTTTTATTATGATGACACCATAATCGGCCCCAGGGGAAAAAAGTTATCGTCCATAATAATTTATTATTTTTATATGAACATAAATAATTAACATAATAAACATATTTTTTTTCACTAGGACCAATTTTGTCGACGCCATGATAAAAGTTGAAGGTGTTAATTGGATCTACTTCGTAGGCTATGTTCCAAATCTGCACAACATTTTGGTTGTTTGCCTTGTCCTTTATTAGATAATGATTGTGTAAAAACAAACAAAAAACCATTTTTCAAATTTATACTTAACCACATCACATAGTGCAGGATTTTAATGAAAAATAATCATCAATAGGTTTATCCAGAGCAAAGGTATGAGGTAAGATACATAAAAGAATATACCGTCAAATTAAAAACGTCCTTCTTTTGTTTTAAATAAAAAATAGCTCTAGTCTTTAGAGCTTTAACAAAGATACCTATAGAAAAACGCTTTGCCGTCTTAGTAAATTTAATTCTATACTCTTATAAATTACGAAGTTTCAAGACATTCTTACATCACAGTAAAAACTTTCGTCTATCTTTAAATTCAAGCAGTTACATTTAAAACTAGAGTTGAAGAAAATTTTACAACTTTACGACTTCATAAAAGAAATGTCCCAGTTGAGATATTGGAGCTGAAACTATTTTGAACAAACTTATCCTGACCCGATTTCTTTGTTTTCAGATTGCGTTTGAACTGAATTTGGGTTAATTTGTCACTTCAAGTACGAAATGATGCTGTTTGTTAACTTTACTGAAAATCTAGTAGACATAACAAAAGTAACAAATCTAAACATGTTTGAATGAAAGAACTCAAACGAAATTGAATTTTGTGATTTGTGACCTAAAATTAGAAACCTGTATAAAACACCTTCGCCAATGGCCGTACTATATGACGTAACCTCACAGGAATGTTATATTTTATGGGATAAAAAATAGCCTATGCCACTGTCCAGCCTCTAAACTTTAATGTATCTTTTTCAAAAATTATGTCGATTAAAAAAAATAACAACACTTTTATCTCTATTTCCTTTAGAGCGCAGAGGTGAATGCGTTTAATGTTTATGGACTTCAAACCTCAGGATGGCGAGACCTGCTGCCATGTGTGGGACTGTGGACTAAAGCGTTTCACAACCCACTAAACTACCCCGATTTGTCATCCGAAAAGGGACGAATCAATGCCCGCCTTTTGGAGGAACTGAGCATTATCCCGAGACTAAACTTGAAAATAGTTTTTTTTTAGTTTGATCATCTGGTATTCAGAATCATTCCCTGGTTTCACACCCGAAAAGAAACGAACCGGTGCCCAAGTAGGGTTAAATTCAGACATTTTGAAATTGAGTTATCTAGATCTAGTATTCAAAATGATTCCCATAGTGTCCCAGTTCCGGTCTGCAGGTATTGTTTACCCGTTCCGGGGTGAACGGCCGCGCATCGATAGTGCAACGACCGGGGCGGAACCGACTGCCTCTCGCCTTGTTATATAAAGTAATGGCGAATATTGAATTACCTGAAAGCGGCGAAGTGTTTAGACTGGATCGATGGAGCGCTTGATAGCCTTTACGATGAGTCGTGAGTGCGTTTCTCACTCAAGACAAATATATGATGTGGTCATTTTGTAACTAACGCTTTCAGATTTTCGGTGGTTTAAAATGGGTTTAAGTACCTGGCCGTGATCTCGGGTATCCTGGGTTCAGTTCCCGAGTCGAGCAAAATTTGTGTTGATATTTCGGAAATAGCTCGGGTTTTTTTTATCACAAATTCGCATCTGACAAGTGTTGTAACTAAATCAGCAAAAGTATCATTAACGGCCGTTTTTAGTATTTTTGGTTTTTGAATACTACGAAATACGAAAAACCACCAAAAAAGGTCGCGTATTCGTTTCTCGCACAATAAAAACATTGATGTGCATGTCTTTTTGTATCGGTTTTATAGTAGTATACTTTTTACCCGCTGTACTTAGTTAAAGCTATGCTTAAGCTACGAATATGTTTGGGGTTAAATGGCACTGTGCGAATAACGTCCGACGACATCATTTTATTTATTATCATTCCATCATTCTGTACTTAAGCAATTATTTATAAAACCTCTGAATTGCCTCTAATTTTTAAGCCTAAATCCCAAAAAGAATCCAAAAATCAAGGCTTAAAAGATTCACGAAACAGCCGCCTCCAGAACAGTACCTACTTACATAGTAAAAAGATGTTCCGTTACATAACAAATCGATACAGTTTGGATGTGTGCCAGTGGGTTCCGCTAATGCAGAGGTCGAATGCTACATAGGACTCCCCATTCATAGTAAAAAGAGGACAAAGTATTTTATCTTCATACAAACGCACTGCGGCTTGTATGTGTGCGCCATAGTATCTATGAGTTGCCAGACGCTCACTCAAACAAAATGTCTTTGTAGCACTGAAAAACAGGACGAGAATTTGTTTGAGTTATGCGTGTGGAGACGCGCAGATACTATGGCGCACACATTATCGACCGCCTCCGTAGAACAGTGGCTATACTGCTAGGTTAAAAGGTATTAAATCCAGAGGTCGTGGGTTCGACTGGCAAGCTACGACGCCAAGTGAGATCTGCCGCCATAACAGCTCTAGCTGTGTTCTGGCAGTAGTAATGTAGGAGCAGTACACTTAAAATCAAAGGCTCGATCGGTCAAACGATCAGATGAGCCTGCGTTTTGGCAGCACATTGAGCGCCGCTTCCTGTTGAAGTGTCCCTCAATGGAATAGGCCGCAGTGGCCGCTTACCATCAGGTGGGATGCGTGTCTGTCTGCTAACTGATATAGTATCAAAAAAACACATACGAGCCGCGCGCGGGGTGGTCTATGAAGGTATCATACTGTCTACTCTTTCAACTACGCCCCATTTCTGTCCTTGTATTCGTAAGAACGTCCTTGTGCATGATTTATAACAGTGATTTAGAATAAGGTGACGAATGTTTATTTACGCGAGAAAGAACTTGGAGATACTATTTTAGAAACTTCGGAAATCGTCAAACTTGTGATAAAAAGCGGAAATTGTGAAGGAAATGAAGGAGTGAATAATATAAACTGATTATATTTTAAGCGGTAGACAATATTAATTTTGATTGATTGTGCATTTGATAGTGACCCTTTCGAACCAGTCATTCCAAAAACACTTGCAATTTTTGGTAAAATATATAAATTTTTGGCAGTCGCTCTAATATTTTTCATAAATATTTTGTGACGTAATGCGTATTCAAATAAGTTGTCAATCTAGATATAATCTACTAACCAATGAAATAATTTATTATTAAAAATATAAACATGTATAGCAACTAAATACAATGGCTTCACTTAGCCTGATGGTAAACACTGAGGAGGACAAATTGCCATGACAATGGACGCAACACCGAGACACAAATAAATCATGTCACAGCAGGAATTGCAAAATCTTAAAGGTTGATTTATCCCTGACTAAATTAGGGATAAATACTCGGGAAATGGGACTATTAAATCATCATAATCATCATCCTAATATGTTCTCACTGCTGGGACACAGGCCTTATCTCAATTGTGAGATAGTGTGGGCCATACTCCACCACGCTGGCCTAGTGCGGGTTGGTGGAGGATTATTCCCGACTGCCCCTACCAAATCTGCCCCCAGTAGGGGCAGATGCGACTAAAAAGTCGCGTCTGCCCCTACTGGGGGCAGATTTGGTAGGGGCAGTCGGGAATAATCCTTGGTGGAGGGGTGCGTAAGGCAAGTGACCAACCTTAATGTCAGATGTTATCAAGCCGCCAAATGGCCTCTGACTAGACTTGACGACTAATATCTACATTATTATAGTAACTATCAGCCATTACCAACAGCTTAACGTGCCTTCTGAAGCACGGAGACGCTCGAAATGAATGTCACTCAATGTGGTCAGAATGGCCACCCATCATAACCGACCGTGTGGGTAGCTTGACATGAAACTACTACACAACTACTAGTAGCTTTTCATAGACTAGATATATTTCTCTTCTAATAGGCAAACAAAATAGTACAAGGCAAAGATAACTAATGTGGACATAGACAACTGTAACAACTATTATTTTGATATTAATAATAACAATAGCATTATCCCTGAAGGCATATTTCCCGAGCCTATTCACAAACAAGCCATTTACGGAACACTGAATGGGCCGACCATTCCCGTTTTCCAAAACACTTAACAAAATTACTTGGAAATCTTTAACTTTGAATAAAATTGGCTTATTGTTAAACAAGGTCTTTTTCGGTCACGCGCTTAACATAATCGACTTTCGTTGTTAGTAATTTGAATTTCAGAACAGCCCTGTATATTGTTGCTTTTACAAGCCATGTTGTCTATTGAGGAAGGGAGGTAACGTAGCTTTTAATAGCTAAGGCTGGCACAGGCTCGTCCCTCTTGGGGTAGAAAGTAAATAAAATAAATAAATATCACTGGACATTATTCACACAGCGCCATCTAGCCCCAAACTAAGCACAAGCTTGTGCTATGGGTGCCAGACAACGGATAAACATTACGTATATACTTTTTTTTGTAAATACATACATAATTATACATAGAAACACCAAGGCTGATACAAACAGACATGTTCATGCACACAAATGTTTGTACCGTGCGGGGATCGAACCCGCGTCCTCTGGTGTAATAGCCGACTTCTCGACCATAACACCAAATGGCCCGTCAAACAAGAGGAGTTTAGTAGGTAGTGAAAGGCGAAACTAGAGGAGTTTGGTAGGTAGTGGGACGAATGTTTTCTGTCTCGAGCCCCACACACGGTCGCAAGCGCAGCTAACTTGCGGCTGAAGCGTTAACACTTTCTCCTCCGCTAAAAAAAGGTAGGCGACATAGCGTGCAATTTCATGATTTAGATACTTGGGTCTGCTGTATTTTCCCATTTTAGGAGGAGAAAACGTTCAGACACCATAAGACCTTAGACTAAAGATTTTAGTCCCTCTATTAATAAATAATCTTTTCTCTTAATACATGAAAGGGAAAAGCAAGTGGTCGCCCCATAGCGACTGACTTACCTATCCCCGTCCCGTCTTTTTTTTTTTGCGGAGGAGATCGCATTTACGCACCATAACCGCAGGCTAGCAAAGCCTGCGGTCGTGTGTGGGGCTCGAGACTAAGCCCCACTACCCACTATACTCCCCCGCTTTCCGCTTCACACCCGACTGGGAAGAGCCGGTTCCAGTCTTGTGGCTATTGACCAGCCCACCCAGTCCCAATTTGGGCCTAGTTAATAGTAGATTTTAATGTTTTATAGAAGTAAAAAGGGTTTCCTTTCGCACAAAAAATAAGTAACTAGGTAGGACTTTTTCTGAGTTCAAAGTCAAAGTCAAAGTATTTATTTTGCAATTTGATTTACCAAGAAATTCTTTTGCACGACCAAGAAATTCTTTTGCAGTTCAACTGTGAGTTCACATTATTCAATAAACTTCTACTTTAGTTTTCTTTAAATATTAAATTACTTTGGTTGTCTTTCTTTAGATCATTATTAAACCCTTTTTCATAAAAAAGATAAGCTTTCTCAAAGTACTCGTATTATTAATTCCAAGACTTAAAGACTTTTAAAATTGTTTAAGTTAAGCTTGTTTTTCGGCATAAAATCAAATCTGGTAACGCTTTTTTTATTAATTTATACAAACTTTCAAGTATCGTGGCCAAATACAATAATTTTATACTAAGCTCCATTTAACTGTTTACTTATTTAGATTTAATTATTTATTGTAACATTGTAAGTATAATAAATATGGCCATACTTGCAAGATTACATACAAGTTTATTTACCAACAATGACGTTCAATATAAAACTAGACACCCAATCTCTAAGAAAAATTCCTCAAAAAACGTCCGAGTGGCTTTGACACTGATGACATTAACACATTCGTTCAAATTAACACCTTATCTCGTGGCATTTAGTGTTTAATGTCAATTGTATACAACTAAACGAAAACTCTGCCCAATAGTCGGGTGGGCAGACTTTTGCTTCGGACAATATTTGTGCGTGATTGTGAGTCTAGTTTTTTAATTGAAAGTCATTGTTTACCAATATAATTTTCCTGCAATATTTTTTTTTATGACTGGCCTTAAATACTCAAAGCGATAGACAAGAAAAATATTATCTGTAAGTACATAGGCGATGTTCCTTATATTTTAAATTGCGCGATTTAAATTTCGAATGGCCGCCATGTTGTCGTTGTAAAACTAAATACAGCCACGGAACGTTTATTAGATAATAACGTTATTTTAAAGTTAAAATAGAAGTGGTTAAAATAAAATTTCGAATACAGTGTCGACTTTTAATATTTTTTTTTTGGAATATTAGAAATTGTAATAAGTGAACTAGAATGCCGTGGAAATGTTTATCGGATTGCTAGGAACTGTTTTTTGTCAAGGGAAAAACTCTTTTTTGTGCAAATGTTTGCGTTAGGTAGTCACAACTTTTTTTTATGCCATAGGCGGCAAACGAGCCAGCGGGTCGCCTGATGGTAAGCAATTACCGCCGCCCATGGACATCTGCAACACCAGAGCGATCGCTGATGCGTTGCCGGCCTTTTAAGGGGTTTTGGGCCTCCGGCACTCTCACAAACTAGACAAAACACAATAGTAGTCAATATTATTTCACGCTGGTGTTATGTGAGAGGGTGTACCACCCTCTTGTTGTGTTTCGTCTGGTTTTAGAGAGTGCCGGAGGCCCCCCTTAAAAGGCCGGCAACGCATCAGTGATCCCACTGGTGTTTCAGATGTCCATACGTGGCGGTGATTGCTTACCATCAGGCGACCCGCTGGCTCGTTTGCTGCCTCTGGCATAAAAAAATATATATTATCGCTCTCATAGAAAATTCTTCTTAATAAATTCCATATAAAAATGTACATCATTGGCGGGAAACACATCGGACACTCTAGTCGCAGAGGCCCAGTTTAATTTGTGCGGAAAGGAATGCGTTTAGGCATCATAATCGCAAAAGGTTATGAGCGAAGCATCTCTAACACAAGTATTGTATAATAACTTAAAAGAGATGTTTCTACACAAATCTGTAAACTCTTTATGTAATAAAGTATTTTTTCATTTTTTTTTTCATTTTTCAATCGCAGGTGAATTCTCTCTCAGACGTACCTATACTAGACGCGTCCTCGTTAGATGTTTAGAAAGAGTTAAAAGTCCTTCAGTGCAAGGAAGTATTTGTATCTCTCTCACTCCAAGGCTGACAAATAGAGATGGCATATTTTATCACATTATTCTTACGCTTCAAGCCCGTATTTGCAAAAACAACCTGAAAATATTGACCCAGAGACAAACTCAGTTCTGATTAGGGTGTGCAAAACCGCTTCATTGTGCCTTGGTTTTTTGCCTACCCGCCATAAATCAAGGAAGGACGACATTATTTTACTTTAACGTCTGTGAATGGGGCTCCTGTTTGTGCACAAACAAATGAGAGTGGGCTTCTATTTACGAGTATTCTGTTGACTGCCTCCATGGTACAGTGGTTAGAGCGTTAGGCTCTAATACCCGGAGGTCGTGGGTTCGAATCCCGCGGGGAGCATCACTTTGTGTGAATGTTTCCAGTTTGGTTAGGACGTGTGCAGCCTTGAATCATCTGAATGTCTGAAAATAATGATGATTCCGTGCTTCGGAAGGCACGTTGTTCCTGCGCCTGATCTCTCTTCGGTCGTGTCAGACTGCTGTCCTACCGTGTTATGAGAGTGAGAAAAAAGGGAGTGCACCTGTGCTTGCGCACTCACTTGTGCACTATAAATATCCTGCGTAGTTGGCTGATCGTAAGATTGGCCGCCGTAGCCGAAATATCGGCTAGGAGGACATTATTATGTGTATTTAGGGAAATAATGTTTTCTATTATAATTTTTAAAGCATATTGCCTGCTTAATGGCGATATTAATACAAATATATTAGAAAAAATTCAAATTCAAATAGCATAGTTGGTAGTGCACTCGCCCGGACAGCGAGGGACGTGGGTTCGAGTCCCGCCTGATACCTGGACAAATTGAATTTTTTCTAATATATTTGTATTAATAATGTTTTCTTTATGGGTGCGTATGTATACCGACTTTAGGAGGTGCCATGAAAGTTTTCAGACGTTTTTTAAATATTCTTATTAATAAATTACTTATAAACATGTACATAATTGGCGGGAAACACATCGGGCTCCTTAGTCGCAGGGTCCCAGTTTATTTTTTGCGGAGAAGAATGCGTTTAGGCATCATAATCGCAGGTGAATTCTCCCTCAGACGTATACTAGACGCGTCCTCGTTAGATGTTTAGTTAGCCGCTTGGTTATATGGTTAGATGATTAGTTAACAAGTATACTAAGTTCTACCACTAACCAGACATAACGAGTTAATGGAACTCATGACTGCGGGACTGAGTGGCGGATACACTTCGGGCGATAAACTTACGTCGATCCAATAAAGGCTTGCGTTCAGTGTGATTGACCCTCGATGTGTATCAGTTCCACACGGCACAATGGTCGCCGCACTAGCGGGCACAGTCTTTGATACAGATCTCGGATGCAATACCCGAGAGTCCGGCGTTTTGAAGATGGAATTACAGTTTATTTCTAAGTTTCTATACAGCAAAGCGTCGATTATCCGAACACCGCTTAACCGTACGACCGCTTCTCCGAACAACTACGCCCGCCCTCCCGTTGTCGCGACTAAACTTGTTAATTGTACTCGTATGTCACTTCCAAGTACTGCACTCTGTGCAAGCTTCCAAGTACCCACTAGGCCGTGGGTTCAAAACCCACCCAGGACAAACTCTTATGTGATGTACATTTGTGTTTGTTCTGTGTCTGGATGTTTATTTGTATTTAAGTAGGTATAATAGGTATATGCGGAGCGGGAGCGCGAGGAGGACCCCCTCGCTGCTCCCCTCCGGCGTAGACGGCCAGGCCGGAGAAGGCGTGCTCACTTAGCACGCCTCCTCCGGCCTGAGGGTTGACCTGCGGGCGGGGGTAGCTCCCCAACGTCCGCATTGCACAGGTCGCCCGAGCCAAGTCTGAGGGTCACCTTGTTTCTCGGGTGGCCCTCCCTAGGCGCCACCTCGACTTGAGGTCTCTCAAGTCGGGGTACCCGGGGATGGGCTGGTCAATAGCTATCGCTGGCACCGGCTCGTCCCAATCGGGTGTGAAGGGGAACCGGGGGAGTTTAGTGGGTAGTGGACGCTTTAGTCTCGAGTCCCACACACGGCCGCAGGTTTAGCTAGCCTGCGGTTATGATGCATAAACGCATTCTCCTCCGAAAAAAAAAAAAGGTATAATAGGTATATACCACAAGTATCTTCGTTTTTTTCTGATACCTATAACACAAGCTCTCACTACTTTGGAGTCTGATCAATGTATGTGACATCACATTCATTGATAAAAACCACATGGTCCAATATTAAAAAAAAAACCCTTCTCCCTCAGGAAGTCGTCCAACATAAACTTATGTTAAACATTAGCCGGTTGGTGTTGCAATAAAACGCGGCTCAACATTTAGTCTTTACTACATTTTTATCGCCGCCACGTCGTAAAAACGAAAGAATCAGAGTGTCTTTTATGCTTTTTTGTAAGGATTCCACGATACGATTTGGGTTTCAAGTTCTGTCAAAATTGCTTTATTATATTAGGCGCGTTTTCAGCCAAAATCAGGGCAATTGTGTTTTCGTAAATTGAACGAAAGGAATGGAATTGTTTTTTAAAGTCTATTTGATCAAAATTATGTTAATAATGTGTGGCTTTATTGAAACTGTTGTAATTATGTATAGGTAAATAAACTAGTTGACCCGGTGAACTACGTATCACTTACTTTAGTATTTTCCTCGCAATTTTTTTTTATATTTCTCATCGTTTAAACCTTCCCTGGACTTCCACGAATATTTCAAGGCTAAAGTTATTCAAATCGGTTCAGCAGTTCTCGAGTTTTAGCGAGACTAACGAACAGCAATTCATTTTTATTTATATAGATAAATATAAATTAAAGGCAGCAAGAAAGATGCTTCCTGCAGCCAATACCATGCCCTCTCTGATTAAGTTCAAAGACAAAGTCTAAATGATTGTCAAATACATACAATTTACATTTACAATTGATCAAAGAGCAAACAATTCCGGTTTATAAATCAATGCTTTACTTTGAAGCAGTTCTTTCTCATTTTACACTTCAGTCGTCAAAGTTCAAGCCCACGTTTAAATGGAAAATTTTCAAATTAAATTAATTTAAGGCAGGGTATTAGTCCGAATTCAACCAAAAGAGGTATTTTTAAACGCTTACGTGTGGGGGTATAAAACATATTTATGAACTATAAAAAATATGTTAGGTAGAGAACAGTCTGTTGCAGTGGAGTATCGGAGCATAATTTGAAAAAACCATCTGGTTTCTTTCAAAAAAAATATTACAAAATGACGAATAAAAAAACTGCGTAAATTCAATTACTCTGAATTTTCAGCGACGACCCCAATTTTTTTTAAACAAAATAAATAGCCAAGCTAATCCTCTAAAGAAGTATCGGATTAGATTTTTTATTTCATAATTATATTATAAGTAATTAAATGAAAACCCGCAAAAAATATAATCTTCGAACTCAAAGCCGCCATTTTCATTATGTGTGATATGCGATTTTCAACTCAAAACCCAAAGCGGTAGAATAAAAATAGACCGCTGTAACCCGTTTAGTTGTCGAGCAGCGCTCGAGGTGAAAGGTCGGCTCCGGACGCTCTGTGTCGCATGACAGCTGCTTTTTTGACAAGTTCACTAGAGATGCGGTGCTGTCGATTCCCGAACGAACACCGATTTTAGATCTAAAAATATTGTTTTTACCTATGTCAATCAAATTTATGATTCAATAGTTTGTAAAATCAAGGATTAATACCTGCGGCGACATGTGTCACAGTGAAATAATATTTATCTAGAGACGTCGATTTATCTTAAACTAATAGTTAAAAATCGATTCGTAAGTATCGATTTTTTAACGACCAATACTGCAAGATTGAGTAACTACAAGGAAGTATTCTTATTTTCGAATCTGATTCACATTTAGATTTTTTATCCAAGGCGTTATACTTTTAATCAATTTGATTATTATTTTTATTATAAGATTTTACGTATGAAGTTATGAATTTTTTTCGAAATTTAACTCGGTTACAATCGATAATAATTGTAAGCGAAAGATGACCACAATGGACATCTCTAAGTTGGCGGCGCCGGCAATCATGAACGCTTTTTCTCTGCATACATTTTGACAGTAAAAAATTGTGAAACGTTAATCATGTCAATCCGATGGCATTTTGACACAGAATATAGTAATAGTACTAACGTAATTTTCAGATGATTATAGGGTAGGTAGGTGGTACTATTAAGAGTTTACTATTCTAAAATACATAGAGTTTTTTTTGAAGGGAGTTGTAAAGTATGTGTACATAGAAAGAGAAAATAAGTTTTGGAAATCAAAAATGAAAAAAAAACCGTTGACTTTTATATGCACAGCATTTTCCCGGAAATAGTAGACCCGAGGAATACACGCGGGATGACACTCGAGATATTATCATCAATTGATTGACAGCAGGAAAGACAATAAAAAAAAATATTATACCTAAATCAAACTTTTCCTTTATTTACATGTTAAAGATTAAAAAACGAATTATAAATAACAGTAAATATAGTTTATGAGTTGCAATTTATGATGTACCTACCTAATATAAGTAATTTAGAGATTACAAAAACTTATTATAAATAAAAATATTTCCTGGCATACTATTACTATGCAATGTATGTGTTCCTTTGCCACAAGTCTAAATTACATTTCGGCTTAGATTATTGTAGGCATTTCGGTATCATCAACCCTAGCGTAACACGCTCTGGCTCAAGGTCGCTGGCGCTCGAACTCTCACGTACAGAGAGTGTCACGGCTGTGATGGTGCGGAAGTCGGAACCCTTCACGTTCGAGTTCAACTCACACTTGGCTGGGTTTTTTTCTATTACTCCGGCCAGTTATTTATGCAATATTATGTATGTGTACCTCACACATATGTTTATTGTACTAGTAGAAGATCCGAACTAAGGTCGATTAGATCGAGTTGATAATAGAATGAAACTTATTTTATCATGAATTTAGCATATTAGAAAACATATTAAAAATGGGTTGCCTAAAAAAATCCTGGACCGACCAATTTTTCTTTTTTTTTTTAATGATTTTAAACAAAATTTTGCAATAACAAGATAATAAGAAAATTATGTCCTGACTTAACGTACAAAACGTATAGAATGTGCAGCCGTTGGGTTTTCTATTATTTACGTGGGGGGACTACTGGGTTGTCAGGTCTACACGTATGTGTCGATACCAGTTAATTTCACATAATTGGATAATAGTTTTTTTTTTAATATCATCATAAGCGCTGTTTTATTATGAACACGTTGATATATGGTTGTCTGCAAAAAATTGGGATTTTGTTAAAAAAAATTTTTAAAATACAATTAAACATACTCGGTCCAGGATTTTTTTAGGCAACCCATTTTTAAAATTTTTTCTAATATGCTAAATTCATAATAAAATAAGTTTCATTCTATTATCAACTCGGTGAAGATCGACCTTAGTTCGGATCTTAGACTATACGTTGATGTATTTGGTGTTGATGTATAATAAATGTATATGTATAATATCCACGGATCGGACGCGAGGGTTCTAATCCAGCCTAAAAGCTGCATATAGGGCTCGTGGTTTTTTACTATCACATGTTTCATGTATTATCCTTTTTTCAATTATTTTAGCTATTTTGCCAACGAAATGTAAGTTTCTCTAGAATTTATGAGTTAGCCATAACCTAATTAACCTGCTTAAATCATAAATAAAAATAAAAATAAAATAAAAACTGCCTTAAAACAAATATTGATATTTAAAATTTAGTATGATGTCCAGACCTCGTAAACAGTAGTAAAAAGTTTTGATATTAGTGAGTAGGTAGAGGTACCTACTCAAAATATTAAAACTACCAGTTTTTGTTTGGAGGTGAATTGTCTGCTTGTTTTGCGTATACTGTGTTCACGCTGCGCTCTCTGATTGGCGGTTGCGCTCCGCCTACAACGAGACGCGCGGGTGAAAAACGAATTTGGAATCGTGCTAAGACATCGTCTTAATTATCTTCTTGCTAGAGGCGACGCGAGTCAATTTCCTGAGCTCAAGTGGGGGAAGTCTGAGAAGTTATCGGCAACTTGCAAACGGCGAACCTCAGGCAGGAACATGTATACGTTCATAAGGTCAACCAGTGACTAACATCTTAGTTATATTGTAAACTAGCTTTCCGCCCACGGTTTCACCGTGGTTATGTTTCCACATTCATTTTGTTTACACTGACAAATAAGTTTGGATAATTTATTTGTTGGACTGATTTCTTTTTTTTTGACAATTAACAAAAGAGGCAGCATCTAAGTTTTGTTACAGATAATCAATTATAATTATAGCCCGACTATTAAAATAAAAAACCTCGCCATATTGCAGAAAATATTGTTACTAATTTCTACAAATGGTAACAATAAAATACAAAAACAATAAGTTGTCATTCATTATTGTTGTCTGTTAAAGTGTGATATCAATTGTTAACCGTGCCTTGTTATTTCTTGGATATTGTGAGTAAATTGTGAGTATAACCATAGCAACCAAGTGTTGCTATAACAATAGCTACGCCTTCAGAGCAGGCTTTTTTATTTTCTTGGTCAGCCTTTAAAAACCCTATAACAAAGTTGCCTGTTATAATGAAACTTACCCTAAATATATTATACCTTTATTGACACTTAAGTTTTGACACTAACTGTAATAGCACATCGCACAGACGATGGAAAAAACTTGGGAAATTGTTTTTTTTTTGTATCGGAATTCGTGGGAAATCCTCCCTCAGAAAACTAAGCCATCTTGAAAAGGTGTAACGAGCGAATATTCCGTGTCAGTGACCAAAAACGTTATTTGGAAACCGACTCATGAATAAGTAATACCGATTTCTCAGTACATTTGCTTGGATGACAGTCCAGTAAGGACAGTGGGTAAGCTACAAAGTAAATACTAAGTTGACTTCCCCTGAATCTTTTTTTTTTATTGCAATGTGTAACAAGATGAGCAGATCGTACACCTGATGGTAAGCGCCACGTCTGCCCTTAGACAGTTCAGTGCCAAACAGCAACTAAGCAGTTACTGTATGGCACCGCCCTGCGCCTGCTACACCGAGACAACAGATATAGGTAATACAGGAACACATAAGTGCTTGACACACTTCTATTTCACGGGAAAATATCTGGCACTTAAAAATGTTTGTCCTGTGTGGTATTCGAACCCCTGGCTTAGAGCACAGCCGCATTTGGGGTTTGAAGTCCGGAGATGACAAAATACGTGTCGGAATTTTCTACCACAGTTTGGATTTGTAATTGTCTCTCCACATTTGTATAGGCCATTGTTGTGACGATAACTTGGTTAAAAGCCGGTCCTGCAAGACTGCATGCCGTGAGGTCTGTAACCGACCAATTTTGACCGCCTCCGTAGAACAGTGGCTAAGCCACCGGGTATAAAAACCTGGAGGTCGTGGTTTCGATTCCCGCTTTGGATCTGGTTGGTAGTAGGGCTTTTTCAGCTACACCCCACAGGTGAAATCTCTGACTGTGTTCCGGCAATATTAATGTGCGCGCCAGTACACTTGAAATCTATTGCGCAAAAATCAGATCAGCTTACAGTCTGGCAGCACATTGAGCGACGCATCCTGTTGAAGTGTCTCTCAATGGAATAAGCCGCAGTAACCGCTTACCATCTGGTGGACTGCGTGCCTGTCTGCCAACTGATGTAGTATATAAAAAGGCTGATGTTTACATACAGATACTATTATACCTCGACGTTACAATTTACCTCTGGCAAACATCTAGGCTTCAAATGAGCCATTTCAGACAGTCTATTTCCAAAGTTTATTTTAAATGCTTTGAAGCACTCCACTATTCGTATTCAAATGCCCCCAAGCGATGCCCATTCTGATCGATATTAAGCGTATGCCAAATTGTTCCCTATTCGAAACAGTTTAAAAAACAAATTGCCTTGTGGTTAGCCACGATTTTTTACTGAAAGGTTGATAGTTTCAGATACAGTTTTTAGTACGTATCCATTATTATTTTGAATACCGTTACCATATTGTTCTTATGTATTGGATGTATTAATATAAATATTGCAAAACATATTGTGGCAGTTTCATGATGACTGGCACACACATAATTTTATTTGCCTAAGCCACTAAATCGATTTTGGTGTAATTGGGTACAGACATAAATTAGACCTTGTTGGGATACATCCCATACGGGATACATGATAGAATTTCATTGACAATGTAATTGTACACAATTACATTGTTAATGAAATTAAGTTAAGTCAAAAAAGCTACCTTATCAGACAAGTTAAGCTTAATATTATTATTTTCGAAAATGGTGGGAGTTGGCCTTCTTATATTTTTTTACCTGTGATCTATGTGCATTTGTCTTCGATAATACACATAGAAAAATGCAAAAGTGTGCAAAAAGATTCAAACTAATCGACTTTAAGCATGAGAGGTAATCTTTGGTAATAAACTTATTAATGGTTATAAGAACCGCTTTGTTAGCATATAAACACTATCTTCACGTTAAAGATATAATTTTAGACCCGTCAGGGCTCTTTTATTCCGATAACCCGCGGGACCATTTCACCCAGTAATCTAATTAATTTATCCCTTTGCCCTAATTAATCGTGCGAACTACAGTATAAATATTTTCCAGTGAAGTTCACATCAACTCTTAAAGATCACTTAAGCTTGTAATATGGCAGCACACATGACACACATGTCTCTCAACGGCCAAATTGTGCGATTACCGCCTTAGATCTAGGTAGCTCAAAATTTTCAGAGTCTCGCTGGTTATATAATATGTCTCATTTGTATTGTATTTCGAGTCAAAATGTTTTGGTTAAAGTGGAAGATGTCGGCTAGTACAACTTTGACTTATCACGGTAAAAAAATTGTGTGCATGAACATGTCTGTTTGTATCGGTCTGGGTGTTCTTTTTCTAGTATGTATTTTAATAAAATATGTAAAGTAATGTTTATCCGTTGTCTAGCACTCGGCATCGCACAAGTTTTGCTTAGTTTGGGGCTTGACGGCACTGTGTCAATAAGGTCCAAGTTTAAGGTTTGAGACAATATTTTTAGCAATTATTCACAAAGGACATTTTTTTCTTCCATTTTTTTCCTTTTTTATGTCACTTAAAATTATGACATTGCCTTTTTTAACTGTTATCAACCTTTTATTATTACGGATGGACACAGCCCACTGTCCTCCACCGGACTGTATACCCGCCTGATAAGGTGACCCAGATAATTACACTTGAACCGTGATCATCAGCCGGCTAACGGCCACTTTGTCCCACTCTGGGGTCACGTCTATAATCACTCGCTAAGGGCCCTTCGCAGATTACGCTAGGGGATTCCCTTGAGTGCAAATTATGAATTGAAAAATGGACTCACATTTTTGTTACAAGTCTTTAATTTTGTTCGTTCTAGTCGTTATTTGCTTAATTAAGCTAGATCTGAATAATAATAAATATCCCTGGACATTATTCACACAGCGCCATCTAGCCTCAAACTAAACATTAGCTTGTGATATATGGGTGCTAGACAACGGATAAACATTTTTGTGCATAGAAGCACCTAGACCGATGCAAACAAACATGTTTATGCACACAAATGTTTGTACCGTGCGGGGATCGAACCCGCGACCCTTGGTGTACTAGCCGACTTCTCAACCATTACTCTAAACGGCTCGTCAAAAATGCAATGATTAACCAACTATGCAAAACAAAATGTACTTGTAAAGTATGTTAGCACAGGTACATTACAACGAGAGTAAGGAATTAGGTAGTTAGGTACACCTGCAATGATGAGGCACTCACTTGTGCACTATAATAATAAAATATCCAGCTTATTTGGTTGTTGGATTAAAGATTAGTCGCTGTAGCAGAAAGCTAATTATTAGCCCTGGACATTAGTGGGAGCTAGTACTCTTCAAATGCAAGGCTCGATCAGGTGAGACAGTAAGAAAGTATAGGTATATTAAGGAAGCTGGTGGGGGGCAATTGTGTGAATCTCTGCATAGAGCGACCCGGCCCCCCAGCCTGTGCTTGAGAAGGCCACAGTGGAGTTTTAGTCAGTACCCTCTAACATGGGGCAACTCTGGCATAACCTCAGCTGCTCCCCCAAGCGGCTGGGGTATCCATAAAGGATTTCTCCGCCGCTTATTTGTTTGTGTCAGTGTCTACTTGCAAACTAAAAGCTTGCTTTACTAAAGATAATTTGAATATATATAAGTCTCAAATTTCTATTAAAATACCCAGCTTAACTGAAAAAGCATTTTTTTCTATAATAAAGGATGTGTTCGGATAAAACAGGATAAAGATAAGTCTGCTAGACAAGGGCTTGTGAGAAAAGACATTATTATTGCAAAATAACCAAAGGAAAGTAGGTCATGCTAATGCTCCAAGTAACGGGAAAACAATTTGGTAAACCGGAAAATAAGTGTTTACAGTGGCATTAAAAATAAATCACCAGTTATTGAATGTTTTTTAGAGGATTTTCTGTTACTAAATTTGGTTGATAGATTCCATCTTTTCCTTGTTGAAGACCAAAGTCAAAGCAATATTTCTTATTGATACAGACCGCATAAAAATAGTCAAAAAAAAAATAACAATATGATTCTGCCGCCAGCTTGCAAATTCTGTTTCTATCAATAAGAACCCGGTTAAACCCTCGATAGTTGTTACTCTTTTTAAACGCTAAATGGTGTGCTTCATGCCAAGCTGGCATCACAATTGAAAAAAACAAACATTTTTACAAGGACATAAGGTTCATTGTATGTTGGAAACTATTCTTTTGGTAAACGTCCTATATGTTCACACGTGTCAGGTGAGCTTAATTTAATCCTATTTTTCATGTCGAAATTGACCTTTCTACTCCTGAGTTCCGTCACGTCCTGACCTTTCAAATTGCTTGTTTTTCCAACTCAAAACGAATTTTCCTACGTTGTTATATTCGCAGAGTTAATATAAATATTATGTTGTTTATTTTTACGTTAATTCAGTAGGCGAAAAGGCAGTATAGGCAGTAGGCACGCAGGCCACCGCAGATTTTATTGACGCTTCACCAAGAAGCGTCGCTTAATGTGGTGCCATATTGCAGGCTCTACGATCTTTGAGCTTTTCACTTAAACAAATAAATAACGTTTTTCCTGCTGCCAAGGCCATCCTTCTAAAGCAAGATCGGTACCGAAACAAAACATAACACAACAGTTAAGAAGTCCTACTTCCCTGTTTCCCAGACGAGTGATTCATTCGCGTGGAAGATCCAATTATACTGTACTCTGTTATAAACAGGTTCTTTGAACCCAAACCTAAGTATACATAAATATATTTAAATTAGCTTTGTCATTACATTTTTCACTACGGAACTCTGACAACTTCTCAAGAAAAGAACAAGCTTGATTAGAGTATCAAGTGAACGTAATTTGTTTTAAGCACGGACTTAATTGGTCGCTTCGTTTGACAGATTCTTAACGAGCTAAGAAAGGGAAAGAAAAAACCGGCGACTGCCAATTACAATGTCTGCAATTTATTAGGAACACGGAGTTATTTTTTAAATTTCACTGCGGTGGTTAGACAAGCACGCAGCTTGCCTAATGGTAAGCGATTTTCTTAGGCCTATTCCATAGACAGACCATTCAATGTGCAAGTGTAGGCTTCTTTGAGCTTCAAGTCTTTAATTTTAAGTACAGTGCCCGGCAAACATCTTGAAATCGGGTGGTGATTGCGCAGAACGTGAATTTTGAGATGCGCGCGCACTATTAGTCAGAGGTATGCAGGCGACACGACAGGAGATTTGTGCGCGCTATTGATCATGCGCAAGGGCACATGCGCGAACTTTCTTTCACTCCGCTGAACGAGCGTCAAGATGTTTGCCAGACTCTGTACCTATTTACTTTTAAAACGCGCTGGCAGAGTAGTTTCAATCAACAGCGTTTTTTCACCCACTGCTAAACGTAGCCTCTTTCAATTTTCTCCACAAATATATATTCCGGGTTTTCGTCATCCAATCACTGCCAGAAGTCCTCTTAATGTCATCAACTTTTTATGCCTTAGGACAATAATTTAAATTTCGGCGTGCAGTGCCCACTCTGTCAAATTTAACGTAATGTTTGTCACCTATATAGCTTTGCTTGGTTTAAGTCTAGATAGCGCAAAGTCAAAATCTTTATTTATTTAAATTCGATTCACATTCTGAATCTTCTACAAAAGGAAACACAAACATTGGTGTATAATAAGAATAACACTTATCACATGAACCTAGTTCCTTCCTTACGACATTCTATTACGTGTCTGTCTGAGTGCACCGCATGTATGGGCCATTATCAAAAATGGACTTAATTTTGCGAAAAATATCAATGTCTTTCGATAGGATTCGTAGAAAACCATAAGCAAGATATAAGGTCCTACAATATTTTTCCAATACGAGCCGAGCTATTTTCCCTTTGGTTTTCCAGAAAATCGAGAAAAGTACAATACTGGATTAGACTTAATTTTTTCTCTGCGCCGCCTCTCGCATTCCCTTTTTTAATGTCTGATTTCCTCTAACTGCTTCTTTTCGATGGTGCCATGATTACCTAGCATTGACAATAGAAATTTCATGACTCTATTTGTAAATTGAAGACTAAACTATCAGCTCCATGGACTCGTGTCATTTCCGTGCATACTTAGAATCCACGTAGATGACACCCATGGAGCTGACATTTTAACCTTAAAATATGTTTTTCATAACCTCACTTACTTATAACGGAATTCGAATAATTACCTAGTTAACCGTTCTATATATTCATTGTTTTTACATATTGCAATAAACCATAACTAAAAAAATAATATTATATACTTTATCCACGGAAATGACCAAAATAGCGTGCTAATTTTCAAAAAATCTTACCTTTGCAGTCGTTGCATCGAAATTACATTTCCACAACTGACAAACTGTCATAAATTTGCAAGATGCCTACCTATTCACTGTCTTTAATCGTTCAGATACTGTATTAGCCGATCGAATAAATTTTAGCTACCTTCAAAAAGTTCATCCATGGAGCTGATATTTTTTTGCTGCACAAAGTTTAAAATTTTTTTTAAATTAATTATTTTATAAATATTCAAACTTTTTTTTATTTTTAGAAAGTTTATTCATTTTAAAGTAGAAAAAACAATAAACTGCGTGTATTATAAGCGATTTTAAATGTTTTTTAAATTATAGATTGAGTAAAAACGGAGTTTGCACATGACATGGAGCTGACTTTTTAGACAGTTTTTCAATGATAAAATATTTAAATAACATAAATATTGTAATTTTTTAAGAAATCCCAAAACAATAAACTGTCTTAAACATTATTAAATATAAAACTTATATAAATTAATAAGATTTCTATTTTTAAGACATGTGCACATAAAAAAAACACAAAAATGATAATGGCCCGTATACCAATGAACCATCATTGTGTTCCCGGAGGAAAATCGGGCGCCGAGAATACTAAGCAGGAGTAGAGGACTGAGTTTGATATATCATCAGTTTAGTGAGCACATCAACCTAGCCCAATCTGATAAAATTCTCGTAACCTCTCGCATAAAATAACGTGACAACAACAACAACAACGTAAAAAACCACAACAACTACAACGTGTAATAATAGTGACTACTATTGTGTTTGGTCTGGTTTGTGAGAATGCCGGAGGCCCACACCCCTCCTTATAAGGCCGGCAACGCATCAGCGATCCCTCTGGACTCTGGTGTTGTCATAAAAAAAATAATTATAAAACAATTTAAAGCTGAATGTTCATCGCATTATGTATCTATTTTGATTGATGTTTAGACATAGTATGGCAGGTTGATGTGCTTCCAGTGACAATAGAACGTTGAAGTGTTATTTTCTGTAATAAAGAAGTAACTATCACAAATGTTCGAAGCATTTATATGCCACGGATACCATCTTTAATCCAATACATAAATTACTAAATATATAATTATTTTTTTATTTAGTTAAAAAAAAACACAAATGTATGGGGAGGTATTTGGCCAGCAGTGGGAAAAATTTTTTTTTTTTAGGTTCTCCTTTCCTAAATGTATTTATTACAAATTTTGTGATCACTTAAATTTTTTAAAAATAAATATCAAATAAATTAGAGCCATCTGCAGAAAAGCAAGCGACCACGCAAGAATCTACATTACGCTCGATTGGCAAAACAATTACATAATTATTTCAAGAAGCCAAACTACCTCTAAACTGAACCTTATACCGCAGTTATTAAGGCATCAAATATTCCCTTTGCCCTTTAGAGATCACCGGAGCGAACCAGCATGTCGGGTGGGGAATTAAAGAGGTGACAAACGGCTTTCGTCTTTGTCTCAAAGAGGTCGCAATTATTAGCTCGCTTCGGACAAAGAGGTCTCTTCAGTTAGAGGTTGTCTTGACATTTTTGGAAGACGAAAACCTTGAAAGGAAGTTGTTATTAGCTGGAAAGTGATAGTTCTGTGTTTAATCAAAATGTTTTGCTAAAAGTTAAAGATTTTGCTGCAAATTTTTCCTTGTTGTGGAAAATGCATTACTTTATCCTACCCATAGGGGACGGGTGGCAGGTTGAAACATAAACCAATGTAATTTTTTACGATTAATTTTCTTTGTTAATTTAACTATCAGACAGCTGGAATCTTTATTTCAGTTTAAGGAACCCGTTTATTACTTGGGTATACCAAATATATTGTGCTTTATGTACAAAATTGTCCAATACAATTATTAGTGCTTCTTTAGAGCCTTAGTAAATAAAGTATATTTTGATTTTGAATGGACGATCAATAGGGACAATTTTTATAGCTGCTTATTGACATTTGCGTGTCAGGTTTAAAGTTTTCTACTGGCTAACTACCCCCACAAATGTAATCTGCCACCTAGCTTGAGCTGTGTTTTGGTAATGCCATATGGGAACCAGTATAAGTATGCAGTATGTATGCCTGCTTCCCAGTCTATGACTCCCGAAGTGATTTGCTTCGGCTGTACAAACCTTCTTATACATACCAAACCTTTATGTTTTCTTGTGGTACCAAAAATTTTTATGTATTAAAAAGATATTTAAAACATATGCTACTGTTAAGTTGCTTAGTTTTGGGCTAAAGCTTTTTGAACTATTCCTAAGGGCTTTCGTCTATGGACAAGCACCGTCACGTGACATCGGTGACGTCAGCTCTTCAGCCTCTGTAATCCGGCAGAGGGCGCGCTCGTTAGCGCTGTTCACTCAGACGTTCCTCACTATTCACAGACTGTAATCAGACACGTACTTGAATTTTTTTGCACCTTCATAGATTTGGGTTTGCAAAAATCTTAAACGCTTACGCGAAAAAACGCTAAAAGTCTAAGTATCAGCATCTCCTGTAGTATCTTTTGGACATTATTTGTACATAAAATCATCCAAAAATATTTGGCGAAGGAAATGAGTTTGCAGTAATTTGTCTATGGGTTGGCGTTTATACTATCACTAGCGGCCGCCCGCGGTTTCACCCGCGTGGTTTCCGTTCCCGTGGGAATTTATCAAAATCCTTTCTTAGCGGATGCCTACGTCATAACATCTACCTGCATGCCAATGATAGATATCTATGTCAGTCAGTCACCTTTGAGTTTTATTTTATATAGATTAATCCTTATGGAGACAACGATATAATATACATATTCGTATACGAATATATACAACTTCAATACGTGGACAACGGGGTTGATTGCACTTTTAAATAGCCGTATTCTGTATAATACTATTTAATGTACTCACCAAGTGTAATTGTTTGTTGTTCCTAATAAATTAAAAAAAAAAAAAAACGATCCCTTGTTTCAAAGTCAAAATTTCTCTTTTCATAAAGGCTACAAAAGAGCACTTGGTCGCGTTTTATTAATATGAATTTACCGCCGACTTCCGTATGCAGTTTCTATCGACAAATCCGGCAAAAAACTCTACAGTTACTTATTTTTAAGTCGCCGATTGTTTGATGCGCGAAGAGATTTGAACCATCAACCTCAAGCATTTATGATTTCCACAGCTGAGTCTCTAATAACCATAAGAAAAGTTATTTGTAATACGTTAGTCAAGCAAATAGATTAAACTAGGGCAACAATCGTTTACATTCAATTCAATTACAAATTGCAAACCGTGTTGATGTGATTTCATCCAATCAAATGAGAAACACATGAAATAACAAATCAGATACACTATATCGTTACTCTGATTGCTAATCTCAAATAATTTGTCACGCTGCTATATTTCATTAGTACTTCAACATTCAAATAGTATACAATGGCAATATCAACTGTTCGATTAACGTGTGTGACTGCAATTATTTGCAACGCAATACTAGCTGAAGAAGTCTGGCTCAAGAATTTAACCTTCGTCGCAAATGGTTCGTCTAAAGCAAACGTGAAAGCAGCATTTGCTAAAATTTTTGGTGATTCAGAAAGTGATGAAAATAGTGAAGTGTATGTTGATAAACCTAGAAACGTTGAAAATTATTTGGATGAAGATGTATATAGAAATGTGTTAAATGCGAATAAAATGGCGCCATATGTTCCGATTGAAGATAATTTGGGAGATGAAGAGGTTTTACGAGACGCCAGTCCGAGTTTTCTCTATCCAAAACTTTTGGAACGAGCTGGTCTTGACTTTATGATTCCGTAAAATGTTTCATTAGGTTTCTCATCATAGTTGTTCAATTTTTTTTAAATGTATGTAAGAACTCAATAAGCAAAGACTTTGACAAGCCAAGTTTTGAATAAAAGAAAATAGCTGTTACAATCATTTTTTTGAAGTGAAAACTTCTTTAGCGGCGTTGTGCACTTTTTTTGTATGGGGAAAAAATGTTAAACTCGCGTCAGGATTTATGTGTCACGTGACCTGATCGAAAATCCATATAAAATTTGAAGTCCGGACACGTGTTTTCTACAAACTTATCTGTTCCGGTGGCCAAAATTGGAACTACGTGAAATGCAATGCAAAAACGATATTTAATGACAGTTTTAAATAGACAGTAGCGACGCCGCCACCGGAACAGATAATTTGTCGGTCTATAGACAATAATGGTTTTTTGTTCAATTTGACAGCTCATTTATGCAAAGAAAAGTGCTTCTTATGTACATCAGGAGTAGAGTAAATAATTGTATTAATAAGAACTGATGTTGTTTTCTTGAGTTTTATTCCTTTAGCGTAAGGTATATTTTTCTTTGCATAAATGAACTGTCAAGTGTGACCTCTTCTACTATTATAGCCGCAGTTCGGTCGCTTCCTATATGCTTCCTATGCTACAAAGTGACCACAAAGACCTTAATCCATCAAGCCCCGGAAAACCAGACACAATAGAAAATCTATTGTTTACGCGACACCCGGCTTTCGGTCGGGTGTTTAAGAGTTAATTTGATATCCTGCAAAATTCAAAATTTAATTGCCGTAATAAAACATTAAAAAAGTTTGGAATATCTTTATTCGCCGGAATTATATAACAGTATTTTGTGGAAATTAACACCACTTCTCCGCAGTCTTTGGATCCGCTATGCTGCGGAGCATGCATCAGGTCGTATGAAGTTGGAAATGCTGTCCGATTTCCTGCGACAAGAGGCTCGTTCTCACACACAGTTTGACTTGTTACCATTGATAGTGTATTTAAAAAAGAGGTAGATATGCCATCCTTTGACGCACGGCGATTAAAATTTGATCCGTCGAGTTATACTAAATCTATGTGCTTCACCTGAGGCTTCACCAACCGTTGACATTATGCGTCTAAAATAATTTGTGACAATTAACACAATATGAGGCGAGCGCTAGTGCCGTATCTACTTCTTTTTTAAATACACTATCAATGCTTGTTACCCCAAATTCCCAGTGAACATCCTCGAAAGCGACATGTTGATTACTGTAACACCACTCGTGTTATTAACGATTCGGGAGTCTGCGGATTCTGTAAAGGGAATCATTTCTTGGCCGATTGCTCCAAATTCAAAAGTTTATCCGCAGATTCCAGTATGCAATTAGTTGTAAATTCCAAACTTTGTTTTCGTTGTTTAGAAAATAAATAGTTGTCAATCAAAAAAGTATGACATTGACGGTTGTCAATCATTTTTATCATCGTTTATTACATGGCGTTTCAGTGTCACAGCAAGGAGTTTCTGTTAAGTCTGAAAAAGTTTCTGATTACATTAATTCTAAGAGATAAACTTTTTAATGTAATATAATTGTCATGTTTGTGTACGATAGCGCAACAAATAAATATTGTATTTTACCACATAAATGATAGTACTTTTATACCTCTACCAATCATTTAAATCCCTAACCATTCCAAAATACATATCAAAAATGCACAACGTTAATATTCAGGTTTTCACTTCTGCCGGCACTCCCGGAGTGCAACCCGTCGTTTTTTATTGCGAGCATTTTGTATGGTATTATTAATGTTAAAGGGTTAAAGAAAATCCTACTAATTCCTACTAATATTACAAATGCGAAAGTCTGGATGGTTGGATGTTTGTTACTCAAAAACGCCTAAACGGCTAAACGGATTTAGATGATATTTGGCACATGTATAGTTTATAACCCGGATTAGGACATAGACTATACAATTCTTAGGGGGAAACGTCTTATCCCTGCGGTATATTTGAAAAAAAAAATTACGTGCGGGTGAAACGGCGGGCGGAAAGCTAGTATAAATATAATCCTGTCTGGCTTAAATGTCTGAGAACCCAAGAGATTAATCACATGATGAAAGGAAGTGAATGAACCTTTTATAATACCAATCCAATTTGCCGGATATCTTTCACATTGGTAAAGTTATTTCGAAGACAAATTCGAATATAGTTTATTTCAGCTATTTTGATACATTTACAGATGAACTGAACCCATGCTATGTTTTACTGTTAATACTTTAAACTAAACTAGAAGTGCAGACTAAAAGTATTATCTACCATAATAATGTGATCCCACCAAACATTCTGTGAAAAACTAGCCAAGTCTCAATGGAGCTACTTTTTTCTCTAAAAAAGTAATGACATTTCTAAAAAAAACCAAGCCAAGTCTAAGGTTCTGCGATTTCCTTATCAATAGATAGTTTAATTTTATGTGAAAATTTACTTTTGTTGATATATCAAACTCAACGGCGAAGTCTTTCAGAGAGTCAAAATTTTTGGAACCTCAGTAACTTTTACTGAGGTTCCAAAAATTTTGACTTTGCTTTAGGGATGGCGATCTGAGATCGATTAATCGGAAAATCGATTTTTCTAGCCGAAAATATCGATTTTTTAAATCGATATGTAGAACTGAATCGATTCAGTGAATCGATTCATCACCCTTCAAAATCGACATTCGATTTTTTCTGTTCGGTCTTGAAAAAAAAACCCAGTTCCAATCTACTGGCTTCCACATTAATATTGCTGAAACACAGCCAGAGCTGTTATGGCGGCAGATTTCACCTGTGGGGGTGGTAGCTAGCCACTCGGACTCTGAAAAAGTCCTACCACCAACCAGACCCAAGGCGGGAATTGAAGGAGGCGGTAATATTTACAGTTAAATTTAAGATAATAAGCATTGACAATAAGCTTAATGTCTATTTCTATATTTATTCTTGTTTTTTTTTTTTTTTAAATTCATTTATATTTTCATTGTAAATGCAAACTTGAAAAAAAGATCGATTTTTAGAAATCGATCTTTTTTACCTCGATTTTTTTGTGAATCGATTCTTCAGGTTTCGATTCGGATCGATTTAAAAATCGATCTTTTTCGCAAAGAATCGCCATCCCTACTTTGCTTAGAAAGTGCATGAGTGTATTTTACTTTATAAAAAAAAAGTTAATTAAAAGTTAGTTGCAATTATTCTTCGAACTTTATATTGTATGCTGTGCTATTACTTGATTTCTTTTTGACTGTAGTGGTCCTTATTTTGAATGCCCTTTTAGCATTGAACCGTAGGGACATTGAGACGCCACAAGACGTAACACCAGTCTCCATCACAAAAGGCATCCATTTAGAATGAACCCCACATAAAATCTCAGCCAATCGCATTGGACTCACTCCAATTTTACACAAATGCATTCTGCATTGTTTTGTTAAAACTGTGCCAATTCTGAAGAGTCGTAAAACAAACGGAATTTGATTTTATCTTGGGCGAAGAGACTTAGGATTGGGGATTGCTGAGTGCATTATTTTTGAAGGGCTAGATAATTAAATCTAGATGGTTAAGTTGGAGCAACTGTGAATTTTAGCTGGCGAATGTGAAATCAAATCAAATTACTTTATTTGCAGAAAAATTGGTGTTTCATTTAGTGTTGTTTCACATATTTTAACTTTGTCATGCAGAGGCACGCAAAATATTTTTTTTTTTGCTAGTTGACTTTAAAAATCTTTAATAAAAATGTGTCGTAAATATCGTAAGTATACTCGTTATACGATTAAATAACTTCTTCATTCCTGGAAAGCGATAGAAAATTTACACCGTAGATAATTGTTTATCAATCGGTTGCAAGTGTTGCAACGGTACTGTTTGTTTTTAAACACTCACACATACAATATAACTAGGAGGGAATGCATTCTGGTACCATAACTGCAGGCCAGCGAGACCCATTCGTAGAATTATGAACTAAAGACGTTCGTCGAACTGCCCACTTAACTAGCCAGGTTTCCTCGAATACCCGAAAGGGGGCGAGGTACCCACATAGTAGCAATTAACTATACTCCGTTTCATAATCCCGGAGACTAAATTGACGTTTACAAAGTTACCATGTTAAATGGTTTGATTTTAAAGCTAATACTTTAATAAAATTTAAACGTTATGATTTAGTAAACCGGTATTTTCGGTGTCAGTAAACCGGTAGTGTAAGCACTGTTCAAAAAAGGCTGGTAACATTCTTCGTGACTTTGACATTTGCAGCTTTTTTTTTAAATTCTGAATGGGCTTGCTCTTGACCCCAATCTTGCTCTAGAGCAGAGATGGGATCTACGATGAAGCGAGCCTGCCCAGAAGATGCCTATTTACTCTAGACTTAAAGAGAGTCAAATTATATGCATTATATAGCTGTCAATTTAGTCTTTAGCTACTACACAAAATTAACTGGCCTAATCTTCTCTTCTTTAAGTACTATTAAACTAAGTATTATATTAACTCTTTCTTTATAGAGTTAGAACTTATTCTATAGTAGACGATAAAATCAGTAGGTGATTGAACCTCGAACCTCGAACCCCCTTCTGAAACTATTTCTAAAGTAGACTACCTACGTAGCAACTGTTGTATCACTTATTCAGCTGAATTTTAACTCGTACGGTAACCAAACTTCTTTTATTGTAAAACTTGTACAGAAAGTAAAATTTTAGTTTCAAGTTTCTTTATTTGAAACTCTTTTAACTAAATACAAAGATAATTTGAATTAAATTATAGATTATGTAGATTTTTATTTTATTAGAATGAGTATTAACTACGTAAAAACTATTAGGAATATATTGATCATGTCATCAACTTTTTCTTTTTACTCCCAAAGGGATGAGACGGTGCTCGCTTTATGGCGACTGACGGACCTAAAAAGTAACTAAATAAAAAAACAGATTCCTTATCAATAAATTTATTCAACCAAACCACCAAAACCCACCAAACTTCTTCCACCAAAACCAGTGTTTCCCCCAGAACAAGGTGCGTTTCTGTCTGCTATGCGCCGTGTCATCTCCTGTCACCCCTGGCTCCTCTGGCTCGAAGCGGTTCGGCACCATGCCATCAGTGTTCGCCGGCAGAGATGAGGGGGCCCCAGGGTTGATCTGGTCTTCCGTCGCAATCGCGCTGATGAACAGGATCACTCCTAGCACTATCAATGTGGTTAGCTTCTAAACCGTCCATTTACGGACCATAGTAAAAGCGTGCTACTTGGAATTTAAAGATATCATTCTCCTTATTGTTGTACTCTCTAGGGTAATCTGTCTTTCATGATATCACCATTAGAGAAAGAAAACCCGAGGTTTAGTGGGTAAACTCCGACCTTTCTAGGACGTGGGAGTAACGCCTGACGAAGGGAGAGAACACGTAAAGTATTCCCCAGGTATAAAAACCTACTACGTAAAATCTTTTTTTAATATTTTCAACCTCTGAGGGGGATAAGACAGTGCCCAGCCTTATGACAGTTTACCCGTCCAAAGGGTAACTAAATAAAAAACAGATTCCATAGTAATACATTTATTCACCCAAACCACCAATACCCACCAAACTTCTTCCACCAAAAATAGGGTTTCCCCCAGAACAAGGTGCGTTTCTGTCTGCTATGCGCCGTGTCATCGCCTGTCACTCCTGGCTCCTCTGGCTCGAAGGGGTTCGGCACCATGCCATCAGTGTTCGCAGGCAGAGATGAGGGGGCCCCAGGGTTGACCTGGTCTTCTGCCATCGCACTGATGAACAAAACTCCAAGCACTATCAATGTGGTTAGCTTCATTTTCGATTTTGGATTAGTAATGAAAGCTAATTAGAGTCTCTTTTATACTGTGTTTTGTTGCTAACGTTATACCACGGTTGTACTTGTAAATATAGTTTTCAAAATTAATTCTTCTAAAGTTGGTTAACATTGCATCAAAGTCGATCAAGTGTATTTTACAGAGAGATACCTAAATTGTAACGCCCCGATGGTCTAGTGGTTTAAGTACCCGGCCGAGATTTTGGGGTCCTGGTTTCAATTCCCGGGTCGAGCTAACTTTGTGTCGGTTTTTTCGGACACAGCTCGAGTTTGTGATCACCAATCTGCATTTGGCAAGCGTGGTGATTATGCCAGTACTCATCATTGTAACGATAACTTGATTTCAAGGATGGAGGCCTTTGCCCTGCAGTGGGACAGTATATAGGCTGATATTTTACTTTTTTACTTAACTTGTAGTACCACACTGAAGGGGTCTATGATCTTCTTTAACTTTAAGGGTATTTACTGGCTCCCACGTTCATATTACTGGCCAGCCAGAACTATGGCATACTCCACGTCCGGTAGCTAGCTAGATGGGAAAAGATTTACCACCAACCAGACCTGGGCTAAAATCGAACCCACGACCTTCGAGTATATCCCAATCCGTGTAACTGTTCGACGGGTCATCATAACTTATCATGTAAATAGGCACTGTTACGAAAATAAGGTTGGAAACTTATATTGTACCATCGGTTGCAGACGAACATACAAACCGTCTTTAGCTTGACTTAACTGTTTATATATTTAAATGAGTATAATTAATTAAATGCAAAGTAAATTAGTTTAAAAATACTTTTATTTGCATGCCCAGACTGCTATTCAAACTCATTCATGAATAAATGCATTGTTTTTTATTTTGGTTCATTGGTTCGCCACAAAAACAATCGTAATTTACTTTGTGATGTACATATGTGAATTAATATTATCGTTTTTCTAGATCGAATAGAGCCCCACAGGAGAAATCTGCGGCCATAATAGCTCTAGTTGTCTTCCAGCAATAATTATGTGGGAGCCAGAACACTTGAAATTAAAGACTTGAAGTTGAAGAACAGATGAGTCTACACTCCAGCCTTCCGCTTCGCCGCTTCTGGCTATAAGTTTCTCAATGGAATTGGCCGCAGTGAGCGCTTACCTTCAGATGGGCTGTGTGCTTGTCTGCCATCTGATCTAGTATAGAAAAAGTAAAGTAAAGATCAGCCTACTAATGTCCCACTGCAGGGCAAAGGCCTCCATCCTTGAAATCAAGTTATCGCTACAATGATGGGTATTGGCTTAATCACCACGCTTGCCAAATGCGGATTGGTGATCACAAACCCGAGCTGTGTCCGAAAAAACCGACACAAAGTTAGCTCGACCCGGGAATTGAACCCAGGACCTCGAGATCTCGGCCCGGTACTTAAACCACTATACCATCGAGGAGTATAGAAAAATTAAATAAAAAAGTATGTTACGTAACTTGTTTTTCCAAAAAAGATCTTTTACTTTCTTTGCTGCGTCCAACGCAGGACTTACTTCTTTGTACAGTCAACAGCACATTAGACTACCCTAATCAGTCATATTTCTACAACCAATTTTCAGCTTTGTTCACTTCACATAGAGTTCTCTTTCAATTGGGAATTTTTAACAGATTAGGGTAGTTTGATCTGCTGCCGTTCGTACATGTTTTCAGAGACACATTTCAATTATGCCAATGCGTCACGAAGTCACTTTATTTTTGTCTTTAAAATAAGAAATAGATCTTAATGTAAATCACTATAAAACATTAAGGAAAACCAAGTGTTATTGTTAAAAATGCATTATTGACGCAAGTCCCTTCTTATCTAAATAGTTATTTACATTAACACCTAATAAATCAGCTGTTAATGTACCAATAACATATGTTTCTGCTTAATTACCCACTAATTAAAGTGGAAAACAACTAAGAATAACAAACAATGTAAAAGGTGACGTTAAAGTCGTCTTTTGTTCGATTAAATTTAAAACATTGCTATTTTTAGTTCAAGAATAGCTGTGGTGTAGCAAGGCCTATTTAACTATTAGATAATTACCTTCAAAACATTATTGGAGTTCAAACATTCCTTAGATTTGTCTAGTATTTACTAAAACTTGATATTCTACGTAGCCTATCTTACGTAACGCATCTGAGACCCGTATTTAAGGCAGTTGTCCCTACGGAAACGATGAACGAGCAGCGAGTTGAGCTAGAATGTAGAAACGAGCTAGCGAGCCGCGAGGAGCGAGTTCGTAGTTCCAATAGTTGTGTAGCTCGGCTAATAAAAGTGTACTCTGTGGTTCTGATCGAGTATCGCTGAGCGAGTGTTATCTTTCATAGCTCTTGTCGCTCAGCGACAAACTAGTCAAGCGAGTCCTCGCCAGCAGTGTGAACAGTCAGCGATCAACTATTTACATTTGCATCTCTCAAGTGTCCACAGTTTGCTAGTTTTGCGCTGACTGTACGCAGTTTGCGTTACGCGCGCCGACTATCTCAGTGAGCGGCCAACTCCCAGCAACGCCGGTTGCGACGTTCGAAATTTAAATTTCAGTTCGCCACTTTGCGGCTCACTCAGTCTGCCGCTAACAGTTTGCCTACTGGGGACGCAGCCTTAAAAACAGAGCTCATTAGTAAGGAATTAATAAATTATCTATAAAGTTCTGTAATATTCATGTTATAAGTTTAAAGTTATCCCATTAAGTGAACCAGGCATGGTATCCACATAGCAGCAAGCTATTGAATATGCAAATGACTAGCCGAAGCGGTGAGCTCGCGTGCCGCGCGCCAGACTATTTTGTCATTATGTTTCAATGATGGCTGCACAAAAGGAGGAATGTCAGTTATGTCAATACTAATGCAGCTAATGGAAGAAGAACAATGGGCACAAAAAAATTAAGTTAATGTGCACAGATGAGATGTATTCTATGTGAAAGATCACACACACACCATCAACTTTTATTATGATGACACCATAATCGGTCCCAGGGGGAAAAAGTTATCGTCCATAATATTTTTTTTTTATATGAACATAAATAAATTAACTTAATAAGCATTATTTTTTTCACTAGGACCAATTTTGTCGACGCCATAATAAAAGTTGAAGGTGTTTATTAGATCTACTTCGTAGGGTATGTCCCAGATCTGCACAACATTTTTTTTTAGGGCCCAGTCTTTTGCATTGTCATTTCTGTGAAAACAGTTGTAGTAAGTAATGCTTTTAAATAGTTTAAATACATTAAGTAAATGGTTAGAATTTCGGCGCGCTCGACACATTTATTTTGAGATAGAGTCACGTTTTAGACAATTTCTGACTGTTATTTACAACGTGATAGAAAACATTATAAGACCTGCACAGTGGAACGACTGTGTAGTCGTGATCGAATTGGTCTAGTTTCTTTTTTATACTAAGTCAGTTGGCAGACAGACACGCAGCCCACCTGATGGTAAGCGGCCA
Organism: Mecyna flavalis; assembly: GCA_949319885.1. Taxonomy (NCBI): domain Eukaryota; kingdom Metazoa; phylum Arthropoda; class Insecta; order Lepidoptera; family Crambidae; genus Mecyna; species Mecyna flavalis. The sequence continues at coordinate 15,967,090 of OX439439.1, forward strand.
CTGCGGCCTATTCCATTGAGGGACACTTCACCAGGAAGCGTCGCTCAACGTGCTGCCAGACTGTAGACTCATCTGATCTTCGAGCCTTAGATTTCAAGTGCTCCCACATTAATACTGCCGGAACACAGCCAGAGCTGATTTCATCTGTGGGGGTGGTAGCTAGCCAGTCGGACTCTGAAAAAGCCCTACCACCAACCAGACTGAAGACGGGAGTCGAACCCACGACCTCCGGGTTTTATACCCGAGCGGCTTAGCCACTGTTCCAGGGAGGCGGTCTAGTTGTTCAATGTACTTAATAACCTTAATTGCCGAATCCTGGATCACAGCGCAAGCTTACCGGGGTACTCAGGTACGCTGGACAAGATTAGGACACAAAGCTCAGAGAAACATAAGCGGTAGAGCGTTTGTCCACCGCCGCCGTCACCGAGAACCGAGTTCTGACCAATTTCAAGATGACGGCGCTCGGGTGACAAACGACTGTAGTTAATGTATGTACCGCTACCTCGGCGCTGACATCTCTTTCTCGGTGACGCGATGACGGTCCGGTGACGGCGGCGCGGTGGACAAACGGCCTTAAAGTTATGTCTTACTTTAATACAATTTTTAATACTAGAATCATAAATCATACAAATATCGAAATCTCATCAAATTACTCATACTTGGTAAATATACCGTTAAGTTGTGAATAATTGGAACACTTTAGAGAGAAACATTAATAACTGTTGCGGGAACTTGGCAGGGACATTAATTATGAACCCCGTAGGAGCAGTTACGTCCACATACTACGAACATACAGAAAGTAGGTTTTACGATAACTGATCGGTACGCTCTTGATACCGTTGTCACAAAGTTTATGATAACTTATCTGTAAATATTTTAAACGCTGATTTTGATTTTGTCAATTAACAAAAAAAAAGACAGCATCTAAATAATCTGACAGATTAATCATTATCACCGAAGAACAACGAATTTAAATAATTAATATCGTTGCCGAAGAACTATAAGAATATGTACCATGCCGGTTATAGTTAGATTCTAGCAATAACTGCCTCCGTGGTACAGTGGTTAGAGCGTTAGGCTCTAATACCCGGAGGTCGTGGGTGGAATCCCACCGGGAACATCACTTTGTTGGCTTGAATCACCTGAATGTCTGAAAAGAATGATTATTCCTTGCTTCGGAAGACACGTCAAGCAGTTGGTTTCGACTATGTTCCAAGTAGGTCTAGTTTTCCTAGGTGTAGTTTCAGATGGCAATCGCTCCATTGTAATAACCAGGCTTGTCAAATCTAGGATCATAGTCGAACGAAGCGGACCCTGAGCTCCATATTGGATGCAATCGGGACTACGCTGGGATGATGATGATGATTTCATTTCTAGCAATATTTCGTATTAATGTTGCTATTGTAAATTCTGAGCGCTTTGTTTATGACCGACCCAAAAATTGAACCTTGGACTTTTCCAAATACGTCATGAACCACAAAACCAACGAGACGTGACATAAAAAGGAAAACCAATTTTCCTTACGTTAACATCCCTTGGATTTTAAGAGAAATCAAGAGCCATTCTGAGTACATCCTCAAAAGGCGAATGACTCCAATATTGGCTGCAAACAAAACCGTTTAATAATAAGCTCTCTCTGATTGCGCGTTATAATTCCGCGCTCCATTAGCGGAGCCCTAACAGCGTCTAAGTGCCGAAGTGCCGAATCACCTCGCCCTCTTGAGGCCGCCGTCTTGGAACTGCTAGCGCTGAAATTGTAGAAAATCTTAATGTGGCAGTCTACTTACTCGTTATTCGTTTCTGCCCAACTTATATTTAACTAGCGGTCGCCTTCGCGGTTTCACTTGCGCGTAATTTCTTTTTTCAATTATCTCCTTTCCCCCCACATTTCCGGGATAAAAAGTACCCTATGTCACCCGGCGATAGTGTAGCTTTCCAATAGTGAATGAATTTTCGAAATCGGTTCAGTAGTTTCTGAGCCTATTCAATACAAACAATCAAATCTTTTCACTTTATATTATTAGTATAGATGTATATTTATTCCTACTTAATTATGGTTTCGACTTTAATGTAGTTTCTACAGTACAGATGTGGAATTGACTTTGAGAAAGGTTTGTCCTTTTCAGCACGGGATAACGCTCAGCTCAGACAGTCAGATGCCTGGTTTGGTTTTTATGTTATGTATTAGTTAACAGACAGACACGCAGCCCACCTAACGGTAAACGAAAAATACTTAACTACGAAGCACTGCTCTAGATGCTGTCACAATGTAGGCTACCACTTTTATAGCGGAACTTTCATCTGTAGCGGACCTCCTCTAAAGATAAAAGTACCTACTGTTAGACGAATAATTGGTTCAATCGATTTACACATCATCATGGTCACCGCGTACGGTGCCCCGCAGTAGCCGTGAAGTTTGACAGATAGAATTACCGCGCTTTTAATGGATAATGTCTAGAGATAAGACGTGATGTCATCACTTATCTCGTTTTCTTAAAACAGTCACTAGCAGGTGCAAGACCACGCTCTTATGGGTAAGGGCAAAATCACAAGGAAAGCAGCAGCAACTTTGCCGATGGCTGAGAGTTCCTGTTTTAGAATGTTCTTAGTACTCAGGCGATAATGACGATGGGATCTTATTCGCTTGTTTTAATTAGTTGGTCTTATAGTTATCTAGTTAGTATCATTTGATTAATATAGATTGGGTCAAACGTTTCCATGACACCACGGGGATTAGTGGGTAAACTTCGCTCTATCTAACGTGGTTCCCGCGTTTCGTTATGTACCTATTTTCCGAGTTAAAATACATGTAGTTATTCTAAAATTGAAATGAAATTAAATAATTTATCAGCAATATGATTTTTGTATGTCAGATATTTTTTTTAACCCTTTAGATATTAGAATAAAAAAGGAATATCATTGCTTTCAGCCTTTTGAGGTAAATGGTCTGTTGACAAAAGGCGCAACAAAAACTCAAGAGTATGTGTCAAATTCATTTTGTTATAAGTACATAATATATTAACATTGTAAAATAGCAGAGCAGATTTAATGTTTATACATTACTAGCCTTCCGCCTGCGGTTTCACCCGCGTGTAATCTCTTTTTCAAATATTCCCCTTTCCCCCCACATTTCCGGAATCAAAAGTACCCTATGTTCACCGGGGATAGTGTAGCCTTCTAACAGTGAAAGAATTATTCAAATCGGTTCAGTAATTTCAAAATTGTTATTCCCGCGGGAATGAGACGTTTCCCGTAGAAATTTTATAGCCTATGTCCTAATCCGGGTTATAAACTATAGGTGTGCCAAATTGCATCTAAATCCGTTTAGCCGTTTAGGCGTGATTCAGTAACAAACATCCAAACATCTAAACATCCAAACATCCAGACTTTCACATGTAGGATTTTCATTTACATAATAATTCATCCTCATTAAAAGTATAACAGCATTATAAAATTGCTAATATCCCATGTGTTACGGTGGTATCAAACCCATAGCAAACCATTAAACCGGCGCGAGGCATTGTCTTACAAGTATTATGGTCAAAAGTAATTTACCTTTCTATCCATTGGATTTAGTAGGTAATTTTCGATGGGTCCTTATGGATCTCCATGGAATTAGGTCGGCCTTATCTCCAGGAAAGGGATATCCGTGGGATTACGTAATGGCCATTTCGTAGAGATCCCACAGATGAGCTTCCTTCCGTCTTGTACGGATATAGGATACCTTAAATAAAGTTTATTTATTTATTTAAAACTTTATTGCACAACACAAAAGATGGACTTAATGCCTTATGGCCTTTTCTACCAGTCAACCTGTGGGGCAAGCTGATAGGAATAAGTTAATTTAGGGAGGGAGGAATTGCATTTAGACTTAAAAGGAGTAAATGTACAAATGACGGCCAGTAGGAGTGAGTAATTTTTTTGCTGAAACACAACTTTGGTTTGTCCGCATTTGACAAGCGTTCTGATTAGGCCAGTATTAGGCCCATTTTTGTAAACAGAACTTGATTGCAATGATGATGACGAGGCCTTTTTAATGCAGTGTAGGGCATTATGGGTAGCCTGATACTTCTTTTTTATCGTCCTATGTGCCAGCGGTCCTGGGCTAGAATCCAACCTTGGACAAGCACTCATGTGATCATTGATTGCTGTTTTTATGTGTCTGGATGTTTATATCTACTATCAGATTCAAATGCTATTATAAATAAATAATATCTCTGGACATTATTCACACAGCGCCATCTAGCCCCAAACTAAGCATTAGCTTGTGCTATGGGTGCTAGACAACGGATAAACATTACTTATATACTTTTTTTTTTTGTAAATACATACATATTATACATAGAAACACCCAGACCGATACAAACAGACATGTTCATGCACACAAATGTTTGTACCGTGCGGGGATCGAACCCGCGACCTCTGGTGTAATAGCCGACTTCTCGACCATTACACCAAATGGCTCGTCGTATTAGGATAATACCTTTCGAAATTAAGCGACAAATGACGTCAACTGCGCCTGTCCGTAATGTTACAGTCCGTTCACGATAAGTTGTCCCCTAGGCCCCTAGCCAACAACAACTTATGGTGAACAGACTGTAGCAACGCATTATTTTGTCAGTGTGTGTGTCAGTTATTACTGTCGCGTAACGCAACTCCAAAATAGTTATTTATGTGACTGCTGCATAATGAGGGTCATTAAAATACGAATGTGGTTTTATGAAACGAACGAAGTGAGTTTCATAAAAGAATCACATGAGTATTTTAATGACTAATTATGTACAGTCACATACATAACTTTATCTTCATTCATACGATAATATGTCTATTTTATAGTCAGGATTGATGAGCAAACGCCCTAGTTACCAACTTAATCTGTATGTAAAAGTTAGTACTGACATAATGACTGACGTTTGTAGTTTTTAAAATCCATAAAAAATCTAGACTCGAGTTGATTTCGATTCTCAAATCGATTGTTATAATTTCAGCATCGAATTAAATGTATAGGAATGGAACATAAAATTACTAATCGACTAATTCGATAATCGAAAAAACCTATTAGTTTTTACTTTTAAAGAAGACGTTCGAAATTTGAACGAAATTAAGTATCGGTTACCGACACTAAAATGTAAACATATCAATGCAGCCACAGATACTTATATCTAAATGTAGGGCGTTTGCTCATCGCTCCTGAATATAAAATAGACATATTATGGTATGGATGTAGATAAAGGTATTATCCTAACAGCATCAGAACCACATAGTATTTAAGTGTATATTTATGATACACTTGTTTTGCACACGAATCCTATATATGGCGGAAGCGATAAAAGAAAAACAGTGGTGAATTACGTTGTAAGGGCTTGAATTACGTTGAAAGCTGTGAAGGGTTTCTTCTACATACCAACTACTAGAATAATTAGACGTTACATTTTACTCTTACGTGATCTGACGTCATTGACTGAATGATTGAGGGAAGGTTCCACAAACATCAATTGATCGCTTCCCCGAAACTGCGCACCGCTCCTTACACTGTTAATTAAGGGTAAACGCACTTAAGTTCAAATTGGCTAATGGGGTCGCCCATTAACGCGGTCCCATAGTGGATTGATTACCTTCGTTTTTCCGAACTAGGTGCGGTGCGATGACGTGTTCCAAATTTCAAAACCCTTTTAGTGTAGGACGTGATAGTACTAAATACTGTCCTTCTAGCCAAGTTTCGACTACGGTTGCCAATCTAGGTTCGAAGATCAGAGGAGCCTACCAGTGTGGCAGCACAGCACAGTGAGTAAAGCCGTATTGGCCGCGTACCATCATGTAGGTTATGTGCCTTTCTGAAAACTGATATAACTATAATAAATAAATACTTACAGAAAGCAGAAGCCAACCTACATTAATCAATAAAAAAAACTCATGTAAAATATAACTAGGGTTGCCATCCGTCCGGGTTTCCCCGGATTTGTCCTAGTTTTGAGGGCATCGGGGGAGCGTCCGGGGAAGGTTTAATTTGTAGACCGAGTTTTAAAAAAAAATTAAAAAAAAAATGGGCCGCCCGTGCCCATTTTATTACACTGAATATGTTTAAAAAATCTTGTGTTAACATGTCAGGCTTTCGGACTCTAAAATCCGGGGTCTCACGAGTCTTGTCCTGTTTTAAAATTTTAGAGATGGCAACCCTAAATATAACTCTATGCTATGAAAATTCAACTCAAACTTGACTGTCGGAATTTCACAGATTAAGGTAGGTGCTGCTGACTACACCATCTTTGCACCAAAAAATTATGCGAGCATATAGGTACCCTGAATTTCTCGGGACAAAACATTCGAAAAATGATGGAAAATTCCTATCGCGTAGTGGCTAGAAGCTTGCATTTTAAAACCTATTTCGCCAGTTCCTCATAAATCATGACGATAAGTGACAAGGAAACTGAATTTTTAAGGATTATTCCGCGATTTAAGAATACCTCTTAATCACGGTTTGATTCGCCTCTCTGTCTGTACTGCACATTTGGAACTGAGCCAATAAGAAGTTGCCAAGTAGACTTCGCTTAAATAATTCAAGTTATTTTTTTTTCATTTGGGGAAATCTGTATTTCCCGATTTTTATAGTTTTAAGTCCTATAAAAAATATAACATTATTGGTTATTTTATAACTAAATAATGATAATTTTCTCACAACTCTGAACCTAAGTTCTAGACTTCTTAAAAACTTTCGGAATACAACCAAAGCAGTGAGAAGTGATTCCAACAGGCAGATCTAAAGTAAGAATAGGCCTGTTGACTAATTGTGAGAAACTGGTTAATTCATTAATGTTATTTTGTCCAACAGTTGGAACTTGCTCATAAACATGAGTAGGGTTGCCATCTCTAAAATTTGGAAAACAGGACAAGACGCGTGAAAACCCCAGATTTTAGAGTCCGAAAGCCGGACATGTCAACAAGATCTTTTAAACATATTTAATGTAATAAAAAACAGTTGAAAATGTCATAAATCACCTTTTTTTAAAAACTTGGTCTACAAATGAAACCTTCCCTGGACGCTCCCCGGATGCCCTCTAAACTAGGACAAATCCGGGGAAACCCGGACGGATGGCAACCCTAAACATGAGTCTCTTTTTTGTGTAACACAATAATCTCGTTCACAGCTTGCTAATTTCGAGTATTTAAAGGACTCGTGTCAAACCCCGCCAAGTAACAGCATTTTAACGTTTCTTGGGCCATAAAAGTTCGTTCTAATCAGACACTCGGTGCATTACTAGCTCGGTCATTACTGCACATTTGGAGCTCAGCCAATTGAAGATGGCTGCTAACTATGAGCCACCAGACGTTTTACTGTTAGCTCTTAAGTCTTGAGTAATAGGGTTCAAAGTTGAGTGAGATCGTTAGGGTAGATGTCCGGATATCTGTACCACCACTTAACGGCTTGTACACTTGTGTCGTACCTAGTTCGTCTTTAATTAGCCGTGTGTGTTTACATTTGGTAACATACGATGCTAAACCCGGGCCTTAAAGGAAAGAGGAAACGTTTTAATAATATAATTAACATAACTAGTGCATTTAAGAATGAATGTGGAAGTATTAAACTAAGAGAAACATGGATCTAGAAGTATTTATTATACCAATTTGATAACGAAACTTGGCAAATATGGTGGTTTAAGCATAACGACATAATAAATTTGCTACCGCTATCTTTGAGAATAATTACCTGAACTTGCCTCACTCATTAAGTTGCTTAAAGTTTAAGTATAGAATTGGTATCATGTAGGAAAACGTAACCAAGGTCTTAAAAATATGTAACTAGGTAAAGCCTGACCAAGAAAATAAAAAAACCTGCTCTGAAGGCGCCATATTAGCTATGGTTATAGCAACACTTCGTTGCTATGGTTACACTCACTAATAACTCACAATATCCAAACAATGCACGATTGACAATTGACATCACACTTTGACAGACAGCAATAATGTTTGACATCTTATTGTTTTTTATTGTTGCTACTAGAAGAAATTAGTTCCAATATTTTTCCGCAGTATGGCGAGGTTTTTTATTTTAATGGTCGGGCTATAAATAAACATGATTACCTAGAGAGCAACACGCAAATAACGACAGACAGACAGACAATAACTGTCTGCAGCATGGCTCTACCATGCATTAAATATTATATTATGCAAAATCTTTCGTATGTGTTTTCTTTATGATTTTTGAGATTTAACAAAATATTTTTATTGTTGCAGGTAAGCTGAATATTACGAGTATTATGTGGTTTCTTAAACACATTTTTAACCTTGGGTAAATCGGTATGTTTTATCGTTTGTCATTGTACGTAACTGGCGATGTTTATTTTTTAGACTACTTTTTAGGCCTCGGCTGCCGCTCCCGCTGCCGCTCCGTCGCTGCGAAATTCGAGGCCGAGGCCTTAAAGTATTCTAACAATGGAAGTCGCACAATTCACTATAAAGTAACAACCATACTTTTTCAAAATTAACAGTCAAAGACACAGTTTGCTAAAATTTTGATCTTTCGATTCCTTTACAATTTAACTGTAATTTAATGTGGGAGCCAGTATACTTGAAATCAAAGGCTCGAAGATCAGAATGAGTCTACAGTCTGGCAGCACATTGAGCGACGCTTCTAGGTGAAATGTCCCTCAATGGAATAAGGCCGCAGTGGCCGCTCACCATCAGGTGGGCTGCGTGACTGTCTGCCAACTGACTTAATATAAAAAAAATGTATAAAGAGTTATATTTTTTACAAAGCGTCGGGTTAAGTGTAAAAGGATTTTGAACCAGCTTTTAAAAATATTTTCTCACGACGCTGTTATAAATACGGCAAAATAAAAACGCTTTTATTTTCTTTTTAATAGAGCTTTTTAAGGAAAGAATAATGCATTTTCCTTTCATCAAAGTTAGACCGGGGTTATATAACACAAAATAATGCTAGTATTTTTAATATAATGAACTTTTTCAGTAAAATTGAGAAGTTAATTTAAATTTCAGACATCGTTTGATGTTATTTACTTCTAATATATTATTTGTTTTTCTAAAACCTAACAAAGCAGTGTACTTTAATAGAAGCCTACTCTGAAATCCATAAAAGTAACAAAATAACGTTAACTAGAAAAATAACACTGTAAATAACTCAACTACGCAAGATTTAATAAATATTTTGGAGCATAAATTAATACGTTGGTCTAGACAGCCTTTGTGTTGCAGTGGCTAAGATCGCACTTTAAAGTGACGACCAGGCCAGGGGCCTAGGTTCAAATTCCGGGTCAGAACAAAAAAAGTGCACCTTAATATAGTGTAATATAGGTACGGTCAACAGCACATCACGGTAAACACTTGCAGTTCGATAATAGCACTTATGCCCCCGACATAAGAGTGGTACACAGTCCAAAGTGTATAGTCTAACGTGCTTTTTTGACTGTACGAAAGGTAGGTACTTTCGTACCTATATTTTTATATTTTTTAAACCATGTTTTTCATAACTTCCTTCATAAAAACTGGTTAAAACTCGGAATCAGGATGTGCGATCAAAGTTTTTCGGAAGCGTTCCCGTTGCCCGCAGGGGTCGTAAGCTTGCATCTTTAAAACGAGGACTGGCTGACTGTGGGGGCAATATCGCTGCATAATACAAAAGCCGCTAAAAATAGACACTTTTCACGAGGGCCGAATGAGCAATAAGACAGGGTAACTACTGCTTCCAGCCACAAAAATAGGCCGTTAATGTCCCATTGCAGGCTGTTTTTTGCCTTGATTAAAAAGCCATACTTATCACAAGAAAAGCATCGCACTAGAAAATAATATATTGTAAATATTGATAGTGAACTGAACACTCTATAAAATAAACATTTGAAATAGTAAAAAGCCCTATCCGATTCAAATGCTATTAGGATAATATGTACCTTTTGGAGTTGAGCGACAAATGATGTCAACTGCGCCTGTCCGTAACGTTAGTTAGCAACCGCTGATCTCTATAGACAACTGGATAGGCGATTAGTACTAAATTTTGATCCGAATTATAAATCGCCATATTGGCGCTGAGAGCAGAAGTTAGTGTACTTGGAACTAATAATAGTGCTGACTTTCGCAGATAAACTTCGATAATGCTGTCATTGTTAATGTCAATGGCTGTCCATTTGAACTCATTTTAGTTCCCAGTACACTATTGGGGGCGCGTAAAATGGACAGAAAAAATAGCTGTCATTTCAATGTCTAAAGCCACTCCAGCGTAATACGCCGTATTATAATGGACCTCAGTGTTAGCAACACATTATTTTGTCAGTCATCACACACACACGACAAAAGGTATTATCCTAATAGCATCTGAATCGGATAGTAGGTATAAACTATACAGTACTAAAAGTATTTACAGTAGGTGAGACGCTACACCAGTCACAATTAGTGGTTAATCCGCACATTGAATAATGCTCGCCGAAATTCAAACTATCGTCCTCATGCATTTGAATCCAGGCTTGAAATCACTCGACTATCATTAGCTACAAAAGCTTACAAAATTAATACCTATAAAAGTTGATGTTATAATCATGTGTACGTTACAAACGTTCGCGAACACTTTCTAGGGTATGTATTAGCTTGAACACCATACTTCTAGATGTTTTTTAATAACGAATACATTAGACATGAAATACCCAGACAATAAATACAATTAGATAGGGTGCTAACCCACTAAATCTGTTTTTTCTCTACCGTTACTAAATCTTGGAATTATGGTTTTCCAATATTCTACCTGTATACATAAATACGCTGCCTTATCTATCTTTATTTGTTTAAAATAATTACAATCCTTTCATGGAAGAGTCTCAGCTTGTGATCAGAGTTCTGAAAGTATGCGCAGGTTCGTACAAAGTAACAGGCCTGTAGGCGTAAATGTCAGCAGGCGTAGGCTGTTTGTTTAGGCCTGAAGTAGTACAGTACAAAGAAGGAAACAGTGAACTAATTGATTTATTACTTTATAGTTCGAATCCACTTTAGATAATTTTGACCGGTCCGATAACAAAATGGGTAGTGACCCTGTGCTATGTGTCAAATGCAGATTTAAATGCAATCCAGGACAAACAATAAAATAGTAATATTGACGAATCTTTTACTTTGTTACCTTTGTGGTTTCTGATTCCCGTATGTTGTATTTAGTTCAATGAATGTGATGTTACTCCAGTATTGAACTAAATATATTGTATTAATTTATTTATAGCAAATGTGCCATCGAGCTAATAAATTAAATAACAAACTTAAAAAAAAAATTGGTCCGTATTTTTTTTGTTTCTGCCTAGAGAATGGTTCTAAGATCTTGAGCGCATTAATAAGAGCAACATATTTCTGGTAACTTTTTTAATTAAATAAATATAAAAATCCTAGGACACAAATACGATCTAAACACAAATTCTAATATCTGAAGCAAATGATTTCTCGAAGTGTTCTTAGGACCAAAAAAGAAATATCACTAACTGTGATTACTTTTACTAGAATAGGCCGTAACACAAACAGTATTCCTGAAGCCCTGCGCACGGGGAATACCAAGATTAACAATGCCGTCTGGCCTTGTTTGAATTACGGTTACAAGTTTATTGGATCGATAATAACCTAAGGTACGAAGATCTTTCCCAATTTAAAGTCTAGATAGACTACCTAGGTGAGTTAGTTTACTGTTTATAACTCAAGAACGGATGAACCGATTTGGCTGAAAATGGTGGAGAGGTAGCTTAGAACCAGGAGACGGACATAGGATACTTTGATGGGGGAAGAAGGGGATAGAATAGAGGAAGAGGGGGATAGTAAAAAAATAAATTACGTGAGGGTGAAACCGCGAGGGCGACAAACAATAAAATTGATAAACATTTGTTCTTGTTTTGTGTCTGGATGTTTATTTATATTTAAGTAGATATGGTACCTTCGTTGTATCTGACACCCATAACACAAGTGCTTACGCTACTTACTTTGGGGTCAGATCAATGTATGTGATGTTGTCCAATATTTATTTATTTATTATGGCACTATTTGTAGCAAGCCGAATAGAGGTGGAGGACAAGACACAAAGCAATCTATTATAACGGGTCATTAAATAAAATACGGTACAAGTTTACCGCCATTTTCTTACCAGCACCAGTCGATAAGTTTTAATATCCTCCGTAACTAGACGAACGGCCATTGCGAAGGCTTACTATACATTAGAAGGCGGCGATATAGCCCGGTAACGATATTAATGACGGGATTTGTCTTCGCCCTGGGAATTGTTTATCGATTGTCCCAGATTCTGGTTGCTTCTAACTTAAGTGCGGCCTTAAAGAACAGCATCTTGTAGGTGTGTACTATACCATTCAAATGCTATTAGGATAATACCTTTTGGAATTGAGCGACAAATGATGTCAACTGCGCCTGTCCGTAACGTTAGCAACGCATTATTTTGTCAGTGTGTGTGTCAGTTATCACTGTCGTGTAGGTAACTCAACTTTAAAAGGTATTATCCTCATATCATCTGAACCGGATAGTAATGATAACCTGACAATTGTTTCCCTTGTCGAGAATAAGGGACAGAGGCCAATCTCATCGATAAACTTACTATGCAGAATATGTTCTTCGTAAGTGAGTCTGCCTTGATGGTCAAATAGTTTAAGTATCAAGCCATGAACTCGAGGACCTGCCCCCCTAGACAAGCGGCATTTATGACGTTCGATAAAGCTCAATTTGCGATAGCGAATGTCAAATCCCATACTTTCAACACGTGACTCTTCTATGGCATCTGTCAAATCCATACAAATTGGACTTAGCGAAATTCGCCAGCTATGAAGCGATGTCATCTTGTCTAGGCCCCCTGGGTTCAATTCGCGAGACGAGCAATATTAGAGTAAATTTTTCGGGTATGATGATCACCAATCCATGTTTTGTGGTGATATTAGTCAAAATCCAATATCTCTTTTTCATTAACTCACCGCGCTCTAACTAAAAACGTGTTTCAGTTTGTTTCATGTTTCTTTATTTAGCTTTGCTGAAAACCCATAATAATTTAAGAAAGTAAATTGTTACGTTGCGTAATAAATTCCTTTATTCAATATTATGACATGCCACGGAAGGTTTTACATCGACAATAAACTTGCAAGCAACGAAAACACATGAAAGAATTTCAATGAATTTCATGTTGCATGAATTTTAATTCTTATTCTACGTTCTTTTTCAAGTGTGTCGTAAATTCTACTATATATATAACAAGTCGGTTTTACAATATAGTTCTGTAAGTAAAATTTACAGGGACGTATTCAGAGTATAGAGGAATGTCATTTTAAACAATAGACGCCAAACGGTTTAAGCGTAAGCTGCTAAACCATAACATAGTGCATTAGGCATAAAGTGACTTGGTTTTCGGTATTCTACGGGCTACATTTCATCTTTCCCTAAGCCTCTTTTCAAAGTCGGGAAACATTTATAATTTAACACTATTAGAGTGTTGTATATTTTTGGAACACATTATTTCATATACGTAGCATCCCATGTTTCAAGATTTTTTTTACTGATTACCAATTTATACGCCCAACAAATTCACTTTACTCACCACAGATAGGTTTTATACTAGTACTAGTATAAAGCTATCTAGTATAGCAATCCTATTATGCAAAATTTTAAAGGGCAAAGTCGCAAGGCCATTTATTTTCCATTCGACGCCATTCGACGAGCCGTTTGGTGTAATGGTCGAGAAGTCGGCTATTACACCAGAGGTCGCGGGTTCGATCCCCGCACGGTACAAACATTTGTGTGCATGAACATGTCTGTTTGTATCGGTCTGGGTGTTTCTATGTATAATATGTATGTATTTACAAAAAAAAAAGTATTTATGTAATGTTTATCCGTTGTCTGGCACCCATATCACAAGCTAATGCTTAGTTTGGGGCTAGATGGCGCTGTGTGAATAATGTCCAGGGATTTATTATTATTATTATTATTATTTTACTTAAACGATGTACTAACTCCGACCCTGTTTAAAGTTATACGGAACGTATGAATATTTTAACGTTGAAACTATGAGCTTACTACTGGACTGTGACAGGCAACTTAGTTAAGATTTATTATAAAACCGGCCAAGTGCGAGTCGGACTCGCCCATGAAGGGTTCCGTAGCAGCAACTATCATCATAATATAAAAGTTCTTGTAGTTCTTTGTAAGTTTGATCGACGTTTTTATATTTGAGTTGATTGAATGAGAGGAAAATTGCGGTTTACGATTTATGACGTTTTAAAAAAAAACTAATTACTTGATCTCATTCAAACCAATTTTCAATGGAAGTTTGCATGGTAATGTAAATCATATATATTTTTTAGTTTTATCGTTCTCTTATTTTAGAAGTTAGAGGGGGGGTGAGGGTGACCAACATTTTACCACTTTGAAAGTGTCTCTCGCGCAAACTATTCCGTTTAGAAAAAAATGATATAAGAAACCTCATTATCATTTTTAAAGACCTATCTATAGATACCCCACACGTAAGGGTTTGAAGAAAAAATTTTTTTTGAGTTTCAGTTCTAAGTATGGGAAGCCCCAAAAATTTATAAACTAATTACTTGATCTCGTTCAAACCAATTTTCAATGGAAGTTTGCATAATAATGTACATCATATTTTTTTTTTAGATTTATCGTTCTCTTATTTTAGAAGTTACAGGGGGGGGGGGACCAACATTTTACCACTTTGGAAGTGTCTCTCGCGCAAACTATTCAGTTTAGAAAAAAATGATATAAGAAACCTTATTATCATTTTAAAAGACCTATCCATAAATACCCCACACGTAAGGATTGGATGAAAAAAAATTTTTTGAGTTTCAGTTCTAAGTATGGAGAGCCCCCAAAATTTATTATTATTTTTCTATTTTTGTATGAAAATCTTAATGCGGTTCACAGAATACATCTACTTACTAATTTTCAACAGTATAGCTCTTATAGTTTCGGTAAAAAGTGGCTGTGACATACGGACGGACAGACAGACAGACAGACAGACAGACAGACAGACATGACGAATCCATAAGGGTTCCGTTTTTTGCCATTTGGCTACGGAACCCTAAAAACGTACAATGTTATAAAATAAACATATTTTGCAAAGTAAGTGCATTTACGAATTAACATTCTATTTTCTCATTAGCGAAATTGGAAGTAACTATTTCTGTTTTCACGAAACATTGGTCATGCACCTTTTTTCTTCCGTGTCAGATAGCTGGCTTTACCATTGAGCTTTGAAAGCAAAAGTACGAATAGCTCGAAAGTTAAGCTGACTAGACTATTCTGTTGAACGTGTTTGTGTAAAATTTATGGAGTGCTTTTTTATTTATTTTGGCTACATTGTCACCCAATAAATTTCCTAAATCAACGGTGAAACCGACTATGATGACATCAGAAGCATAACGCGACAAAAAGAAAATTTATTACGCAACAAATTTTTACTTTAACGTATTCATCACCGTGAAACTTACGTGTGTAAACGTCATTTTGCTATCAACTTTTTGACAGTTGGCACAAACGTGAAATAAAATATGTCTGGACTTGTTCCAAGTGGCACATTTATTATCTGCGGTCCGCGCGTCACCGTGTTTAGCGTGCGGGTTTATTCATGAACCCGCAATCAGATGAGAGGTCGGTGACCTTACTTACTCGCTTAGCTTGAATTTTAAAACTGTATTTTATAGCATCTCGATTCCAATGGTCTACTCAGCGATATCGTAAAAAAAGAGGAGCCCACAGTGCTATGACAACAGTCGGAACATCTTTAAGCCCTTATGGAATTAAGAATCATTATCATCATCCCAGCGTATTCCCAATTGCATCCAGTATGGAGCTCAGGGTCCGCTTCGACTATATGATCCTAGATTTGACAAACTATGATTTGATTTCCTATCTGACTTCCTTGGAGTTAAAATGTATACGAGTACGATCTGTAACACATTGCAATAAAAAACATTAAAAAAGAAGATATTCGTGTAATTAATACAATCTCTATATTACGAAACCAATTAGCAATGTATTTAAATGGCAAAGTTCGAAACTTTTTGTTTGACAAATTACACAGTCGCAATTAAGGTGACGCCGCGTTCAACTAAAAGTCTGAAATTCGGCGCGTGCCGCCCCCCCACCCCGCACATTTATGACGAGAGGCGAGCACGGAGCAAAGAGATCCGCGCGTCCACTGAAACCACTGACCTCCATTATACAAGTACGCTGGACAGGCGATCGCTACCAATTTATTTGATCCGATTTGAAAATCGCCATAATGGCGCTAACTGCGCTGGAGAGCAGTAATTAGTGAGTGAGTGTACTTGGAACTTATACTAGTTCTATACAACGACTGAATTTTGTTATCGATAAAAACTTTTTAGATAAAGTGCCCTCTTTGTGTAGCTAATCTAAGTACGGACGGCAGCAGATCAACCTACCCTAATCTGTCAAAAAATCTCAATTGAAAGAGAACTCTATGTGAAGTGAATAAAGCTGAAAATTGGTTGTAGAAATTTGACAGATTGGGGTAGTCTGATGTGCTGGCGACTGTAAATAGGTATCTTATTATTAACTCTCTATGGGGAGGGATAGGTCCTTAAGAAAGTATTCTCAAGTCACTTATTTTATTTAAATAAAAGAAAAAAGTTATTCCTAATTTTTTAAAGACCCCAAATAATTATTATTATAACTTTTAGATAATTCCAAATGTCACTATAGACATGTATTTATAGACAGGTCTCAACTATGAGATCGGTCTTAAGATGACTCTTGAAATAGTGGTTTCTGATGTTTACGCGGTTACTACCACAGATAAAATAATATAATAATAGTAGTTACTACTCATTAACTAAAACACCTTAAACGGATAAACCGCGAGTTTTATCCGTTTCAGTTGTTTTATTTAATGGCTCTTGAAATATTATTTTTAGACAAAACTACAACTACGGGCTTTAGTCTAAAAACAACGTTTCGAGATAATATGTGACAATCCTCCAAAATATTCAAATGTATGAAGAGAACGTTCATGATTGTAGGGTCCCGCCCACTTAAAGATATTCATTGCTATTATCATTCGCTTACACTTAATAATCAATTATGAAATTTTAACTCATCGGAAAATTTTCTTTTTGTATCTCATTAAACGTACAATTTTATAATAAAAAATCAAATTGATTATTATTTTTATTATTTATTTTGTATTATTTATTCAAATTACAGATAACTAGGATTCAAAATTTTGTTAGTAACAATACACTTAAACTATGTTAGCAATTTAAAAATAAAAATAAAATCAAGGACAAAAAAACAAAGACTATAAGTAGGTCGCACATCAAGGCACTAAAAAACTATGCCAAATGTAGACGTATCCAATGCCTTAACATGGGACAATCCACTCTGTCAGCCATGCATGATCTTTAGAATGCCGTTAGTACTACCTCGCACGCGGTGCAGCAGGGAAGCTACTCGGTTCCGAATGACGGCTGAAAAACCGTCAGTTCGTGCCTCCGCGATTAGAAGTCGGTTTGGATATAACAATTTGAATATGATCGAAGTCCGAAATTTGTGTAAAAGAGCACATGGACATGTGCTACGAGTATCAAAAATGACGAAGTTACCCCAAATTAGTACTTAATTACATATTAACATCCAGATACAGGACAAACACAAATCTGTATCACCTAAATGTTTTCGCATAGTCATAGAGCATGCCAAACAAATGTGTCCTTTGTTTTAAATCACTTTTACTAGAGGTCCTCAATCGTTCAGTTTAGATCGATATAGGAATCAATTACTTACGAATCGAAGTTTTAACATTCGTTTATGGTAAGACTATGCCTCTAGAAATGTCACTGCGACACCTGTCGCAGAGATCATCCAAAATTTAACAAACTATAGTACACTCACTGGCAGCGCTTCAAATCGACACAAAAAATAGCTGTCATTTCAATGTCTACAGTTCGTTCAGAGTTATTTTACCTTTGACAGCCGTCAGTGTCTTATTCCATGCGGTTGGCATTAATGTTTTTCTCGTTTGACGAAGCTCATCGCATTTTTCTATTTAAAAATGATAAATTTATCTTGTATTATGAGGATTCAGAGTAGTGGTAAAAATATTGTGTTATCAGTACGTGATTTTTGAAAGAGAAAAAGACATTATAGGCCGTTTAATCCCATTTGGAAATGTTCGCCATTTGAAAATGCCGCCATAACTGGTTAGCAAATAGGGTTACCTTACCAGTGTGCAACGTTTTACCCCAATGTGATGGAGATAGAATGTTGTGATATACGAAAGATGCAAACAATATTGTCAAATTAACATAAGAAGCATTCCAATCGGTCACTATCCACATCGAAGACCAATTGTCCGAAAGAGAAGGTACTTAATGGATGTCGAAATGTACAAGTTCATGAGAATTAAAAAAATAATCTGATACTGAATCAGACCAGACGGCATTTCTGAAGACTCGAGTTCAACGGATAGTGATTGTGCGTAGTCAGCTATCTTTTTAGATCATTCTTATTCAAAATAAAAATTAAATTATAAACATGATGGTGAATCTTAGAAGCTAAATATGGCCACATATATCTCAGGTTGGGCAAAACAGACTGTATAGCCAGTCCAGCGTACTATGTATGATGGAGGTCAGTGGTTTGAATTCGAAATTTTCGAAATTCGAAAAACAAAAGCGAACGTGGGCGGAGAGCAGTTGACATTGAACCGTCTCTGGCAATAGCCGGGAGCGTACTGCTGGGGCCGCGCGACGCAAGACGCTCTTAGAAAACCCGCTCTAAACGAAAAGAGCGTATGCGACAAAATGGTTTTATCCGTGTGATTTAAAAACTATAAATGTATTTTAAATAACATATGGCCCAATTATAGTGTAAGGTTCCGTGATTACATTTAGAAATTTTGAAGGCTTAAGTCGCTTCCGATTGTCGTAAAAATGACAATCCCTGTTTTTATAGAGGTATTTTTGATTAATTAATCTGTGTTACAAAAGGTGACCAATCGTGTATTCAAATGGACTATACAAAGTCAAAGACATGATGAATCCTGCCAATAAATTTTATTTTCTTAGCTTTAGTCATTGCTGAGAAAAATCCATATCCTTGCAACACAAATATTCAATTCGTCGTCTTAATATTGTAAACTCGCTTCAAACTGCGCCACGTTGTAAAGTATGAGTTTGTTTCGCAAACAAAATGAAACGTCATTTATTTATAATATTACCAGCTGTTGGTTTATATAATATGCAATGTTACATTTCCGAGTACGCTTTTTGCAAGAGATTCATAATTCAGGTGACGTTGCTATTTCGTAATCCTGCAATATGTTTCAGGAGCAATCGGATATTTCTAAAGATAAACATATTTCGTGTGGTGAAAATGTACGATTTTTCTGAAATAGTATAAATATAATTATCGTTGTTTTATTATATAAATACACAGGTGTACATTTTTCTATTACCGACTTACATTACAAATTAGTTTTTATTCAGAGTAAGATCTTAAAAGTGAAGGATTCAGTTTAACTGAAAATATGGTGTTTTATCTTATACGGTAAACAAATGAGATGAACAGCAAAGTCCTATCTTAAACTTTAGCTTTAATCTGAAGAAATTGGATGTTTTTTTTTAAATATCATTAATACATCAAAAATTAATTAATTAAAAATTTTGAATCTGTTACTCCTACTCAAGTTGACGAGATTCAATCAGACAATTTTTTGTTGCTTGGCATTATTGTCTTCCTTACATTAACATAACCTTATTACAGTATTCAAATTTCCACCTTTCCGAAAATCCCTTTCCTATTGATTCGTTTGAAACGCCCAATTTTTCAACACTGAGCTAATTTTAAGCAAAATATCGTATTAATCGTAGATCCTCGTTGGTGAAATAACCGACTTCTCGACCATTGCACCAAATGGCTCGTCAAAACCTGAAAACAAAGTTACCTCAGTAATCCATGTAAATAAAGGGGACTTTTCCTATTGATTTATCAGAAACGCCCAATTTCTAAACACTGATCTCCTTTTAATAGGCGAAATATCGGAATAACTGGCTGTAGGAAATGTCCGGTCGCGTCCGCGGCCAATTAGCCGCTGGCTGGCAATATTCAATTGGTTCGGTGGTTGGTCTCACTGTGCATTGAGAGGGCGGAATTGCATTTGGATCACCGTGAACGTTGTATAGAACGAAAGAGGTCGTATATTATGTATTGCATAGCTCTTGCCGATGTTTTTTGTATAAGAGATAAATTAGACAAATGTTTTTTATCACTGATTCTTACTATCGAAGCGCAGTTCTTACACAACTTAGATCATGGATTTGATTTCCACCTTGTGTCTAGTATTTTTTCAGGCTATTGTAAGCCCCATTTTACAAAGTGCAAAAGGCTAACAAACACCCACACAGGGCAATCATCTATACTTGTAATAGTACTGTCTGTGTTTCGACTGTACTATTGTTAAAAAAGCATTGCAAATATGCGACCATTTGTTATAATGAAACGTGCTCCAAAAGTATAACACAACATTACTAAGTCAAGAACACAGATTACATTATTACATTATTATACATAAACAGCCTAGAAATTCCACATAATAATAACTAAATTACAAAGTACTTCAGCAAACAGCGCCTCACTTACACATTAATTCTCCACTAATAGCGGGCCAATGTTGCCAACTGGGAAAAAATTAAGAAAATTATGCAAAGAGTAACAAAGATGGCGGTGTTGAAATTGCGAGCGCCTCGGTGTTGCCGCTTGGCGCGCTGCCAACTCGCGGACGACTCTAGGTAAATGAACATTTGTTGCTGGCCCATTGTTGGATGGTTTCATGTAGTTTTTTTTTGGCTGGAAGAATTTTTCAATAGTTCGAAAAGTGGTGGTAGTAGTCGCGATTGCGGTTATGGGTTCCTATTATTTATCACCTCTTTATTTATGAGTGTTTATGTCATGAGTGTGAAGTTATAAATACAAATCGATTGAAATAGATCACGCGAGGTTGTAATCTATTCATAAATTATGATCCATACAATAAGATTGTTTTTCAGATTTTATTCGATCAATCTGAAACCGTTTGATCATTAGCTACACTATCCCCGGGTGACATAGGGTACTTTTGATCCCGGAAATGTGAGGGGAAGGAAGGGTAATTGACATTGAAAAGAATATACGCGCGGGTGAAATCGTGGAGTCGATCGCTAGTATTAAATATAAATACTTACATGATGAGGATCAATATTATATTAGTTTTATGATGTACTAGCCTTCCGCCCGCGGTTTCACCCGCGTGTTATCTCTTTTTTCAAATATCCCCCCTTCCCCCCACATTTCCGGGATCAAAAGTACCCTATGTTCACCGGGGATAGTAGATGTGTAGCTTTCCAACAGTGAAAGAATTATTCAAATCGGTTCAGTAGTTTCAAAATTGTTATTCCCGCGGGAATGAGACGTTTCCCGTAGGAATTTTATAGCCTATGTCCTAATCCGGGTTATAAACTAAATGTGTGCCAAATTTCATCTAAATCCATTCAGCCGTTTAGGCGTGATTGAGTAACAAACATCCAAACATCTAAACATCCAAACATCCAGACTTTCACATTTATAATATTAGTAGGATTAGTAGGATTTTATACAAAGAGTGTGTAACAAAGATGGCTGTATTGAAACTGTTAGCACGTCTCGATATTGTCAGTTGGCGCGCGGCCAACTCCCTCAGACGACTGTGGGTATGATGAACATTTGTTGCTGGTCCATTGTTGGATGTTTTCACGTAGTTTTTTTTTTAACTGAAAGAGTTTTTCTATAGTAAGAAAAGTGGTCAAGCGGGAATGGTATTTTAGCCTATTTAGGAAGCTGCTTTTATTTGTTTTTTTTTTTAAATCCATTATAATAGACAATATTACACTTGCATAGGTATCCAAATTATCAAGGACATACTAAAACACGAACAAACATAAACGTTCATCACATGAATGAATTAAGCCCATGAGCTTGACAAAATAGTTTGACCACCCGGAAGAACTGGAATAATCCCGGAGCAGTGCCATTTGTACCATCAATGGTACTGACTAATGGTACAGGTGGTCCAGCGGGATATTTTGGTATCATTTGTACACCTATTGTACTAATGGGATAAATCAGTGCCATTTGTACCATCAATGGTACTGACTAATGGTACAGGTGGTCCAGCGGGCATGAGCCGATGGTACATAGAGCAGGGTCACAATTAAATACGCTATCCTATCAGTTACACACAAAAAACTAAATGTTACTTAAGACATTTTATGTGGATATTAGTTACTTAATTGAAAATAGGCAAACACACAAGACACTTCGAACTTAAAAAAATAAGGGAACATAATTAAAATAAGTTATCGTTTCTCGTAATCTAAGCAGAAATTATTCTTGAACGAAACTACGGCTCCCGCTTGACAATTTTTCAAACTATCAAAAACTTCTCCCACTTTAAAAAACCTGGACGAAAACGTCCAACAATGGGCCGGCAGCAAATGTTTCAAGCCGTGTTCATTTGACGAAACCGTCCTTTACAAACTGGCCGCCCGTCTTATGAGGAAACGACGTGTTCGCATTCTAAACACCACCATCTTTGTTAATGTAAAGCAAATTAACATACATTTAAAAAAAAAGTGTTGTTTTATTTTCTAAAAAGAAATATAAAATAATGTGGGAGCCAGTATTCTTAATCAATGGAGCTAGTTCAATTGAAATCAAAGATTGAAGATCAGAGTTGCCTACAATGTGACAGCACATTGAGCGCTTCTTCCTGGCCAAGGGTCCATCAATGGAATTTTTTATGCCATAGGCGGCAAACTAGCTAGCGGGTCGCCTCATGGTGGCAATCACCACCGCCCGTGCACATCTGCAACACCAGAGAGATCGCTGATGCGTTGCCGGCCTTATAAGAGAGAGTACGCTCGTTTCGTTTTTAAGCCGTAACCATCAGGAAATACTGCTTCAGTGAGATTGATGACTGTAGGGCCACTTACCATCAGACTGATGGGGTGCGTACCTAATATTTTGCCCTCTGGCGTAGTAAAAAAAACTTGTTTATTATTTTCTTTCCTTAATATCTACTCGTATGTGAGCAAAACGAGGGCACAGCTAGTTTTAAACAGAACCGCGGTACCTTAAAGTCCGTTTCGATTTGACTCAGCCGTTTTCTGTTCCAAACAATAGCCTCGCGGAAACATAAGCCAGGTGTGCCCCTTATTCATATAGGAATACGGTTCAATTTCCAACGGTTGTTTGTCTAAATATTTTTATTATTTTATTCTCTCTTTGGCTCGTCTTTAGATTTTGCAATAGCGGGAAAATTATGTCTATTGACTTGTTGGAAACTCATAAAAAAACTGTTTTCATACACTATTTTCAATTTATTGACTTAACCTTTAAAAGAGCAAACTAGATTTTTCGATTTTGACGACCTCTGTGGAACAAAGCTTTCCACTCAAAGATTTGAACATCTTAGATAGTTGTAGCCACTCGTTTGGTGTAATAATCGAGAAGTCGGCTATTACACCAGAGGTCGCGGGTTCGAACCCCGCACGGTACAAACATTTGTGTGCATGAACATGTCTGTTTGTATCGGTCTGGGTGTTTCTATGTATAATATGTATGTATTTACAAAAAAGTATATAAGTAATGTTTATCCGTTGTCTAGCACCCATAGCACAAGCTAATGCTTAGTTTGGGGCTAGATGGCGCTGTGTGAATAATATCCAGAGATATTTATTATTTACTAGCGGTAGCTCTTCCCGTTTCACCCGCGCGTAATTTCTTTTTTCAGCTACCCCCCCTTCCCCCATCCTATTCCCCCTTCCCCCATCAAAGTATCATAAATGTCTGTCTCCTGGTTCTAAGCTAACTCTCCACCAATTTTCAGACAAATCGGTTCATCCGTTCTTGAGTTAGGGTCCCGTACGTAGTTTCGAATGACGTAGTGTAACTAACATCACTTTCTTTTATATATGTATATAGATATCTACTTACCATTAGACGGGGCTCAGGCTTTCCAACTAAACTACTACAACTATAACTAATCAGACCCACTGTTGAGTATAGACTTTCTCTCTGTCACGCAAACTAAACTGCCAAATACAGTCAAGCTTATACAAAAAACACGACCATCGCCGTGTTGTAAAGGATCATAAGAATTATTCTAAAGTAAATAAGAGGAAGAAAAAGGTATTCTTTCGACCGAGAGAACTCTTTCAAACCCGGTGAATGTCGAGCGACATAATCCCGACTATACAAAGCTGTTTCCCGCACAAAGAGTGTCTTGTTATAATGTAAGCGATGAACGGATTTCGCTGCGTCCAAGGAGGAATTCTGTGCGTCCTGTGAAAACTGATACATCTCGAAAATGTCAACTTTTCAGTAGAGCAGTTTTTGTGTTTAAAAAATCATAAAACTTTTTTGGAGAATTTTTAAAAAAAATTAGTGACACAATTTGTTTTGATATCGTATTGTTTACAACCTATTAAGGTCCTGCTTGAAGGCGTTCAATACTGGAAGAGATATTTGATAAAAACCATTTGTTGTATCAAACTCCACCAAATGAGTGATCGTGTATAATAATACTAAATGAGTTATATCACTTTACACTTGGTGTGAAGCTTTGGTGAAAGGTGATATTGTTCATTGTCATGTAGTTTTTATGTCAATAATAAATAAAATCCTGTCCAGAGCTGTAAAACAAATAGGTAGTATTTTTAGTCGGCTAAAGCACTGTGTTTAGAAAACCCGTAAAAGTTGTAGTTTTTGGTATTTATATCATTTTACACGAGAAAAACGGTCATGATATTTTGTTTATTATGATATAAGTTGACTTATATCGCAATTACAATTTGTGTAACATGATACAAGAAACAGTTTAAAGACAAAAGACATATAAAAAAGGTAATAAAAAGTTTTATTTTTTCAAAAACTTATATTTAACAAAACATAACATACCTATCACTACCGGTAATAAAATATTATTTTCTTTCTCCGAGTGTTTTGTCCTGTCATCTAGTCAGTGTAAGCTTGCAAGTCCAGTTATTACGTTGAAGCAACTGCCAACTGACCTCAGTAACACTTAACAGGGGAACCACACTAATTCGGTCATGCTGTGGCTGCCTCATGATGTTTCCGTCACCACCGAGCTCGTAGTAAATACGAACTTAGAAAAGTCCATAGCCCAAGGCAGATTCAGACCATCGACCTCATACATTTGATATGACGTTTCATACCATTCGGTTACCAAAACTCAAAATAAAATTTGACTTCCTTAATAAAATATATATTTTTTAAAACTTTAATGTAAGGCAAACGAGTTAGTAGATCACCTAATGGTAGGTAAGTGATCACTACGCCAATGGACCTGTACAAAGCTCTGGTGTTGGTCTATTAAAAAATAAACTTGTTTTTTAATAGATCTCACGTCGTTTTGGTTTGAAAATCCGGCTACTGGCAGGAAGTTTCAACAGTATGGTCACACGGTGCAATACCGCTACTCATTATATAAGATTTCAATTGTGTCGAGGTACTTATAAGAAATTTCAATTTGTGTCGAGTTGTACGATGCAGAAACTCAGCAGCAGGTATCAGTCTAAACAATTCTTTGGAATACGCCTCATGCTAAAGCCTTTAAAGAATGTACAAATGATTCCTACGTATAACCAGGGGATCTTAGCAACATGCAAGCCCCCAATGCTGATAATCCGAGCCGTTCACCACTGAACGCGGTCAAAAAGACGGCATTAATAGTATGTAGTTATGATACTACGACCCAAAAAAATGGCAGCAATACTCCATGAGAAGCCGAACTTGGGCTTTATATAGTTGGAGGCGATGAGTCAGAGAGAAGTATCTCATTGCTCTGCCAAGAACACCAAGGTTTTTATAAACTAACCTGATTGCCCAGGCGGCCGCAAAATTGAACGTCAGACGAAACATCGACACAGAGAATGCCAAATTGGACATGCTCGATTTGATACCAAGTGTAGTGTTCTTATACTGAAGGGTAACGACCAATTCCGTTTTCTTTTTGAGGAGGACGCGCATACTTACATCTTGCTGGGGCTAAGCTAGACGAAGATAAGAAGACCTTGCCTAGAAACCTGGTTCAATGTATGGAGCTGGGCTCCGATACTCAAAAACTAAAGACTGGGAAACATTTGATTTTGCACGGCCAGTATATAAAGTATCACCCGTACTGTCACCCGAAAAACAAAGAATGTCACTAGTAAGTCACAGTGACACACAGATATAGAGCAAACAAAAATATTCGTCACACGAATGTTTCTCCCAGGTGGGAATCGAATCCTCGACTGTTGGCGCATTGGACAGGGTCACTATTTAATGCACTATGGAAACAATACAATATAAAATTACAAATTTAACATAATATGCATATCAAAAAGCAAATAATAAAGACATTACAAACAAATATTTACTACGTAATTAATAAATATAAATAAATATCTCTAGACATTATTCACACAGCGTAATCTAGCCCCAAACTAAGCATTAGCTTGTGCTATGGGTGCCAGACAACGGATAAACATTACTTATATACTTTTTTTTGGAAATACATGCAATCATATTATACATAGAAACACCCAGACCGATACAAACAGACATGTTCATGCACACAAATGTTTGAACCGTGCGGGGATCGAACCCGCGACCTCTGGTATAATAGCCGACTTCTCGACTTTTACACCAAATGGCTTGTCATTATAAAAACAACTTACATGGATAAAATTGCGGATTATTAACTATATTTTTATTAAAACCAACGTTTCAATTTCTTTTACAGAATTGAAAGAAAGAAAGAAAAGAAAGAAAAAAAATTGCATCGAAATTGCAATCGTGCTCATGGGCTGTCTAAGCTGAAGTCGTTTTATTCAATAAAAAGTAATCGCGTAAATACACGAAATTTCTGATAACTTATTGAATATACATAGTGGATTGACCACGTATTTACAATACGTGTATTTTGATGTAGCTGCAGCAATTATTCGGTGTAAATTGATATTAGTCCTTATTATTATAAATACAAAGAAAAAAAATAAGTTTGTGTAAAATGATACATCTAATATATGAACGTTGTGCACCATGTTGGAGTGTTGTGGCAGCGCGCGCGGGCACCTCAACCTGTAGCATGTGCGGCACTGATTCCGCGCGGGCGCCCGGCGGTGCTTGAAATAACGTCCCCGGCACCCCGCGCAGCCCCCACGTATAGTTGAAGTATCAATTTGCACATATTTTGTATTAAAATCCTTCTAAACATCTCGTGATTATTGATATTATTTGACTTAAAGCACTTTACACAGAATATATTACTTTATATGTTAGTGACCAATGATATAACATTAGTTGTACACATGCAAAGTGTAAATGTGCTTTGTGTCAACTGATACAAGTCAACATGTATCAGATGACACCCTATTTAAACGAAATAAATTTAAGTGAATAGTGATATGACTTGAGATACATCATTATACACGATTATTTATTTCATATCTTGAATATTGTGAACGATACAAGTCTAAATGTATTTATTTACACAAAAATAAAAGTCAAAACTTCGCCATTTCGCCTTAGATGTACCATACTATCTCGAAAACTAATAAACGTATCAATACGTTAATAAGATAGAAAAATAGAGGATTTTTTTCTGATAAAGATGCAACAATAATATCAAATTCGATATAAGTCGACTTATACCCCTTTTCACAGGACACACAGAATTCTGTTTAATGTTACTCGGCTTTTATGGTGGAAGAGTTCGGTTACGGAACGTATATTGAACAACTTTGTTATGGCAATAAAAACTTAGTGTAACACTACCTTAGAATGGGAATTTCTAACGCAAATTCTCTTTGATAATGTCAGCTTGCAACAACTGGTCAATAGCCACAAGGCTGGCACCGGCTTGTCCCAATCGGGTATGAAGGGGAAACCGGGGGAGTTTAGTGGGTACCCTTACCTTAGGACGTAAAAGCGCATTTTCATTTGTTGTTTGAGATGACAACAAACGATATTTACCTACACTAAAAGTATTGTGCTAAGAGTGATTTTTGTCAAACGTACAGATATTTTTGGTAGCTTCGTACGCTCAGATCATTTTGACGCTGACTGTACATTTCAAACGCAATTCATTACACACCATTGTTTTCTATTGGAATTTTATTAGTCTTATTAGAAAACTCTCATAAAAAGCAATAAACGATTATGTAAATGCTTATGCTAGTACTAAAAATATGTGAAAAGTTTAAACATGCTCTTTGTCTTTAATGTTTTAATATTATTATGTGAGTATCGTTGTTTTTTTACACTAAGGCTGCCCGCCCACGTCCGATAATCGTGACCGACTTTTTGTAGGTTACAAATAGAACGTATTGTTAGAAATGGAGCAACGCACACGTTCTACAAAATGTCGGTCAGAAATACCATAGAAATAAAATCGGTCACCGACTATCGGTAATACAAAAAGTATGACGTGGGCGGGCAGCCTTAAACGCAATATAATCGCTTGAAGACCTGCATGGGGTTGCCCGCGGGAAGTTTTTTTTTGCTGTTTACGTTAAGAAACCAAAAAATCCAAGACAAGCCATTTGATGTGATGGATAAGCCCGGTCGACTATTACACCATGAGGTCGAGGGTTCGATTCCCGCACACGGTATAAACATTTACTATGGTACAGCATATTCGTACATTGCGGCACTGAACTGTCTAAGAGCAGACGTGGTGCTAACCTCCAGGTGTACGATCTGCTTGTCTTGTTACACATTGCAATAATGATAATCATAAAATTAAATAATATAATATATTGTACTGTAATAACATGTTTCCAGTAATCCAGCCAAACCTTTCTTTCGACCTAAACGTCTTTGATCAAAACGTGGACACTATACTGAAGGAAGTCATCGGGCACTCTAACTTGGAAGCGGAGAAATCTCGCTGGACCACATCCAAGAGAATGAAGGAATTGAGTGACAGGCCGGTTTATATACGAGTACCAAAGGCAATGTTTTAACCTTTAATTAGTATAAGAGTCCTGCCTCATGAGGACGCCATGGTGACGTCGGTTTTTTTTCTGTGGAGAATGAGTTTATGCGCCATAACCGCAGGCTAGCTAGACCTGCGGCCGTGTGTGAGACTCGAGACTAAAGCGTCCACTACCCCCGAGACTAAAGCGTCCACTACCCCCTAAACTCCTCTGGTTTCCCCTTCACACCCAAATTGGGACGAGCCGGTGCCAGCCTGGATACGTAGCCGGCGACGTCGCCATGGTGTCCTAATGAACAGAAATAATATACATACTCGTAGTTGTCTTATTAGGCGATGAAAGATTTTAGTATGTCTGTATAAATTGCTTTACATGCATATCATTTAATTATCCAGACAACAAGAAGTCGCCATACGACCACAACGAAGAAGAAAACACGAACTACAAAAGACGGTCCTCGCGGACCAACAGTCAAAGAATTAAAGATAAAAATAAAGATAAGGGAAGCAGAGAAAATACTGAACGATCCAAGAGTAGGCCTCCCAAATTTCAACGAAATAGATGATTCCACGCTTGTTACGAAACTATTTGACGATTTGAAAGCAAAGAAGTACAATATAGCGCGCGCAGCCGCCGCAGCAGCTGCTGCCAAAGAAAAGATGTCTCGAGCTCAGAAAGATTTGCGTAAATACCAAGGAGGCGGGCTCTATAGCAGGTTACAAGAAATAGATGGACGAAGACAGAAATTCACCCAAAGAACTATTCGTAAGCATAATCTAATGAGAAACAGAACGATGACTATTATGGAGCACTTTATATACGCAACCAGGTAATTCATAATCCATTTGTCAATATGAAACGGTTTCATACCATACACTGCCATGAATTGTTGAAATTGAAATATAGACTTGGACATTTAGAAAGACAAATAACAAAAAGCTGAATTCGGGCTAAGTTAATGTACGAACGAGAAATCATGAAATTATAGCCTTGGAGAACCAAGGATCCTATTTCATGGCATTACATTACATCAATATTGAGCGATGCTTCCTAGTAAGATGTCACTCAATGAAATTAACCACCGTGGCCGCTCAAAATTGTTGGGTAACGCAATTATTGTCTGTCAACCGATTTTTTTTTGTGGGGAATGCAACAGAATCACCCAACAGAGGGTTATGTGTGACTCCTCTACTCAAAGTGAAGGTATATCCACTAAGCCCCATAGTGCCCAACAAGCACCTTAGTGGTAGTATCATAATAATCGGCATATCCTTGCATCTGTCAAAATTGTGTGCCAACCATGGAATTAATATTATCTATATCAACTACTTCAAAGAACTGCCTATGTGTTAAAATGTAAATGTAACAATAATTCAGTACAATTTAGTCTTACATTGTAGGATATTTGCAAACTATTGTTTTTGCTTTGTCAAATGCTCGAAAACAAGAACCCTGTCAAAGGCATATTAAAAAAATGCATTCACCTACAGGTACAAACTAGTATATTCACAAATGCTAAGGAAGAAATATTTGATAATGCTAAAGTACAAAATTGGATTCTTATTTTCTCTGATGAGAAGATTGAAATCTGAGCAACTGGTACTGTTTTCAACCCTGTCACACTACCGGACACTAATGTACAATTTGGACTTCCACATGAGAACTTATGAGAAAATAGTCAGGTAAATCCCTTTAATTTAATATTTTTAAGTTGTTTTCTCCATACTATGGATCCCCTCACCACCCCTATTCCTCCCTTCCATCCTTCCACATTTCTTTGAAAGCTGGCTTAGAATTTTAGACCTAGTCGCAGGGATCTATGAATGGAAGTGATCACTAATATTTTATTATCAGGTCGCTCGATTGCCTGCATATAAACACGGCAAAAATCCCGGACTTTTGAGCGAATTTTTTTTCCCCGAACACCTCTGAAAAAAACACTTTCATAAAAAAAAAATACATTTCATGCCTTCTCCACACACAATCTTACAACCAAAACAATCTTGTACAGGTTAGACGTGGACATAAAGGACGTAATCAGATTAATCAAGACATTGAACAAAGAGAGGCAACTAGAAGACGACCCGAAATATTTGGACTTGTACTACGAGGAGAAACTTGATGTGGATGTTGGACCTACGGAGTGGAATAGAAATGGTATGCCCAATGTTAGAACAGAAGATAACCGTTACACTGAACCAACCACTGCAGCGGCGGCAACTCAGGCACCTACTGAGGAAAAAGTTCCAGATGCCGCTCCAGGCTAAATTCGGAAATAAATGTAATGATGAAAAATAAATAAATAAAAATAAATTCCTGTAGACACTATTTACACGCCATTATTACAGCGCCATCCAGCCCAAACCAAGCCTAGCATGTACTAGTGGTGTCAGATTTTTTGATTTTTTTTCTCTTATGTAATCTACAATCAGTTTTATGAAACTTAGCAGATATTGTCTTGAGCAGCATTTGGCTTTTGAGTGTATCCTCCAGTGAGGACAACTCATTCAATTCACATTTACTTTTATTACATTTAGGTTAGTAGCAGCAAAATATTCTTTCTTTTTTAACGTTTTTTAATGCCAGTTGCCATGGGTGCCAGATGACGGATAAAAATATAAGTTTTATACTAGGTATACTTAAACTTGGTTTGGGGCTAGATGGCGCTGTAATATCCAAGGATTCATTCATTCATTTTCGTCCAAACAATTACGCAAAAGAGGTCTGCCTACCAGAAATAACTCCCCGGTCACGGGTCCGAATGACGAATTTTGTTTAGTTTCGAAAGATCGATCAATCGAACAAGGCGAATTTCGTCAGCACTAAAATTGCTAAAGTTCTAGTTATTCGATTGAAGCATCGGCTCATCAATCACTGTGGAATCAACTTTAAAACTTAAGACCTGGAAAGGTGTAAAGTTATGGAGACAACCTAGCATATTTGTGGTATAGAAGAAATATTTGAAATAGAAGAATGGAATAAGTAAAGTCAGGGTAAAAGTCAGGATCTTTAGACATTTTAAGTCTATGGGAATTTTTTACTAAACGCGAATTTTTAAAAAGGTTAATAGATACAATGTGATAAAATGCACATAATTCAATGTATTATCGCACGCGCACAATCATTCGAACCACGCTTAAAACCATAGCTGCTCCTCTGTCAAATCTGTTATGGTGTTGCCATGATGAAGCCATGATCTCCAAGTTTTATAAAAAAAAATTATACAAGTAACCCGGATAAGGAGCTATATAACGAAAATCTGTAGGTGTGTCGTCCTCGTAGTATTACATTTTTGCGATTAAAAAGTGTGACTAGACTTTCTTGCTGGTTCTCCTCGAAAGATAGCAACATTTTGAATTTTGAGGTAGTGTCACCTGTAAGATTGTTATATTTAGACGATTTATAAATGAACTTTGAATCCTTCAAGAGTTATATTTTCGAGTTTTGATTTGATATTTAATTGCTCATACTTTATTTATTTAACGGCATGTTATCATTTCATTAATTAATGCGAATTATTCTCAAGAGGAACAGTAATGGAAGAACCATTAACGCTCTCAAAAGATCTTACAAGACGACGCCATCTTTGCATTAAATTAATGTTTAACGACAAAAAAGTCACACTTAAAATCAAATTAAGAAAAAAGAGCTTTTCTAGCTCGGAAGTGAGTTTAAATGTGAAATCATGTAGTTTAAATTTAAAAAACATTTTCCCGGAATTTCTTTTCCTTAAAAGAAGAAACAATTATAGATAGTAGCAGCCCAGCCACAGAAGGTGCCAGTTTGCTTATAGCTTAAAAAAAATCGGAGCACTCCACTAAGTCCAATGCTAGACATTTTAATCAGACAATCTTTGAATAAGCTCTTAAAACAAATTAATCAGCATGGACCCATTAAAAACATTAAAGGTCGCACTAACAAAGTGATTAATGCCCTCCAACTTCCCTGGAAAGTTTGCCTAAAAGGCAGTAAGTTGGCAACACTGACAAATTAGTGGAAGCGATAAAAGAAAAACAGTGGTGAATTACGTTGTAAGGACTTTAGTTTCGTTGTAAGGCTGTGGTAGTCGAGTGGTTGTCAGCATCTCTTCATATACATGGAGTCAGTAGTTCTAATGTCGGCGTAAACTTAGAACTTTCTATGTGTAAATTCACCATTAGTTCGCGGTGATATAAACATGCACAGTCGTATTAGCCTTTTTTTTATATTACAGGGGGGCAAACGAGAAAGTGGGTCACCTGATGGTAAGTAATCACCGCCGATCACTACCATTGGCGAGAGCCTAATTTCCCTGTAAAGAGTAACGGATGGAATTCACTACCATTTAATGACTCAATTTGCCAAAAGGTGTAAGCGAACCCTAACTAGACCAGAATAATATAAAAAAGCCCAGTGGAGCCTATGTAACAGTACACATTGATCGTGGGGGGCATATGTGTGAATCTCTGCATAGAGCGACCCGGCCCCCCAGCCTGTGCTTGAGAAGGCCACAGTGGATTTTTAGTCAGTACATAAGGCAACTCTGACATAACCTGAGCTGCTCCCCCAAGCGGCTGGGGTATGGGGTATAAAGGATTTCTCCACTATAAAAAACAGTACATTGATCGATGTTTATTGGTTACCCGTTTTTGTGTCCCTTGATGATTTAAGTGTGGCCGCTAACCATTTAGTAGGCTGTATGCATGTCGACAACTGAAATACCATAAAAACTGAACCACGGAAGCAAACGAAAGTTTACCAGACGGGATTAATGTATGAAGTAAATATGTAAAACGCAACAGGTACAGTTTGAGGTTTACCAAATGGAAAGTAGCCCCAATTATCAGCTTTCGTGACAAGTAATACTTGTGTTTATCTCAAATTTAATAACAAGCCGTGTTTTTAACAAGTCATAGCATCAATGGCTTATAAGCCTGTCTATGCTATTGCATGGGATGTCTAGGCAACATAACATGCCTGAATCACGTCCGTGTTGTACACACAGTGCTGACCAGTAATTAGTGCTGAACATCGTGAATTAACTGAGTTAGGAGGTCACAGTAAAGTATGATCAGGTAAGTCTAAAAAGTCAGGTTTATTGAAATCATGTCATTGCTAAATATGACTATCATTATAAAGTATTACCTATGTAAAAGGTACCGGCTTAATCACCACGTTTGTCAAATGCGGGTTGGTAATCGTAAACAGCTATTTTGGAAAAATCGCCAAATACCCGATACGGAAATTTATCATTACCTCCGAGATCTCCGATTTAAGCCACTACACCATCAAAGCGTTTAAAGTTAATTAGATTTAAGAAATTTATTGCTGTGACTAGTGAATTATGTCATACTAGCCTTCCGCCCGCGGTTTCACCCGCGCTTAATTTCTTTTTTCAAATATCTCCCCCTTTCCCCAACATTTCCAGGATCAAAAGTACCCTATGTCACCCGGGAATAGTGTAGCTTTCCAACAGTGAAAGAATTATTCAAATCGGTTAAGTGTTTCGGAGCCTATAAAATACAAACAAACAAACAATTTAATCTTTCCTCTTTATAATATTATAAGGGCAGAGATGCGTTTACTGCATTTAGTTTGACTATGATCGTGATTTGAATCTGCAAGCTAACTGCAATGATGGAATTTGTCAATTAGCATATATTTCGGGTGTTGCCTAACCAGACTTATTTGCTTCTAATCAGAAAAAGGAGATCATTTTTTTTGGGCCTTTTCTGAATGTGCCGGCCAACAAGAAAATTTAGTACGTATCGATAGAAATAGCCATTTGAAGTAATAGTTGATATGGCACGAAAGTTATAGGATCGTTCTGAACCAAGTTATACAAGTTCAAAGATTCACTATTTTCATACATTTTGTTGATTTCTGAGAGTGCCGGCCAACAAAAAATAATTATACATATTGTTAGAACTAGCCATTTGAAGCAATAGTTAATATGGCACGAAAGTTGTAGGATCGCTCTGAACCAAGTTAACCAGGTTCTAAGATTCACTATTTTCATACATTTTATTGATTTCTGAAAGTGCCGGCCAACAAAAAATAATTGCACATATTGTTAGAACTAGCCATTTGAAGCAATAATTAATATGGCACGGAAGTTGTAGGATCGCTCTGAACCAAGTTATTTATACTAGTTCGATGATTCATCATTTTCATACAATTATTGACTTCTGAAAGTGCCGGCCAACAAAAAGCAATTGTACACATTGTTAGAACTAAGCCATTTGATGCAATAGTTAATTGGCACGGAAGTTGTAGGATCGCTCTAAACCAAGTTATATTAAACAGGAATGGGCAAAGGGTGGATCCCTAGAGGACTCCGACAGTAGTGGAAAAGGGTTTTTTGTCCCCAACAGCAGTTCGAACTGTGGAATATGAATCGCGGTACATATAGTGGATGACGTCAACATAAGCCTCAGGAACCGTCTTGGATCGCAATGCACACCAGATTATCGCACGAATAACACAGTCAAAGGCCTTCTCCATGTCTAGGAACAGGAGATGTATAGGCATATCTTGTTTTGTATCTCTCCCTGGCGCTTCTTAATGCAAAAACGGGATCCATGGTTCCATAGCTGGGGTTAAAGCCATATTGACTCTCTGAGATCGAACACACCTGCCTTATGCAAGAGTTGACTATCCGCTCAAAGTGTTCATGGTTGTGGCATATTACCTTTATGCCGCGGTAGCTGTCGTACTCCTGCATTGATCATTTGCCTTTGAAGACCGGGGTAATGACACTCAGCCTCGACTGACTAGGGTACCCTCGGTGAGCATATGGTTATAAAGGAATTCAGGGGAAGGTCAGGTGGATGTACCTCTTTGTGCTACTTTTTCAGCAGCTCATGGTAATACAAGCGAAATCTCTCCTTCACCACAAGGTCCGTAGCGAATTTGGTAGTGTCCTGTATCGCTTTGACCCTAGAACTTGACACGTTCTAGGGTAAATAAGCTTCCGCCCCTTAGACGATTCCAGCTTATCATATGGCGGTTACAATTGATATCGCCAAGCTCTGGCTACAGCTTTCTTTGCGGCACGCTTGGCAGCTCGACGCATCTACGCATGTACGCATCGCGATCTAAAAGAGATTTGGACACTTGCCACATCTTGAAGAGTTCTTTCTTACCCCGATTCCCACGTGTACTAAGTTGTTCCACCACCAAGTCTCCTTGTCAAGCTTACGTCCACCCTTAAACGTACCAAGCACCACCTTTGCCGCCTCGGTCATGGCGGCTTGAATCCTATCCCAGTGGCTCTAGACTGGTTCACTGTCAGCTCCGGTGCACAGCGGGTCCGGCTTGAGTTTAACGCACAGATCCATAAAAAGTGGACAGTTTTGTGCAGTGAGACTGAGCCCCCAGTATGAAGTTGAATCGAAGTTGGCCACTTCTACAATGTGGTGACATCTGATAAGATTAGTTTTAGCCATATTAAACATAATTCTATGTTTCCCAGCACTTTCAAAAATCAATAAATGTATGAAAAACTAACCCTCAAATCATCGAACTAGTATAACTTGGTTCAGAGCGATCCTACAACTTCCGTGCCATATTAACTATTGCTTCAAATGACTAGTTCTAACAATATGTGCAATTATTTTTTGTTGGCTGGCACTTTCAGAAATCAATAAAATGTATGAAAATAGTGAATCTTAGAACCTGGTTATCTTGGCTCAGAGCGATCCTACAACTTTCGTGCCATATTAACTATTGCTTCAAATGGCTAGTTCTAACGATGTGTGCCATTATTTTTTGTTGGCCGGCACTTTGGAAAAAGGCCCAAAAATGTATGGAGCCTGAATGATCTCCTTTAATTGCAATCGTGGTGGAATCTATCCTGCAATTCAATATTGATTGACTGATATGAGTACCTAAGTTTTCTGTCGGTGAGTAAACTGAGTAAGGTCTTTAGAGCCTAATTGG
Source organism: Mecyna flavalis (assembly GCA_949319885.1). Lineage (NCBI taxonomy): Eukaryota > Metazoa > Arthropoda > Insecta > Lepidoptera > Crambidae > Mecyna > Mecyna flavalis. Next base: position 16,004,025 of record OX439439.1, read on the forward strand.
GGAGAGCATGGTGTCGGCAGAGAGGAAAGAACTTTTTTCTGCGGCAGCAGAAAAAGATAATAATAATATCTCTGGACATTATTCACACAGCGCCATCTAGCCCTAAACTAAGCATTAGATTTTGCTATGGGTGCCAAACAGCCTCGGATAAACATTTCTAAAATACTTATTTTTTGTAAATAAATACATATTATACATAGACTTAAATTGTAAAAAGCCAGTTTAAATAACAGGATCAGCGATTCACAAGTGATGCCTCTGGTGTTAAAGTAATAGGTTACCAGCAAAAGAAAATTAACCGGAGTGGCTTCACAGAGGGGGATATTATTAACCTTTTCCTGGTAACACACACAACAAGAACCTAATTATCTTATTTACTGGTATACTTCTGAAGTTATTTGCGCACACATATGTTTGGGCAATTCATCTTATCTAAGATATATGAAAAGAGTTTAATTAATCCTTTTCATCCGACCAAATCTATGTGGGCGGGTACACAAAAAGATTTTGATACACGTAGTTTTATGTAATAAAATAAGTAAAAAGCTACGGTTTCAAAAGTATTGCTAGATCGGGAAAATTTTTGAGAAAATCCGAAGTCCATATACCTAAACAAGAGTCCCATAAACCTAAAAGCACACTTAATGACGCGTGTCGTGTACAAAATGCGATCAATTACGTGAACTGAGTTACGTAACAGCATTTTTAACATCCACCTGTGAAGTAATCTCGGGCCCTACGTTTGGTCCATTTGGCAGTAAATCGACTTACAAGAGACTTCTACCTGTGACGTAGAAGTACGTGGTAATTCAGTAAGATCTCGTTATATTTTCGGTTACCAGTATTTTTCGCATGTTAGAACAATTTTTCATGAAAAAGGAAGTCAGGCTTGCTACCTTTGATGACGTCACCCATGCAATTTATCCAACGGTCGGCTAGTTAGCAATGTCGAGAAAGTTTAAAAAATTAAATTTTTAAATATTTGATGAAGGTAAAATTTTAATATCCGTTTTTTCTAGTGTTTTTATTTCTTTGTCCGAGTGTAAACGTATCTCATAAGAACATTCACCGCGTTACTGTATCGATTGACCTACAAACCGGGTGTAGATGCCCCTTTATAGTTTCGAACGTGCTATTTCGAATAATATTGCAGTGCCGGGTTATCGGGCGGGATCCGCCATTTTGATACGTTTTTAACTAACAGGATATTTAGCTGGTTTTATTTTTTAAATTAGCCTGTTGGTATTAAAAATATTTAAGAGCTGTTTTAGCTAAGTGCTTACCAGCACAAAGACTAACATGATTTTTTCTATTACTTGCCTGTATTTTGATTTCATTTGATTTGGTATCCATCCATTATATTTATTTAATTTCCAAAAGATACATAAATAACCTTAAACTTCGCTATGAAGCCATCCTTTAATTCGACATCTATATTTATTTCTATTCCCTATTGTACAAAACCATTGTTTTTACTTTTTATCATACCTTTGTACAATTTTCTCCAAAAGGACTTCAGATCTCTGGAGATTGTATTTACAGGGAAAATCCATTTAGACGTGACCCTCTTAAGGGCAAATTTAATACGAAACCCTACCCAATGTCTTTATCATAGATATTTCAAAAAGCTCAAAGTGACTTAATAATAAGAATTATGCCAGCCTGTTTATATCATTGAAATCTTTGTCTTTGTTACAATACATGTTTGAAAAATCTCACACAAATGCATGAGTTCGTCATAAAAATCAAACTTTGCATGACCATGATCAAGGCCAAAATCTGTATCATGGATCAAGTTTTACAAGATATGATTCATATATGATAAATTTTGCCAAAATTTAGGCATCAGATATTATCTGATTAACACCATAACACTATAGCCAGTTGAAGTCTGAAATTATCCTACGATCTGCTAGACATATTAGAATAGAGGAAGGAATGATAATAGAACTCGTCTGCTGCTGCGCTCCGAAGGGCGAAAAGGGGGAGATGGGGGGAGACAGCGAACTGTTGCCCTTCGTCTCCCTCCTCTCCGGGCCAATCGGTGAATGGAACGGGGGTGCCAGCGCCAGAATTGCACCGGATTCCACCGCTGCCTGTTCGACGCTCTCGGCTATCCCTATCGCCCCCAAACTCTTTGGCGTCCTGCCCGCCCTGTAGGAGGGTTCCGTCCGGGGAGGACCGCGTAGAAGGCTTCGTGCAGCTTACCGTGGTACCTCCCCACTATAGACGATGAAAGAGCGTCGCAGGGGTTTTAGTGGGTATGCCTCTGGGTAGCTTCTTTTATGAAGCATCCCAGATGGGGGTATGCAAAAGGGTGTCGGCCCATTGCACCTTGGACCGGCGGCATTTCCCTAGCGACACCAAAAAAGACATAACGATTAGAAGTCGAACAATGATATTCGAATAACATTTATAATATACGATCACACAACCCTGGAGGCAGTCACGGAGTCTTGAATATTATCCAGAGTCTAACTTTGTTTATTTTTTAAATAATTATCTTAACCACAACATTCAGGAGATTGTAAATAGAGTCACGACTTGAAACAACAACCAGGGCAGATGAAACCAAAGCTCGCAACGATATAATTAAGTTTATCGTGATTACGTGACGGAGAAAATAATAAGTTCCCGCTCCTCTAATTAGGTCAAAATTAAAAATGGCTGCGCCGACATTCCTCTTTACAAATGACTGTTTGTTTATTGTGCTCAATTAAGGACTGTGGGACCGGCGATAAATTACATGTGTGAGAAAGAGAGGATATTAATGTTTTCTTTGGGTTTTGAGATAAAGAGATATGTGACTCTAAGGTGCTTAGCATCCGTCACCATAAAAGCCTGATAGCGTGATGTAAGATTCTCCAAGAATGTTGGTGCACCTTTGTTTGAAAGGTGCACCAACATTATTCATTCAGCCAAGTACCGTAAGAATGCAAAGAAGATTGAACTCGTACCTACTCCTGAGGCGCGTTGCATTTTAGTGGCAGTGCGCAGCTGGTGGGGGGCAATTGTGTGACAGGGCGTACAAAGGGCGACCTGGTCCTCAAGCCTGCGCTTGAAATAACACCAGTGGAGTTTTTCTTAGAAACCCACATTAAAGGGTGACTCTGATAACTTCTTCCCGAATCGAGAAGGACTGGGGGTAGCTAATCAGTCAAATAGTAAAATACAAACTAAGCCGGTCTTGGTATAGCTATTTATTTGACGTAAAAAAGCTGTTGCAAAATCCAACAATGATTATGAATGAATAGAATAAGAATAACATTTATTACCATATAATAGCAAGATGTAATAGCAATGGTTTTGAAAAGTATACCTATAACATTTTGTATATTAAGCATTGTTTAAGCATTTTTTAGTTTTCTCTAGCTGTCTTAATAAATAAACATATTAAACATGCCTACAATATATTGTCAATTTTCTAAGGCTAAAAGGGTTTTGCAGTTAATAGTCACACGAATATTATAGCCAGTAAGTTCCATTCCCATAAATTACACAAAATATTACTGAGACGCGAATCTATTTCTGTGGGCAATTTTTCACGGGATCCGAACCACAATGGTGACAGGTTATCAGCGGAATGTCCCGATTCCTTTGGCCTTGTCTAGGACATCGTAGGGTTTTACATAGCATGAAGGTCATAGATTGTGCAGCCTTTATGCAACTTTTATAAAAATAGTGACAAGGCGTTAAAGGGCAGGCCTTGTTTTGAAGATAGTAATTCCTTAGTTGAATTACTTTTGATAGAACCATCTTCGTCTATATAATGGTACCATGCAATATGGACCGTGCAATATCCGTTACGTCAGTTATTTATTATATTTTTCCCTCCTTCCGCCATCGGATCCGCCCGCATGGACTAGACAGCGCTAACCCCACAGGAACTTGTTATCTTTCCGTGATAAAAAATATGTCACTTTGCAGCTTCAAACTATCCTCGTACCAAAACGTCGATCCATCGCTCCATCGCCTAGATAAAAATAATTCTAAAGTCTATCTCTGTACCAAATTTCATCAAAATTGGTGCAAAGCTATTACTCATACATCGGTCTTTTATTTGTGAGTAGATGGAAGTGGAACTTGTCCGATTGAGCCAGCCCATTTCGAATGATTAGTAGTGCCGGCTCGGACCCCCTCCCCCTTTCATATAACACCAGCGTGAAATAATAGTGACTAACTACTATTTTATTCATCTGGTTTGTGAGAATGCCGGAGGCCCAACCCCCCAACCCCCATCAGCGATCCCTCTGGTGTTGCAGATGTCCATAGGCGGCGGTAATCTCTCTCTCAAGGGAGTAGGGCTCAATAGTCTCTCAAGGGATTAGGGCGCAGACCATCTGGTGACCCGCTGGCTCGTATGCCGCTTTTGACATAAAGAAAAAGAGAGGAACTGTCTGACTCTATGTTTTTTTTTATAACACTTCAGTTGGCAGACAGACACGCAGCCCACCTGATGGTAAGCGGTCTCTGCGCCCTATTCCCTTGAGAGACACTTCACCAGGAAGCGTCGCTCAATGTGCTGCCAGATGTAGGCTCATCTGATCTTCGAGCCTTTGATTTCAAGTGTACTGGCTCCCACAATTATACTTCCGGAACACAGCTAGAGCTGTTATGGCGGTATATTATGTTTTAAAAAGTCACTATTGTAAAGTCGGACTATGTAAATCCGGGTCAAAGCGTCTGGTGGGCTCCATTCCCTATTGGGGTCTCGCAGGAAATTGGCCCCTCAGCGAGCTTTCGGCAGCCGCCTCGTCCGGCGCCCGCGTTTCCGACAAACGACCTTATACATTCCCGATTGACGACCGGGAACACTCTTTGTTGTCATCCCGGAATAGGCAGAGCAAGGCTGGGGGCCTTTCAAGTTGGATAGTTTGTGTATAAAATAGAAGATTAATTAGATTAGTAATCTGGGGCTTATGGGAAGATTAGGTTTTATGTCGTTCTTGGAAATTATTCGTGTCTTCCTCTTTCGCATATCGGTGTGATGAAGTTCAGAAAAGAGGAAGAAAATATTTGGATGAGGATGTCAACTCACTATTTTTTATAACTTTAATTCAGTACATACAAACTTTCGCATTTATTATATTTTTAATGCAATATGATTATTTGCAGTTTAAAAATAGTGTTTTGCAAATTATCTTTGCTTTTTTGACCTTCAATTTAACTTACCCAAAGCCGCGGTCGTATGAATTTTTCAGTTGATTCTCAGAATATTTGAGATTGCACCCACCGTCTCCTTCCTCCATTCCTGAATTACTTATTATTGGTTCTTTTTTAGATTTATTTTTTTGTTGACCTTCCTGTTATCTCGTCCTCCGCGCAAGTAGTAAGAACTTGGCTTAAGCAGATGACATTATCTCTTTCACACTAGGGGATGCGAAAGCCCTATTTATGTTTACCTCTGTTATTGGCAACTTAACCATTTGATGTGGACGGCGCTGTCTGAATAGTGTCCAGGGATATTAATTAAATTTTAACTTCATTGCACAACATTGAGTACAAAAGGCGGACGTAATGCCTGATGCCATTCTCTACCAGTAAACCTTTAGGCCTAGCAGAAAGAAAAATAAATATTAAAATTATTAGAAATTTTATTATTATTTAACAAACCTTTTCTATTGTTCCAGTCCACCTCCACTCCGAAGACGTCACGCTCCGCGACTACGCGCTCCACTCGACCGTCAGCAACTTCATCCGGGGGAACTTCACCCCCACGTCTCTGGAGGAGCGGCCGTGCTACGAGCAGCCGTACTTCGTGCCGCGGTCCGAACGGTCCCACTTCTGGCTGGATGAGTACCGTCCGAGCGGGTACTACTTCAGAACGCGCCAGAGAAGAGGCAGGGGAGCGCGCTCGCTCGCTGCGCGGAGAAGGAGACGAAGGTTAGTTGATCAACGTTGATGCACCTCAGTACTTCATCCGTGGGAACTTCCCTGGAGGAGCGGCCGTGCTACGAGTAGCCGTACTTCGTGCCGCGGTCAGAACGGTCCCACTTCTGGCTGGATGAGTACTGGCCGAGCGGGTACTACTTTAGAACGCGCCAGAGAAGAGGCAGGGGAGCGCGCTCGCTCGCTTCGCGAAGAAGGAGACGAAGGTTAGTTGATCAACGTTGATGCACCTCAGTACTTCATCCGTGGGAACTTCCCTGGAGGAGCGGCCGTGCTACGAGTAGCCGTACTTCGTGCCGCGGTCCGAACGGTCCCACTTCTGGCTGGATGAGTACCGGCCGAGCGGGTACTACTTTAGAACGCGCCAGAGAAGAGGCAGGGGAGCGCGATCGCTCGCTGCGCGGAGAAGGAGACGAAGGTTAGTTGATCAACGTTGATGCACCTCAGTACTTTATCCGTGGGAACTTCCCTGGAGGAGCGGCCGTGCTACGAGTAGCCGTACTGCGTGCCGCGGTCCGAACGGTCCCACTTCTGGCTGGATGAGTACCGGCCGAGCGGGTACTACTTTAGAACGCGCCAGAGAAGAGGCGGGGTAGCGCGCTCGCTCGCTGCGCGGAGAAGGAGACGGAGGTTAGTTAATAAGTGATCCACCTCATTACCTCCATTAGAGGATACTTCACCCCTACTTTCCTGGAGGAGCGGCCGTGCTACGAGCAGCCGTACTTCGTGCCGCGGTCCGAACGGTCCCACTTCTGGCTGGATGAGTACTGGCCGAGCGGGCACTACTTTAGAACGCGCCAGAGAAGAGGCAGGGTAGCGCGCTCGCTAGCTGCACGGAGAAGGAGACGAAGGTTAGTTGATCAACGTTGATGCACCTCAGTACTTTATCCGTGGGAACTTCCCTGGAGGAGCGGCCGTGCTACGAGCAGCCGTACTTCGTGCCGCGGTCCGAACGGTCCCACTTCTGGCTGGATGAGTACCGGCCGAGCGGGTACTACTTTAGAACGCGCCAGAGAAGAGGCAGGGGAGCGCGCTCGCTCGCTGCGCGGAGAAGGAGACGAAGGTTAGTTAATCTATGTTGATGCAGCTTAGTAACTTTGTCAGAGGGAACTTCACTTCTACCTCGTACAAGAGGTGGCCGTGTATCGTGCCGCAGTCAAAATGCTCTCATTTCTGGCTGGATAAATATCGGCCTAGCGGGCTCTACTTTAGATTGCGCTAGAGGAGAAGGAGGAATAATATTTCGTGTCAGAATCACTTTAGCTGATGGATGGTGCATTGGCACCACTTAAGGGGTGCTTTTATTTTTATTTTTTGTTCTCTGGCTAATGCCGCCCAGAGTACAGCAGATTAGATTTTTTTTTTTGAAAGATGTGTTCTGTTTTTATTTAAGAAATGGGGGATAGCCGTTCTCTAATGGATACGAATCGGCGGAAAAGCGATGAATTTTAATGAGAATATTTACATGTGTATGAAATGCATATGGTGAATAATATTTACAGATGATGAAATTATTTACAGGTTTGATCCCCTTGGGGTGTTGTTGAAGTCTTTGACAGTACCAATAATATATTTACACAAGTTGTCAAATGAGATAATGGTTTCCTGTTTCTGAATTAGCTCCTGGATGATGTAGGGCGAAATATCGAGATGTGCACAAAGCCGCTCATGCTCCGCTCGCTGACGTGCGTATCTTGGACAGTGCTTGAGCAGATGTTCAATAGACTGAACAGCTGTAGGGTTGTGGGAAGAGAATTTAATTTCTGAATACAAATTTTTGATACTCTTCAGATCTGGCAACCATTGACGCGTGAAGGCGCCAGTAGCAGCAGATCTGTAGGTGTTGTTATGGGGTGCTTCACACCTTTCTCACCAGAGGATTTTCCATTTCTGGCCGCTGATCCACCGAGAACTATTTTAAGATGAACCAATCAAGGAGGCAAGATCATGCCTCCTTCTCCCCAACATTATTTTCATCTAAAACCCAACTCGCATCTGTCCATTGTCTGATGCGAGTTGATTGAGTTTTTTGATTGACTTACTTTAGGGGACCCCCTTGCTTGTTCACTCCCACTGTTATTTAAACCCTTGGTCTTACCCCAGGTTTCTCCCAGCACGGGTGGTGAGCGGCCCGCTTCAAGGCCGAAGCGTGCTGTTGCAGTGGGCGCTGGCAGATTCCGCGCACCTCGACTCGCAAGACACTAGTGTTGTTTTTAGGTGAGTCTTACATCTAAGCACTCTCTACGAAGCCGATGTAAAGCTGACTATAATAATATTTCAATGATGGCCTTTGTGCTGCAGATAAACAATGAATTGGTACTTACATCATAGTTAAGTTTTTAGGGTTCCGTAGCCAAATGGCAAAAAACGGAACCCTTATGGATTCGTCATGTCTGTCTGTCTGTCTGTCTGTCTGTCTGTCTGTCTGTCTGTCTATCCGTCCGTATGTAACAGCCACTTTTTGCCGAAACTATAAGAGCTATAATGTTGAAAATTAGTTAGTAGATGTATTCTGTGAACCGCATTAAGATTTTCATACAAAAATAGAAAAATAATAATAAATTTTGGGGGCTCTCCATACTTAGAACTGAAACTCAAAAATTTTTTTTTCATCCAACCCTTACGTGTGGGGTATCTATGGATAGGACTTTAAAAATGATAATAAGGTTTCTTATATCATTTTTTTCTAAACTGAATTGTTTGCGCGATAGACACTTCCAAAGTGGTAAAATGTTGGTCCCCCCCCCCTGTAACTTCTAAAATAAGAAAACGATAAATCTAAAAAAAATATATGATGTACATTATTATGCAAACTTCCATTGAAAATTGGTTTGAATGAGATCAAGTAATTAGTTTATAAATTTTTGGGGCTTCCCATACTTAGAACTGAAACTCAAAAATTTTTTTTTCTTCAAACCCTTACGTGTGGGGTATCTATAGATAGGTCTTTAAAAATGATAATAAGGTTTCTTATATAATTTTTTTCTAAACGGAATAGTTTGCGCGAGAGAAACTTCCAAAGTGCTAAAATGTTGGTCACCCCCCCTCTAACTTCTAAAATAAGAGAACGATAAAACTAAAAAAAATATATGGTGTACATTATTATGCAAACTTCCATTGAAAATTGGTTTGAACGAGATCAAGTAATTAGTTTTTTTTAAAACGTCATAAATCGTAAACCGCAATTTTCCTCTCATTCAATCAACTCAAATATAAAAACGTCGATCAAACTTACAAAGAACTACAATAACTTTTATATGATGATGATACTTGCTGCTACGGAACCCTTCATGGGCGAGTCCGACTCGCACTTGGCCGGTTTTTTTTTTGTAATTTAGCAGTACACTGAGTCATGTGTAGAATATACTTCATAGGTATTCCTAGAATTATTAGTGCGAGGAAATAATATTACTTTTCCGAGCTCTTTATCTCAATCTAAATAATAAACTTTTTTTTCCTACCAGCACTTCGACGTGGTCGTGAATGGCCTGTTGAGAAGAAGTGCCGCAAGAAACTCAACAGTTGTGATAGCCTTTTTTAAATTATTTTTCGTTTTACAATGTTTTACAGATAACAAAAAGATATTTAAATCAATAGATGTTCTAGCAGATTATTAGATATATCTGTCTACCCGCCCCACGTTCAGACGGTTGAAAATCATTGTAAAAACTGTGTCAAAAACATACCAAAAAAGAGCACATTAACACGTTTATTTGGGTTAGTAGTCGATTCGCACGAAAATAATTCGCACTAAAGTGCGAATCGACAACTTTCAAAAATAATATTATTTTTAGTAGTCGATTCGCACGAACGAATTTTAATCGCGTGCGAGTCGACCCCTTTAAGAATTGATAGTAGGCGATTCGCACTTTTGCAGTATGTGCATAAAAAACAATCAAAGTACAGTCGTGTACAGGAAATCTTTATAATATTTATAATATTATTAACATATTCCTTGTCTATATATTTTACAGCATACAGAATCAATTAAATTTCAAATGTTATATTTTTTTCGGACAAAAAACATGTTAAATTATAAACTAATATCATTAACCGTTAAATATTATTTGATAACTTTAATATTAAAATGACACCAAAAATTAGAAACGAATATCTATTGCTTGTCTGTTTTTTTTATAACTTATACGAATACTTTGATAATTTTATCATAACATTTTATTTATTTACGTACAATTTCTTTTTTTTAATATTCGCGCCAGCGAGTGAGATAATTACTTTTAGTTTGTAAGAGCGGTACATTGTTTTGATCAGAGCTCTCGCCCCGGTCATACTTATTTGATGAGTCATAGAAACCAAAGAATACCGACTTGAGCTTTGGTCGGCTTATTGCCGCCGTGCTTCTAGCTAACAGCTAGGGGGGTGGGGAGCAGGGTATTTCGTTGCACCCCGCACCCTGCAGTATAATAAGCGTGAGAGCGCTATTTATTACACGCTTTATGTAATACGTTTCTAATAATTCAATTACAATTCTTTTTAATATTGGCGCCAGCGAGTGAACTTTATATCCAATTACCATGTTAGTTTGTAAGAGAGGTACAGGTACCGGCAAACTTATTGAATATCGGGTGGGGATTGCACAGAACATGAATTTTGCGCGCTATTGGTCAGAAGTATACCTCTGACTAATGACGGGAGATTCGCGCGCGCTATTGCACGCACAAGTGCACATTCGCGAACTTTCCCCTTCTTCGTCGACCGATGTTCAACAAGTCTGCCGTTTACTTATACATTGTTTTGATTAGAGCTCTCACATCACACAGATGGTCAGCAACCTTTACTTTTTGTTTATAGATATTAGCTAGGTAATTAGGTAGGTAAGCGTGTACGTTTTCAAGTTATAATGGTTCAGTTACAAATTGATAATCAAAATAGCAGCCGTCTGTATCATTTTGCCTTTGCCTGTAACGACATCCGGATGTAACGACGAAATAACAGTGGTCCCATCATCGTCGTTATACCCGAAATCCACTGTATTATACTTAGTGTGTAAATCGCCTATCGGTATCCTTTGGTTTCTATGACTTATCAAATAAGTATGTCCGGGGCGAGAGCTCTGATAAAAACAATGTACCTTCCTCTCTTACAAACTAAAAGTAATTATCTCACTCGCTGGCACGAATATTAAAAAAAGAAATTGTACGTGAATAAATAAAATGTTATAATAAAAATATCAAAGTATTCGTATAAGTTGTAAAAAAAACAGACAAGCAATACATATTCGTTCGTTTCTAATTTTTGGTGTCATTTTAATATTAAAGTTAACAAATAAAATTTAACGCTTAATGATATTAGTTTATAATTTAACATGTTTTATGTCCGAAAAAATATAACATTTGAAATTTAATTGATTCTGAATGCTGTAAGATATATAGACAAGGAATATGTTAATAATATTATAAATATTATAAAGATTTCCTGTACACGACTGTAATTTGTTTTTTTTTTATGCACATAATATTGCAAAAGTGCGAATCGCCTACTATCAATTCTTAAAGGGGTCGACTCGCACGCGATTAAAATTCGTTCGGGCGAATCGACTACTAAAAATAATGTTATTTTTGAAAGTGGTCGATTCGCACTTTAGTGCGAATTATTTTCGTGCGAATCGACTACTAACCCGTTTATTTAGCTCCACTTGTATGTAAGGAAATCTTGGAATCTTAATTTTTATTATGCAATGTTTATACGTTGTCTATTGCCCATATTCCAAGCTATACTTACTAGACAGCGCTGTGTAAGTAATGTCCAAGAAAGGAAGAATATACATGTCATTTGAAAATGTTGAACACAAAATTTGTCAATTTCCCCACACTGACCTAGTTCGCGAATCACTCTATTCTAGTATAGCTCTGTACTAATACCGCATCCTAGACAGAAAGTGGCTTAGCAAACAACCATTTTCTCCAGTGCAGTGCACTTGGGAATCCACACAAATGGCTCAAAGAGATCCCCAAGTTTCTGTAAACAGAACGTATTCATATTCAACCGATCGAATTTGTATACTGAATGTGACGATATTTATAACAAGTTAGTGCTACTTTCTCGATATAGAATTATGAACAATTTACTTTTACATAACAGCAACAATATAATGCGTGCTTTATAATTATGAAAAATAATCGAGGGGCGTCGGAACAAAAATCGATATGGCGCATTTAAGCTATTTTTTTAATCCACATTTCAAATGTTTAACTTAACACCCTCCAGAAAAAAATCTATTCAAAAACCGTTTATCTAACTTTAAAACATTATTATCCAGAAAAGTAAAATTTTCAAGACATAGACTAGACCTACAGTAAGAACATAAACTCCTTTTTATACTGGGGATAATGCTAAGTTCCCATGGGATAACAGAAATAATAGTGCTGTAGTTTCTCTCCTTCATCGCAACTGATCGACGAAAAGAAGCTAGAGAGTCAAGTGACATAGGCTAACAACACATAGGGTAAGTCGTATAATACACGGGGGCGAAGACGCGGGTAGATAGCTTGTGAATAAATAAAATAAGCTTCATCACTTCCCAACAACATTGCAAATCTCTGGAAACAGGATACAAGCTCTCACTAAAACTATCCGACCCCACGTTTTCCTCTTTTCCCGTCTAACAAAGGATTTTCCGGGGCAAATTTGCCTCTAACCCTCGTTTAGCATATTTACAATGCATTCGCACCACATAAAAGCACAATACGTGAGCGTAAAAAGTTTTTATTTAATCGCCTCTCCTATTTAAAAAAGCGCCGCCGTTTTTGGTCACTATACACACAAGTTAATGGCAAAAAATTTAAAACGTGTTTGTTTTTATATTTTAAATACATTTTTTAGCTTATGTTTTAGGTTGTAGTGTGTTAAATGTTGAATCTGGTTAGTGTAACAGAATGAATAGTAACTGTTGAATTATATAAATATCGCACAACATCATAAGTAGTATGTTACTACTTTTTGTTCCGAAAATATATAAAAAACTTTGCCCATCATCAATCACTATATACCAAACCAAACTTACTTTTGAATAAATGAGCAGAAAAAGCAATTCAATCAATGATTTATTCCGGGAAGTTAAGGAAACATAATCAAGTTAGAGTATTAAATTAACTTTGTACTTTCCAAGAAATACGTCAGGTATCCCCGTGGCAAGATTGCCGGCCATCTTGCTACTTTTTTCTTACTGTGGGAAATCCGTATCTCATACCCTCTCGGCAGGGTGGTGGTGCGAAAACACGACCCGACCGAGGGTTATATTGGACTCCCCTACCCAGCAGGTAGATGTTATATACCCACTAATGCCCTCAGAGAAAAGTAAATAAAAATGGCGCACAAGTTGTCGTCAATATCAGCGGGAATACTTTGTGTATTTCACTATATAACTATAAATAGGAGTGTGTTACCAGCTCCAAAACAAGTAGAAGAAGAATCACACAGTACCCATCAGATGCCTTACTAGTAGCATCCTAGGGTTCGGCATAGCCTTGCATCTGTGACACTATTAGCGGATCCCTAGCACCCTCCGCCTTGGAAGGCGGTAAGGCGTAATTGTGAAATTGCTGGATATACGAGACCTAATAACTGTCGTCTCTGTGTAGCAGGCGCAGGGCAGTGCCAGACAGTAACTGCTTAGTTACTGTTTGGCACTGAACTGTCTAAGGGCAGACGTGCCGCTAACAATCAGGTGTACGACCTGCTCGTCTTGTTACACATTGCAATAAAAAAGAACTACTTGCGGATCCCTAGCACTCTCCTCCTTGGAAGGCGAGAAGGCGTAATTGTATAATTTTTCTGCTATGGTACTTGGCTGTTACCCCCAAACACAGGCCTTGCAACGTTTTACAAGGACGTTGTCTTGGCACCTTAATTAGTTTCTAGAGTAAAACAAACGGCGAGAATTATCGCTGTTCTCTATTAACATTAATAGTTAGTTTCAAAGTTGTTTTGCCGAGAGGCGCTACTTAGTAAGATTTATCTGTTTGGCTTTAACCTTATTCTTAGGGTAATGCGTTATGTAATTAATTTTGTGTTTATCTGTATCTGAACGTCTCGTTTGTTTAATGGTTTGAGTATATGGACGTGATCTCAGGGTTCGATTTCCGGGATGAGATAACTTTGTATAAGTTTTTTCTAACGCATTTGGCAGACTTGGTGATGAAGTCAATACTCATCATTATAAAGATGACTTGATTTTAATTATAAAGGCCTTTGCCCTGCAGTGGGATAAAAGGTTTCTATCATTGATTTATTTGATTCAAAAAGTAAAAATCATTTAATATCCTTTGTCATTACTTACACAGTACCACAGATTACTAAATAGTTACTAAACAGTACTATCCAGCATCAAATAACTCAGGCATTAATTGCTTTAGTTGGCCAGTGCCGAGGGATACCCCTCCCGCTAGCTTCATGTGCTTTAGCTTCAAGCTGCACCGGAGTGAAAAATTGTCTCACTCTGTTCAGGATTCTGAGTTTACAGGAACCTGTTCTGATGTCGCTCTCGATAGAAGACGAGCCATTTGGTGTAATGGTCGAGTAGTCTGCTATTACACCAAAGGTCGCGGGTTCGATCCCCGCACGGTACAAACATTTGTGTGCATTAACATGTCTGTTTGTATCGGTCTGGGTGTTTCTATGTATAATATGTATGTATTTACAAAAAAAGTATATAAGTAATGTTTTACGTTGTCTGGCACCCATAGCACAAGCTAATGCTTAGTTTGGGGCTAGATGGCGCTGTGTGAATAATGTCCAGTAATATTTAGTCCAGTAATATATTACCGTTGATTCAAGTTGCTACAAACATCGATGCCAAGAATGCTTAGGCTATCCTGTATTGGTAAGGGCGTGCTTTGAAGAGTGGTATAGGAAAGGAAAGGAGAAACCTTTGCAGAAAACACACACACCTGTGTTTTCCTGGCATTAAACTCGACGAGATTGCTGGCACCCCATTTAAAAATGCGGTCCATCAAGACGTCGTCAAGCTCGGCGACAAGAAGATTCCTCTTTTCCTCGGTTTCGGACTTTATACAGAAAACACGATTCAATACCCACCATATAGCTTTAACTATATAAAATATCTCCTAGAAACATCTAACCATTGTATAAGCATGCTTTAACACGTTCCTCCTGCATTGCACTTAACTCTACTTCCTTTACGATCGTGTGCTTGGTTTAGCAAATATTTTTGCCTTCCCGAGTGTATTAGGCCAAGTTTATGAGCCACGGAATGGCTCGTAAATGCGGAAATCACGGTTGGGATGTAAAGCCGGGCTGCATAAAGACAATATCGAACACATTTCTTTTGTCGATGGTGTTTGCTAGACAGCAAACATACGAGCAGAGAAACGTTGAAGTTTTTGTTTGTGTTGACTGACCTAATGATGGCGTATTTGGTAATGAGCCTGCAGTAAGTGCGCCATGGATCGTAGGTTGAAGTCCCACCCAGTATGAACATTATATGATGAATATTTGTAGCGATTACTAGTTTCCAGTGGGGAACTATATGCCCTGCAATGGGATATAAAAGGCTGATACTTTTCTATGCTTTCCTCTGTAAAATTATCAGAGTGACCTTTGCTGAACTCCCCTACATGTTTGCAAAGTCACATATGTAAAGTTAGTAACTTCTATCCCTTAATAACAAAGGAATTTCAAACAACGCCCTAGCTCCTACGCTCGCAGGCAAAACCTACCACCGTTAAAGCTCTGGTTAAGTTCAAGCCACTAATATAGGTATTAACTAGAGATTCACCGGATCCTATTTTTGCCGGCGCAAGCTTATGCCGGGTAGCCGGGTACCCGGCAAATCACCAAAGATCTACATTCCACTTCCCTGTTTGGGCGCGATTGACGGTCAAGTCAAGATATAAATCCCTATAAGTGTTGGGCCGGTAATAATATGGGTCAGTCACCACTACCCTACTATAAGTCTCGCGATTACATATTATTTAACCACACCCGCCAGCTGTGTGTGAACGCTTCTTTTCAGAGGCTGGTAATATCTTTGAGAAAAAGCGCAATAGAAAATCAAGATCGTGCTGAACAGCTTTTATTTCTTTAGCATAATTTACATCTTTTGATAAATGTCAGTTATTAAAATATCCGGTATCCAGTGCAATTATCCGGTACCCTGACGGATCCTGAAAAAGTGCCAGATCTGCTGGGTACCGAATCCAAACCGGGTACCCGTCCCATCTCTAGTATTAACAGACGGAAGGTCAAAGAAGCTTAACAGTATGGCAGTAGATTGATTGATGCCTTCAGTAAGGCATAAAGGAAATAATGGCCTCCATTATGTCCGAAGAATAAAGGGCCGCAGTGGCTGCATACATTTGTGCCAACCTTGAGAGTAAAATTCGCAGCAGATTTTAATAAATAAAATATTGGATAACACAAAAACATGTGGTTAGAACCCAGCCGCAGGCGGTTTTTGTATGTCTGTCGAAATAGGTTGGTTTGAATGGAAATATACCACCCTCACACGGGTTCACTATTCCATTTCGAAAATCATCTCGTCGAATTACAATTCGTCGATGACGCCTCGTCGAAAGTATGATAAGTCGAACGTTAAATTAATCGACTGCTCATTATTTCGAAGAACATTTGATCGCTCTTCATACTTAAGAGTTTGGAAACATAAGGGCATGGGCCTGGGTTACGTAAGGGTTGCATCTAACGGCTGTTCAGTTCTAGCATGCCATGATAATAAGGAAATAGACAGTGCAACAGTGCTTGCGTATTCATTGTGTGCTTGCATGGGCAAGCAAGTGTATGGACACTTGTGACCTAAAATTTTTCTAGCGTAGCCGTAGTTGGTTGATCATAAAGATAATTTATTACACATAATTATTATTAATGCATAAGTGTTGTGTATATTACCAATGAAGATATTTAATGAATGAGCTTCAATATTTCATCAAAGTTGAATATCGTTTCGTCATCAGCGCAAATTGCGGCTTACCGCTGATATGCGAACATTCTTGCAATTAGTCCGTTCGAATATTGATTGAATTTTAAAAGCTTTCACTGCTATTTATACGGGCTTCTGTATGAATAAATTTTAAAAGAACATTATAGAATTTTGTTTTATGTTTCGCTTTAGTTAGTAGACAGATTACATTTAGCTCAGGATAAACAGGTGTTATTTGGATCACAGTAGGATGTAAATGGCATACTCCTAACATTTTCTATAGTCCCTTACAGGTTTAGAGGGTATTTGAGGATTCGTCTACGCTTGCTGGTGGTGTTATGAATGCATTATCAATCTCTCACGACACCACTATCAGACAAAGAGGAGTTCAAATTACAAAGGAGAAAACCCAAACTCTCATAAATCAAGACATTCGGCACAACCAATAAATAAATAAATAAATATAAATATCTCTGGACATTATTCACACAGCGCCATCTAGCCCCAAACTAAGCATTAGCTTGTGCTATGGGTGCCAGACAACGGATAAACATTACTTATATACTTTTTTTTTTTTGTAAATACATACATATTATACATAGAAACACCCAGACCGATACAAACAGACCATGTTCATGCACACAAATGTTTGTACCGTGCGGGAATCGAACCCGCGACCTCTGGTGTAATAGCCGACTTCTCGACCATTACACCAAATGGCTCGTCTTCTATCGAGAGCGACATCAGAACAGGTTCCTGTAAACTCAGAATCCTGAACAGAGTGAGACAATTTTTCACTCCGGTGCAGCTTGAAGCTAAAGCACATGAAGCTAGCGGGAGGGGTATCCCTCGGCACTGGCCAACTAAAGCAATTAATGCCTGAGTTATTTGATGCTGGATAGTACTGTTTAGTAACTATTTAGTAATCTGTGGTACTGTTAAAATAAATGATTACTTTATTTTTTCATCTGTTTTAAAAACTCTTTTTTTTTACGAATTTAAACAAATTTATTTTAATTGTGAACCAATTACTTGTCATCTGCTTATTTTAGTTGACCGAAAAATACAATTCAGTGTTCGGACCCAGCCTCTAGCAATTTATGTAACGAATAGTACACAGTGCATTGGCAATTGGCATTGGTAAAAGACTAAATGCCTGGCAACGACCGTGTGTTGATTAGAGGGTCCGTCACACTCGAATAAGTCGACCTCAAACCACGGAATTACACGTGTCCACGTCCGATCGTGTCTGTCCACTGAATTCTCCTGTGTTTTCTAATATGGCAACAGTTGAACTATGAACAGTGAGATATCTTCAAACCATATTAATATTGTAAGTGCGAAAGCCAGCCTAAATTACTGAAACGGATTTGGAAGTAATTTGGTGCAGATATAAGCTAGACTATAGAGGAGATATTAGGCTGCTTTTTATCTTGGGATAATGCTCAGTTCTTATCGAATTACAGAAATACATACAAGGGTTTTTGTTTGTTCTTCTTTCATGTTGCGACAGAGCAACAGAATTTCTTTTTGACCAGGAAAAATATACTAAACTCTTCTTTCTCCGAGTCAGTCAAGGTACGCTTGCACCACGATTCAGAATTTAGCAGTCCAGTTATTACACTGAAGCGACTGTCATCTGATCTCCGTAATGTATACACAAGCTAGTGATAAATACACCATTTATCACTAGCTTGTGATTCGAACTATCGAACTTCACTTGAAACTACTTTGCTATCGCGAGCGTTGTAAAATACACTCATCATTATCATCCCAGCGTCATCTGACCTCCGAAACCCTTACAAGGGAAACCAAACCTACTTGGAACATATTTGGGACCAACGGCTTAACGTGCCTTCCGAAGCGCGGAATCATCATTATTTTCAGACATTCAGGTGATTCAAGCCTGCAATGTCTTAACCAAACTGGAAACAATCACACAAAGTGGTGTTCTCCGCGGGATTCGAGCCCACGACCTCCGGGTTTTAGAGCCCAATGCTCTTACCACTGTACCACCGGAGGCAGTTAAACAGCGTTGTTTACTACACTGTGTCACGGAATACCCCCGTGCGTTGCACCTCTCCGAATGGGATTACGTCCGCTGCATCGTCGCCGGTGATCTGAATTGCTGCGACAATGCGCTCTGACATTCATCCGGACGAGGGAATGGCTGTGTCGAGGAATTGAGCGCTTTGAGAGCTGATATGACACGTGTTAAGTGGTTCGTAACAAATGACATTTAATGATAGCGAATGCATTATGCATGAAGATATTTAGAAGTACCTAATAAGATTGTAATTTGATGGAGTTTTTGTGCTTGACAGTGCGAAAGTTCATTACAATAGTTGTTTCACCATTTTTTTTTGTTGAGACAAAAAAAAGTAAACAAAAAACCAAAAAGAGACTTTCAACAACACATCACATCTTAATGCCAAATCTAAGCTCAAAATCTGAGTCAAATAATATCATCTTCATAATGCATCACTTCACATAATCGTACAGCCTCTGTATCTAGAAAGTAATCTACCAATGCCCATTCAGAATAAAAATAGAATAAATATAAGAATATAAAGTAAAGCCAATGATATAACGTCAGGAATAACAGGGGATACAAATTAATTCAATACATCACAAGCGAGACGTGGATCCGAGTAGATCTGCTGGCAGCGCTGCTAAAGTAAATTAAAGCCCATTTTTAACCTGTCTCACTGCAACTGGCACGAAGTCACATCCTATATCACTCTTGTTAAACGACTCGCCAAAGTAGAAGTACAGCTCAATGAAATGCAGTAAAGCATCTTTGTTAGTCTCCTTATAATAATATTATTGATAAGATTTAAGGTTAGAGGATAGGCAAAACAGAGAAAGACGACGAAAAAATATTGGAGTCTAACTAAAGTAAATTCATTACATTATGAACACTCGATAGCACATCAGACTACCCTAGTCTTTCAAATTCCTACAACCAATTTTCAGCTTTATTCACATCACATAGAGTTCTCTTTTCATTGAGATTTTTTGATGTCCGTACATCTAAAAAAAATTAATATAAAACAATAATTACCCTAATATAAACCTTAACACTCACCTTACAAGCCGCATTCTTCATTGTGGTATGCAAAATCATAGATTTAAATCATATTTAAATGTGTCTGTTGAATCAAAACCCGTAATAAAATAATGTTATTTATCAGATCATGTTGAACAAAATTAAATGTTACTGATATACAAAAAGTAAAATTTTTATTCAGCTACTTGATTTATCCACTTAATTCTTTTGCACGTCATGGCACAAATCATTTTAGTCCGTGCTACACCTTTTGACAAACAAAATTTTATTATCAAAAGCGGTCGCCCCGCGGTTTAACCCTAATTTCTTTTGTCAGATATCCTCCCCACATATCCGGGATCAAAAGTATCACCATGTCATCCGGGGATGGTGTAGCTTTCCAACAGTGAAAGAATTGTTCAAATCGGTTCAGTATTTCCGGAGCCTATTCAATACAAACCAACAATCAAATCTTTTCTCTTCATAATATTAGTATAGAAATCACGATTTAGATACTAACTTACTGCCACGTCCTTTCTACTGTAGCAAGACTCAGATAATGACACAGAGTGATTCCCTTTGTACAGAGCGGGTGAGTTATGAAAGGGCATTATAATACCTAAATGGATGCGTCATTTGCGAGGGCCCGCGCATAGTTTAAACCATGGTTAAATCGGCTTGATGGAGACTAACGATGCTTTTTGTTAAAGATGGAACATACAGTGAATTGCTATAGAGAATCTGTTTATAGTTCAGTGGTTTATAAAATTATAATGTATTTTCCTTTTAATATTAGAATAAAGCCTTTATTACTGAAATCTGGAAATGGAGGAAGCTTGTAAAGGAAGCAACTACTGCGAGTATAGTTTATGACAATCCGTCGACCACTGCCTCTTTGTCAATAGATGGCCGTCTATAAATATGTACATAAAATAATACTTAAGATAAAATGTTATATTACACATTAGTACCAACAACATAACTACACTTAAATGGTTTCACTACGAGTACATCGTGCATCGCTCGTTAATCCAAATGACATGGCATTAAATCATAATTTTTGTTAACATTTTCTTAAGATAATTTAAAATATGAAATTATTTTAGCTGAGCCTGGTATAATATCTAAATGGAAGTCGTCATTTACCGCCGGCTCACAGATGCTCAGTTTAAACCGCGCTTGATAGAGACTAATGATGTTTTTGTACAGAAGGGACACACTGTAAATACCAATAAAGAGTATTAGGTACGTGTAATTTGTTAAAGTGAATTTAGGCAACCTTTCTTGTTCTTTGAATGACTGTTCATATAAAGCTATTAGGTAGGTAATGGTTGCTTTTATATCGAATACATACATTAGACTGATCTCATCAATAAATGTTTATACATACTTAGCTTTACATTCAAGGCTCCGCCCATGTGTAATTTGAAGGAAAGGAATAATGATGGCGGCAATAAAAAGATTTTTCCCGCTACCAACATCATACCTTCCCCAATTGAACTCATCAGACCTTACTCACCGAAAAAAAAATAGTAAACAGTTACTAAGGCTGACCCCACATTTGGCGGGCGCGGTTGTGAAGCAGGCTCCCGTGTTCGCCGCGTGCCCGTCGCTTGCACGCTAGCCGCCCGCCGGTCGCCCGCCGCGATCTTTGACCGGGCGAGACGGGCGGCGGCGGAGGTGGCGGGTGAGGGGGTAGCGATCGTCGCACGCTGGTTAACCGCCGCGTGCCCCCCTCGTCAACGCGACGAACACGTCGGGAGCCCGCTTCTCAACCGCGCCCGCCTCGACCGTTCAAAGATCGCGGCGGGCGGCCGGCGGGCGGCCAGCGTGCAAGCGGCGGGCACGCGGCGAACACGTCGGTTGTTTACTTACCTGCCCGTAAGAGCGGCTCATTTGCGTGGAAGATCCACTATGCCTTGCCTCTCATTGTATTTTATTAGTCTAAATGCTTGTGTTATGATTGTTGATAGTTCCAGCAATGTGTCTCGTTCATCTGCGGATTAATGCGGTCGTAATTACAGGGTAACAATATCGGAAACTGCCCTTTCATACCCGATCGACGCAGCCTAGTATTAATTACGGTATCATTATTTACGCTATGCCGCGGCTTTCTAAACTTAAGGGGTTAACTAGGGTTGCCCTTTCAGGTCACGTGTTTAGTTTTTATTATGACTAAAGTGAGAAAGAAGAGTTTAGACTGGCATGCAACCCACCACAAGGCCCGGCCTTTCAACTGAAAGACACTTCACCAAGAAGCGTCGCTCAATGTGCTGCCAGACTGTAGGCTCAAGATCTTCGAGTCTTTGATTTCAAGTTGATAGGACTCGATTATAAAAGAAACCTCAGAAACCTCACATATAACAAATTTTATTCTCAAACATTCGTACAACTATATTTAACCACCATTTCACAATTTTCCTTTATAGCTAACAGCAAAACAAAACTTACAACCTGATTTAACACTCCGTCTCGCACCACACTTTACACTGCACTCCCAGAACACGATTACTACACTGCACTGCTCAGGTACACTTTCACTACAGACTGTTCGTTCCGTTTCCCGCCAATGCGCGTGCACTACGGCGCCCTCTACTCGCCGTCAACATGAACTCATTTATAATCAAATTAAATACTTTTAATGTAACAGAATTAATATTTCTTTCGTCACAAAATATGACTCTTAAATAATATATTATAAACAACATTCTTATTAAATTGTTATATTAATAAATTGAGAGATATAAATGTATATTGTATATTAATATTGGAATGTAACCTAACAGCTCGGCCATCCTGTTTTGACAAGTCCCTTCGTCAAATTAGAAACTATCGCTAACTCTTTATTATGCTTAATAATTAGGCTCGTGATAAACAAAATACAATTTAAATTACTTTACCATGATCATAATGAATTTAAATAAACCCTTACACTAGTTCCAATTATGTTTAATTGTTGCTACTATACAACCAAAAATGCTATAACAAAAAAAACTTTAATTGACTGTACTTATGAAATTATATTTTTATACTACCTAATTATATTAAATAAAGCTTGATTACCACTTAAAACCGATACAATTTTGTGAGTTTAATAATAAATATATTTACAGTATTCACTAAAGGCATTAATTACACATAAACTTTGCAAACAATTTTAGTAACAGTATTTATATAATAAATTAGGTTAATTAATCAATTAACATTAATCTTAAAAGGAAAACAATAAAAGTTTACAATTGATTATGTTTACATAAAGTGTAGATTGACTATAATTAATTAACACTATGTTCATTTAATGAATCGGATTCGGATTCAGAGCTTGACCCAAAGTTTTTGTCGAAACTTAACCATGGTTTAAGTTTGTCAATTGCTACGACGTTGTTATAGGTACGATGACCTTTCTTTTTTGTTAACGGTGTATCCTCTACTACGAACCTTTCATTTGGCAGTAATTTTGTTATACGATACGGTCCCTGATATTTAGCAGCCAACTTCATTGAGTTACCATCTCCAGGTACTTCTCGTTTAATACATACCAAGTCACCTTCGGCATACACATGGCTTGGTTTACGTTTCGAATCGAAACGTTCCTTATCTTTTATTTGTTGCAAACTTATTCGGTCTCCTACGTTTGACCGAATTTCAGTAAGGTCTTCAGCGGTTGGCCGACTAATGGTTTCAATAATAGCATCACTCAGTATGTTCTCAGTGCTACTATTAACTTTAAAGCCGAAGACTAAATCGGAAGGACTCTTTCCAGTAGTTTTATGTATTGTCGTATTAATACCTAATTGTATGCTATAGATGTGGCTATCCCATTTTCTATCATTTTTGTCAGGACATTTCGCAGATAGTGCTTCAAGAATTGAACGGTTAAAGCGCTCCACCTGCCCATTAGCACGGGGTGTGGACACAGCGTTTAAAATATGTTTAATGCCCTGCGATTTAGTAAATGCTTGAAAAGCTTGGCTCGTAAAAGAAGTACCCCTATCTGTGATCAACCTCGTCGGAGTACCGAAATAACTACTGTGTTCCATAATCACTTTAATAGAGCTAGATGTCTTAGTATCTCTCACAGGAGTTATATTTACGAATTTCGTAAATCCGTCTACAATTACTAGTAAATACGAATTACCCTTAGAGCTCCGAACAAATGGACCCAAATGATCGGCATGGACGGTATGAAAAGGTATTTCAACTTTAGGTATCGGATGCAATTGACCCTCTTGTTTTCCTGTAGAACTTTTATGATACGCACATTCAATACAAGATCGAACGTATTTCTTAACAAACCTTCTCATTTTTGGAAACCAGAAGGTTTGTTGTATGCGGGAAAGGGTTTTTTCAAATCCAAAGTGGCCAAGGTCGTCATGGTTCATCTTAACGATCTGCCATCGAACACCCTTTGGTACGACCCAGCGCAAATCTGAACCATCACTACCCAAAGCACGGTACACTTTGCCATTTTTAAGTTTATAATTCTTAACAATGTCAAGTACGTCTTCCGCTTTAGGATCACTTAATACATTTTTAATACGAATTATTTCGTCATCATCAGACTGCACGGTAGCAATCCAATCTTCGCTGCCTATAGTTAATACGTCCAGAACATGGACACTGTCATTATTCTCACCTATGGGGTTTCTACTTAACGCGTCAGCATGCAACATGGTAGATCCTGCTCGATACTCGATTTGGCAGTCAAATTCTTGGAGTTGGATCCACCATCGTGCAATGCGAGGCACGAGGTCTCGTTTAGTCATGGTTGTCCTAAGGGCGTTGCAATCCGTTAAGATTTTAAAAGGTATTCCTATCAAATAAACTCGGAATCTAGCTAGTGACGCGACTACAGCTAATGTCTCGAGCTCAAACGAATGTAACCGTTGCTCTTCAGCAGTAGTTTTACGACTGTAATAATTAAAGCTACTGGTTTAAGCAATCCCTCATCGGATCTTTGAAGCAGTATGCCTCCAATACCAGTTTTACTGGCATCAGTATGCACTTGCGTTTCCCTTTTAGGATCATACAACGCTAAAAGTGGTCGTTGGACTAGACATTGTTTCAGTTTATAAAACGCTTCTTCTTCTAGCTTGCCCCATTTCCACTCAGAGTTTTTCCTTAGTAAGTCTGTTAAGGGTTTCGCAATATTTGCAAATCCCTTCACAAACCTTCTGAAAAAGCTAGCAAGGCCAATGAACTGCCGAACTTCATGGGTATTTTTAGGAGTTGGAAATTTGTCTACAGCTTCTGTTTTTCGAGAACCAGGCTTAATGCCGTCCAAGCCTACTTCAAAACCGAGGAAATCGATACGATCGAAGAAAAACTGGCATTTACTTAGTTTAAGAGTGAGTCCACCCTTCTGCAAAAGATTGAGGACTTCTTCCAATCTAGAGATCCCTTCTTCAAAAGATGAAGCAGGAATAAGTACGTCATCCATATAGATGAGCGCGTATTTGATTTTGGCGTCAGTCATGATCTTATTCATAGTTCTCTGGAATACTGATGGCGCGTTTACGAGACCAAAGGGCATTCTCGTGTACTCGTACTGCCCATCGGGGGTTACGAATGACGTTTTGTCTTGTGAAGCTTCCGAAATAGGTATTTGATAATAGCCAGAAGCTAAGTCCAACGATATAAATAACTTACTACCTGACAATAGATCCAATTGATCTTCGATACGAGGAAGGGGATAGTGGTCTTTCTTAGTCCGTTGATTTAGCGCCCTATAGTCCACGCATAACCTTTTGTCCCCGGTTTTCTTTTGTACTAACACAATTGGGCTAGCATATTGTGAAGTGGATTCACGCACTATTCCCGCGTCCAACATCTCCTGTACCATTTGTTGTACTAAAGATCTCTCGGCATGAGACATTCTATATGGCCTGTATGATACCGGTTCTGAATCCTTTAGTTCAATTACCATCTCACCTACCGTGGTAAATCCTAAATCCTTTAGTCCCGTCGAGAAACAATCGCCAAATTTAGATAAAAGTTGTTGTAATTTCAATTTTTGTTCAGCCGTAACTTGCGGACCACAAATAACAGCATCATCGAGAGTTGATTCCGAAAATGTCATAGAATTAACATGAAGTTCATTGAAAACGGGCGTTGCTCTAGTTAAAAGTGTATGCTGACTAATGTTTAGTGCATTATCACAAACGTTTAATAAAAGAAGACGACCGACTCCGGTTTCAAACTCGTATTCCCCAGGCAAAAGGTAATATTCCTGACCTGTTTTACCCCTTATGGATCCATGAATATATGCTCTGCCCGTATAGTTAGAAGAACTACTAACCAGTACAGCCTTCAGACCTTGCATTGGTATAACGACATCATTCAAATTGTGCAGCAGTAATTTATCTACTTGCTTTCTACGAAAGATTATTTCATCGGGGGTTTTAGTAATAAATATATTAGGTTTCTCAGTAAATGAGTGGCCAAGCAATACGGGATATTTCAAGATATGATTTTCTACTACAAAAACCTCAACTGTTTCTTTTAAACCTTGAACACAAATGTCTACGTCACAACTACCTAATGGCGTAAAACTGTGGCCACCGATTCCTTTCATGACTGGTAGATTTTGTGTTTTCAAACCTAAATTCAACTGTAAAAATATTTTTTCAGTTATGAGGGTACATTGACTACCCAAATCAACATAGCATTGCAAATCCAAACCGTTAATTTTTATCTCTAAAACGTACTTTTTATTAGTTTCATCAGACGCGGATAGTTCTGCAACTTGCTTCTCATTTTTATTACTTGAGTCATCTTTAGCTGATCTGAGTTGATTATTTATTTTATTTCCCCTACAATATGCATCTAAATGCCCTAACTTATTACAAATAGAACATTTTTGAGCTGGTTTAGTGCATTCAAAACTCCTATGTCCTTCAGTTTCACAGTTATAGCATTTCACTATTCGTTTGGGTGGTTCTACCTTTTGTCTGTTACCTAGTCCTATAATGTTACGTTTTTCTTGCCTAGGTCTATCAAAATCCCTACCTGTCCCAACTTTTACCGTTTTCAGATATTTTAATACCTCTTCAGGTTCGTGGAATCTAGCGGCCTGTGCTCCTACCCTTACCGCCCTATCGTCAATTCCATGTAGTAGACAATCTACAGCTTTACGACTTTTAATACCACATCTATTTAGAAGATTCATCTTGTCATAATAGTAATGCTCAAGAGAATCGCCATATCGGACCCGTTTAGCTAACATAGTAGTTAATAATTCCGCATAATCGTCTCTGCTAGGAAACGATTCTAAAAGTTTCCGTTTCCATTCAGGCCAAGAAAATAATACCGTATCTAAACCTTGGTACCAGGATTTTGCTACACCAGAAAGTTTCGGTAGGGCGAAATGGATAGTTTCTTTTTCATCCCATCCGTAAATTGAAGCGCATTCCTCAACTTTGGTCAACCATGTCAGAATAGTCTGATCTTTTGACATTGGGTCAAACTCCGGAATCACGTTATTAGTAGAGAGCTTTGAGCTCGATTGTCCCTTCATATTTTCCAATATATTCAAAAATTTATCTAAAATATCGTTATTATTATTAGAAGCTCTACGAGCCGGTGGGCTTGGAGAGCGCATACAACGTCTTTTATAATTATAGTCATTATTTTGAATCTCAATTGAATCTAAATTACGTTTAGGCGTACTTAACCTTCTCCTACTGTCCCTC
The DNA here is from genome assembly GCA_949319885.1 of Mecyna flavalis. Lineage (NCBI taxonomy): Eukaryota > Metazoa > Arthropoda > Insecta > Lepidoptera > Crambidae > Mecyna > Mecyna flavalis. Next base: position 16,031,569 of record OX439439.1, read on the forward strand.
CGACTCGTTGGGCTAACGTACTCATGACGCGTATTTGCAGCGCGTTCTGAGCAAGTCGTCACCGGAGGCCGACACATTGAAGTAGATTTCCGACAATCCTTGTACTCACAACACCGTGTGTTGCCTACGCTCATTGGTTGTTTTCGCACATCATGCGCAGCAGATATATCAACCGGTAGTATAATCGAACGACTTCTCGAACGTTGCTGTCGGAGCTCTCTGTCATATTGACCTTGCTTCGACAACTCTCCGCTCCGAGAACGTCTAGTGTTATCAGGTATGTAGTGCTTGCGGGTTTGCCTCATAAGGCTCCCTCCCGCTCTCTCACTTCCATCCCGTATCTCATGTACCATGACCTCATGCTGTACAGACTGATAATATTTATCACTCACTTGACCGGCGTCAGACTCAGCAAACCGTAAGCGAGTAGACCGCTGCGTCGATTGTGATCGCCGCTCTCCGTTGTCTCTCCTCAGACAGCTATCACGGCTACGATATCTTCGTCTGCCTCGAGGCACATCCATCTCATCTCCTGACTCCATAGTCCTATAATATGTAAGAACAAGACAAGTAAGAGACTGAGTATAAGGTGTGACCCCATTTTATATCACTATTTTTAACCAAGCAGGGAGGTCAGTAATTAAATAGTTATAAATATTCTTTAACTAAAGCCCAAATAATATAATACTGTATATTATTTCTTTTTTTTTAAATTATATAATTAATAAACACTTCATAAGCTAAGCAATACACATCACATCGCACCCAGTAAATTTATTATATCAAACTACTACTATTTTCTTATATGAGTAGTATCATCATAATATAAAAATAAAAATTCAGCAAACTTTATACAAAGCCGTCAACAAGTGATAGGCAAAACAAAGTTTTATATTACTGAGCTGAAATACGCTACTAAAATACACGTCTCATAAAAATTATATATTTCTCTTTTTATTTTTGATTAAAAGCGGGTAGGTCACTAAGCAAAATAAAAACCAATATTTCTAACGTTTGTATAAAAAAAATAATACATTTTGCACTTCTGGATAAAAAAAAAATAATACTTACACTTTATCTAATTTATTTAACGTAAGGTATTTGAGGAGTTTAATCTATTTTCCAATTGATTTCACATATTCCGAGAAATGGTGGTTAAACATCTCATTTGCTCACTCTTTAAATATAACAAAAAAAAAATCGAATATCTAAAATGCAATGGATACTAAGATTTAACATGTGGGCAAGGATAAACGAACAGTTTACGTTAGCTTACGTTCGCTTATCCCACTTCTGAAGTTGATAGGACTCGATTATAAAAGAAACCTCTGAAACCTCACATATAACAAATTTTATTCTCAAACATTCGTACAACTATATTTAACCACCATTTCACAATTTTCCTTTATAGCTAACAGCAAAACAAAACTTACAACCTGATTTAACACTCCGTCTCGCACCACACTTTACACTGCACTCCCAGAACACGATTACTACACTGCACTGCTCAGGTACACTTTCACTACAGACTGTTCGTTCCGTTTCCCGCCAATGCGCGTGCACTACGGCGCCCTCTACTCGCCGTCAACATGAACTCATTTATAATCAAATTAAATACTTTTAATGTAACAGAATTAATATTTCTTTCGTCACAAAATATGACTCTTAAATAATATATTATAAACAACATTCTTATTAAATTGTTATATTAATAAATTGAGAGATATAAATGTATATTGTATATTAATATTGGAATGTAACCTAACAAAGTGTACTGGCTCCTATATTAATACTGCCGGAACACAGCCAGAGCTGTCATGGCAGTACATTTCATCCATAGGGGTGGTAGCTAGCCTGTCGGACTCTGAAAATGTCCTACCACCAACCAAAAGTAATTCGCAAAGTATGCAGCACGTTGAGTGATTTAACGCAGTGCCGCATCGCTCTAACATTATGTCTGACGATTCATAAATAAATAATATTATGTACCTACTTTAGTTATGAAGAGCGGATTCTCTTGGCACAGGCAATATTATGCTTTAAAGGAGGCTCTGACTACTAGATTTATTACGAACTTTTTGTTAATGCGAAAATAAAATATTTTAATTTTAATTCATAAAGAATATTCGTATTTTGATTTTGAGTGGTCAACTGGGTTGCACGTGCAACCTGAAATTAAAATCTTGAGTCAAACATTTTTTAAATCTTTTGTCAAAAATAATTTGGTATAATTTTAAGCTTGCGGCTTTGTGTTGAAAACAATAGAATTGAGTTTTGCATGTCGTACAAAAAATTGGACTGACCGACGAAAATAATGTTTTTGTGGATTAAATAAGGTAAAAGCTGTAAGACTCTTGCGTGAGGGTGACCAGAATTCAGAGAGAAAGCAGGAGTTGACATGACGCGATTAGAAACGATATTATGTATATAACTCAAGATACTTTTTAAAGCTTATTAACCTCCAAAATTAATTACAAAAAAAACCGCCGGCTTCAAAATGCTGTTTCTTTTGAGAAGAATCCAGGAAGAAACTCGATAGATTTTCTTTTCAATCGCCAAATGTTTAACAATATTTACGGTACAAGAAACACTATTCGTTCGGACAACGTAGACTGACCGTTGAAATTTAAATACATGGTCACCTTACTGCCTAGATTGCTCCCTTCGGTGTTAATAATAGAAATATGCCTTTTATACGAAATAATATTTCTCTTGAATTCCACGCTTTTATATTTTGACCTTTGGAATACGCGATGAGAGAGAGGACAATGTTTTATTCACGTACCTAATGCCGAAGTATGGACAAAGAACGCAGTCTTGGGATAGAATTGGTTTTATAAAGAAAAAAAAATATTAGGCGTTAAACATTATACAGCACAAATAGACGTACCTACAGCCAAGAAGAAAAGATACAGACTAGGCCCCCCCCCACTTTGCAACTTGGTCAGATAACGCTCACTTTCTTCCTCACTTTTACGCCTACCGGGAAAAAGAGACATAATAATAATTAATTAATACACAAAACACAACCGCGCCTATAGTCGATGATCGATATAAATTTAATTACCTGTTGTTTACGCAGGCCGTATTCCCAACGGTCCAGATGACCTTTCTAAAGGTAAGCGTCCACAGGCCTGCATCGCACGCATCGGACGCATCGCATGTAACGGATTTTAGTTTGCCTTGTATAAAAACTCATACAACTGCGTCCACTGTTCCGCACCGTACGGACCGCTCATCGGCAATCCATGCGATGCGTACCGCTGACGTCATACGGAATGCCCGATCAGTGGATTACTGATACTCGCGTCGGCAATCCGATCACTGTCGATACAGTGAACGCAGTCTGTAAAATTAATCCGTTTGATGCGATCCGTCCGATGCGTGCGATGCGGGTCTGTGGACGCTTACCTTAGCTCAGCTAAACTCGCCGTCGAGTTACTTTTAACGAAATTGCGTCGCTAATTACCTCCCATAAACTAAGTTTCCTGGTTGTATTTTATCGCAGGTACAATCGAGTGAAACACTTTACAGAATTACGTTGTTTAGCTGCAAGTTAACTGGAACTATATGGCTTTTAGAGCCTCGTTTAGAACGCTTTCCTAGTTTGTTTGGAATATTATTAACTAACGGCCGCCTCCGTGGTTTCACCCGCGCGTAATTTCTTTTTCAAATGTCCCTTCCCTTCCCTCCACATTTCCGGGATAAAAAGTACCCTATGTCCGAGAATAGTTTATCTTTCCAACAATGAAAGAATTTTTCAAATCGGTTCAGTAGTTTTGATGACCAAATAATTTTATTCTGCTTCTACTATTAAAATACTAATATTTTGTTTCGATTATAATTTTGTTGTATCTCATTATCTTCTTTACAAATAACATGCCACCTTTTTTTGATCATTAAAAACGCTAGCAGCATAATTTCCATTTTGACAGTAATAAAAAGAAAATAATTGTTTCTTTTTCATTTAAAGGCGTTTAGATTTTTTTTCTGAAGAATCTAGCCAGCATCAAATGAAAAATTTGCATAATAACCTGCTTGGTTTTTTCAATGTAACTGGCATCAGAGTTACGATTAATTTGACAGCAATAAAAAGCCAATCTTTTTTTTAAAGGAATATCAAAAAGCTTTGAAAAGTCGTTGACCTTCTTTATTTTAAAGAGGCACTGGCAACAGTGCTTCTGAAATTTGACAGCAATAAAAAGTAAATTAAATATTTTTTTTCTTTAATGGCGTATAGATTTTTTCTGAATAATTTAGCCAGCATTAAATTTTTAAAACTTACATTAACCTGCTTAGTTAATAATTTGATGTAACCTTCGTGATTATTTTGTTATTTTAAAGTAACAAATAGTGCCACAAAAGTTTAACAGTAAAAAAGTTTTGTTTTTGCTTTTACATAGCGTTTCGAATTTTCTTAGCGTTTTCTGTGACACTGCCGGCTAGGTATTCTTTGAAAAGGTCGTTGCTATTACGTTTCTTCATTCATCTTGACTATCTATGTATTTACGCAGTCTTTATAGTTATCAAGTAATTTCTTTTTTAAATATCCCCTCTTCCCCCACACATCCGGGATAAAAAGTAGGTACCCTATGTTCACCGGGGATAGTGTAGCTTTCGAACAGTGAAAGAATTATTCAAATCGGTTAAGTATTTTCGGAGCCTATTCAATACAAACAAACTAACAATCAAATCTTTCCTCTTTATAATATTAGTATAAGTATAGATTAGTACTTGTTACGTATTATCGTAGGTACATTTATGTAGAAACAAATAGTATGTCCTTGTTATATACAGTCGTGGTCAACTAATTAGGGACGCTATATGACTAAAACACAAGATCGTCCCTCAAGTCCGAAAAAGAAATCTCTATGAGGCTTTGAAGCTTATAGTAATTCATAACAAGTAATTTGGTATTTTATGTGGAACTCTAAGTACCTAGCTTTACTATACCATAATATAGGAATGATATATAAGCAAAATTTGTTCAAATTGATGACCATTTTTTTCTAAGAAAATATAATTTGAAATCCTCCATCTTCTTTGGTATGATTCAAACTCCACGCGGACGAAGTCGCGGGCACTAGCTATCATATTTGGACGCCTAATAGCCATATACGGACGCCCAATAACTGTATACGGATGCTCATAAGGGACGTTGAAAAACCTGGCGATCTTTCATTTTATAATAAACTAGCATTCCGCCCGCGGCTTTACTTGCGTACTTGCGTATAAAGCACTACGAAACACTCTTGGGAAATGAACTTCCAAAAACCATTTCTTAATGGAAATTTGCACATTATGAAGCACCCCTGTACAAAATTTCAAATTTAGTCCAAACCCCCTTTTAACCCCCTGGGGGTAAATTTCCAAAATCCCGTACTTAGTGGGATCTTACGCATTATAAAAAATCTCTGTACAAAATTTCAAGTTCCTAGGTCTTGTAGTTCGGGCTGTGTGTGTTGATTGTCAGTCAGTCAGTCGGTTTCCTCTTCTATAGATATTATAATATAGACTATCATGTCGTTATAAATATGAAATTTGGTAGGTACACAATCTACAAAATATAATTAAATATTGTGTGAAAGACGGACATACATTTACCATTCAATCTATTCATATATGCTCATCCCAACACAACAGACTTTTTACTTGTGGATACAATAAATAAAATTATAACATTGTGGCTTCCGTATATTTAAACAATTTACAAATATTGGAATAAATGAAATGTTGAACGGTGCACTACAGACAAGCAATAGGAAAAGAAAGAGATAAAACACACAAAGGTGGCAACGTCGCACTTCCAAATACCGTCCATCCTGGGAGGACGTCAAATAATCGATACAATAGTTAAAATACGATCAATATATAGAGGACGCCAAAAATGTATCACCATGGTTCGGAGGCCAAAAATGTTCGGGCATGACTGCAAGATGAATATCGTGAAAGATAAAGTTATCGAAAAATGACGTACCTCACGGTGCTAGAAATCAATAAACTAAGCAGTATTCATTGAGACATGTCAAAAAAAGTGAGCGGAACCAGGGGACGTCAAAATGATGCAGGACGTGCAGGACGCCAAAATGCTTCTAGGATGTATATATATATATATATTATTATTATATTTTATTTATGTTATTTTAATTTGTTTAAGACTTAATTATTTTTTTTTTCAATTTAATTATTTAATTTAATTATTTCATTTTTTTTTTCTCTCTCTCTTTAGCCCGTTAGCACTACCCACCATTTTTTTTTTCTGCTTGGCCCAAAGGTTGACTGGCAGAGAATGCCATTAGGCATTAGGTCCGCCTTATGTACTCTTGATTGTGCATTAAAGTTTGAATAAATAAAAAAAAATAAAAAATGACATAATAAACCAATAACATTTTAGTTGGCCCTTACGGCTACGTAGCGTCATCTAGCTAATGTTTTATTCCAAAATACCTTCATTACCATTGGTTACTTCGCTGTCGCTGAGTAAATGCGCGGGTGGGTGAGCAAGCGTGAGGTGAACGCGTCGGCTCAAGGCGCCGATCCATCTCTGTCAGCTAATCAGCCCGCACTGACGGATTACTCGCCGGCCCTTGATTGTTCCCCGCTATTCGTGGTCAAGTTTAGATAATACGTAACAGGTCTGACATGCAAGCTTCGATGGATTATCTAAATAACACTGAACACGTTAAAAAACGTGAAAATTGAGAAAAAGTTTAAATTGGCAATATCTTGAAAACCGAGCAACTTTTACTGAGGTCATGTTAGGCTTGTTCGATGCCTCATGTGCGGTCCTAACTCCAGTGTCACAGTGACGTCTCATTTTTGGGACACCCTGTATAACTTATTTAGTCCACAATCCGAAAAAAAGAAAAAAAATACTCTTAACAAGCTTTTAGAAAAATATTCGATACTTAACTAATGACATTATTTCTTTTGTTGCAGGTTACGTTATAGGAAAACATCGAGTGCCACCGTATACCAAGTGTTCTTTACTAAAATTTTAAGACTAGGTAAGTCAATATTATTTACTTTAAGATATTATACCAATTTTTTTTTTTTTTTTCGGAGGAGAATGCGTTTATGCACCATAACCGCAGGGTAGCTAAACCTGCGGCCGTGTGTGGGACTCGAGACTAGAGCGTCCACTACCCACTAAACTCCTCCGGTTCCCCTTCACACCCGATTGGGACGAGCCGGTGCCAGCGTTAGCTATTGACCAGCCCATCCCCGGGTACCCCGACTTGAGAGGCCTCAAGTCGGGGTGGCGCCTAGGGAGGGCCACCCGAGAAACAAGGTGACCCTCAGACTTGGCTCGAGCGACCTGTGCAATGCGGACGTTGGGGAGCTACCCCCGCCCGCAGGTCAACCCTCAGGCCGGAGGAGGCGTGCTAAAAGATATTATACCACTGACTGACACGTTCGTTATAATTTATCCGTAAGCTAACTTAGATGCTGCCTCTATTGTCAATTTTCAAATCACGATAGAGCGCGCTTGCTTAGGCCCGTTAATTCAGGCCTTGAAGAGCCCCAAGTTGTATTGTGTAGGAAAGATAGATCCCGGCAGAGAATTCCACTCCGCGCAGTCCGTATCAAGAAAGATGAAGCAAATCGCTTAGTTCGTACGCGCGGTATCCCCACTGTATACGGATGGTGTCCCTGACCGAGTCTAGTAGTTCGATAATGGAACGGAGCTGGTGGAACCAAAACTCACCAAAGTGAAAAGTGCTGCTTCTTTTGTCAGTCTGCAAAAAATATATAGCATTGTTGTTATATAACAGACCACTTATCACGACAAACTTGTTTGACAGTGGAGAAACTGAACCCACTGGACCTTTTTATGTAAGTTTTTCTAAATGATTCCTAACTCTGAAAACTAAGTATTCATAAACGCTTATGCCCTTCAAATTCTAGGCCCCATATTATACATACCCATATTATACATATCTTAAAGATGACCCTCAATTTACATAAAATATTAATATTATCAAGTTACTTAGTATTAATTAGTATATATTCTGTGGTATTAATAAGATGGTAGCTGTGATGCTTTATTATGGATATAATGTAAATGGCTACATTGTTAGTCTTTTGACGACCAATTTAAGTAATAGTTGAGAAGTTTGGTATTACAGTCACTAGTCTAGGAAAAGATGTATACTTCAATTATTTTAATTGATATGTTATTATAGCCTAAATAATCTCCTGAGTTTCCCATTTATAAATTGTGACTATCATGTTTCACTGATTTAGTGTTTACGATTATTTATATTGTAGTCCATAATTTAATTATAATATCTAATAATTGATAACCTAGTGTTGATTTAATTTGATTTGCTTGATATTAATATAAATTGTAGCTTATTAATGGGCAAGACTATTTTGTGATATTGTTTTATGTTTTGTACCTGTTTCCACTGTTAAGAATACTTACTAATTTAGTTACTTACAACTGCCGACTTCTCGACCATTACATACTAAATTGGTAGTAAAAATATTAATAAAAATAAGGGGGGAGGCACTCTACTGATCAGTCCCAATCCAGCCTCCAGGTGTTTGGTTTAGGGACATAATATTTACGATTGATGTGGCGACATTTTGGAGGTCGTGGATGCGATTCTCTAATTTAGTATTTATTTATTTATATATTTATTTATTGCATTTACATAAATGTATTACATATGTACTACATAAATCTCTATTATGTACCATTATAATTTTATTGTGCTTAAAGATAAAAGAAACATGCAGTACCTTCAACAGGACAACTTACCCTAACAATGAAATAGGCCTGAGTAGCCACCATGATATGTAGCGTCTATCTTCAAACTGTACTAGCAACAAAATATTCCATACACAAGTCGCATCGAGGGAAAACTTTCCCGATAGGCGTAAAAGTGAGGACGCGTTATCTGACCAAGTTGCAAAGTGGGGCCTAGTTCTCGTAACTTTACCTAGGCCACAGCCTCGGGCCTAACTGAGCGGAGAAGGTATGTTATTGACAACAAGTTATGCCTGCTTTGCCCACATGGTTTTGCCAATAAATTGACTAAATCAAAATTAATGTTTATTTTGTGAAATCTATTGCATAAATTAGTAAGATCATTTCTTAAATTACTCGGAAATTTCAGAGAAACAGATTATACATGATTATCTCCACCTTTTTCATCATCGTGGATATTTGATCAAGTCCACGTCTAAATTCTCCAAACCACAAACACGGAACTGCAACAAGAAGCTTCAAGTCTGTTCGGTTTGCTCTTTCATCGCTAGGGATAAAAAAATATGACAAAAAAAAATTTGCTCTAATAAGTCACTTTGTGTAGACCTCGTAAATTGGCAAAACAAAAACTTTTATACTTCGGTCTCCGTATATACTCGTATTTGTCAAATGTATTTAATCATCAATCGCCATCGAAAATAAAACTCTATGCATTGTCTCGATTTTTCCAACAAAAATATTTACAGTGAACCTGAGACCCACGTTTTCCTGGTACATCAGCCATTATGGAACATGTTAATTCACTTAACGACTGCATCGTTCACGTAATCCGCCATTTACAATTCTGTCGGACTTATTTTTTTGCCTCTTTCCGCTCCGTCGGACATCGAGCCGCGACCTGCGCCAGTTAACGGGATATAACTCTTATGACAAGGGTATAAGTGTCAGAATTGTAGTTGGTGTGACTGTAACTTGATAAGGGGTTTACAGACGAGCGATAGTGTGCCAGCGACCTATTACGTTAGTTTTCAGGGTACAGACGGAAAGACATACTTTAGCGGGAAAGCATCGACAAAAACATCGATACTTCCTTGTAAAAACAAGGATAATATCAGAAAAAAATATGATATATTAGTATCATTACATTAGTAATTGATGGCCGTTTTATTTTATCTACTTGTTATTTAAACAGAGACCCACCGATTAATTCTCGGATAATTTTCTTATGTTGCTTCAGTTGACTCACTAGCTTATAGTCGCCCATTAAAGATAACTTAGAAAATAACACTGTAGGCTAATTTTAGTCCTGTAATTATAAGTAGGTACTTGTATCCAGAACTTAGCCAAAGCTTGTAATATAATGCCAGATTCATAACTTTGGAACTGGTAAATAGTCAAGTGGACTCTTAAAAGTCCAGACACAATGCGAATTCTTAATTCGCCTTCTGTCGTCGGCTGTCAAGAAAAGTCGGTGACAGTCGCTCGTCTGCAAGCACCCTAACCCGCAAACATCGATGAATTTCCCAGCGGAGTAGGTTTTCTTATCTCAATTCTAGTTTTACGCGCGCTCGCGGCGATGCGATGATGTGTGGATGTTTTCCTCTATTGCCAGAACTGCACGAGTTTACTTGATAGTACTTTTGAGACTTACTACTTCCAGTCATAATGTGAACTTGCCACTCAGTCATATGCAGAGCAACATAAATGTTTATAAATAACATCTTATTAACCAAAACACGCAGCTACTTGAATGATTGGGCCGGTAAATGGACACCGACTTGCCCTTTCCGGGTGTCCGGGTGTAAAGAAAAAAAGAAAGAAAGAAAAACATTTATTGGCCCAAGACAAAATACACAAGATAAAAAAAAAACATAAAAATAATTAGGCAAAAAAAAAACAATTTTACTTCAGAACTAAGTTAGAAAAAAGGCCAACAGGGTTCTTGCCTCAGCATAATATGCTGCTGTGCCATTTAAGCTTAGATTTAACTTTGATTAAGCTAAAATTTTGGCAGATAAGGGTTTTGCCAGAATAGCGCAGAGTGGCGCAAGAAAATAAATAGGGAAACCGGAGGTATTTAATGGGTGGTAGAAACGTTTTTGTTTTTTTTTTCGTAATTCATTCTAGTTGTGTAACCGCTCTATGGTCAAATGGTTAAGGTAGGTATCTGGACCTCATCTGACTGACTTCAATTTCCGGGTTGAGCAAAATTTGTCAAACCCAATGAATAGAGGCCTGCAGTAGAACAATAATAATAGGCAGATCAGATACTTTACTTTCTTTTAGTTGTTTTCTTTCATAGTCATCATAATCAGCCTATATACGTTCCCACTAAAATATAGTAAAAATATGAATTCAAATCTTCCCAGGTGGTAAGGCCACAGCTAGTATATTAATATTATCTGCCCAATACAAATACAATAATGGAGTCATTTGGCGACGAAACTTTTCCTATCGTCTTACAGAATGAAAGAGCCAACTTTGTTTCACCTTTTGTTCTTTATTGAAAGATTACTGTCTTTTGTATTGAGTATACGTAAGAAATAATATTCTTCTGAAAATATAAGTAGGTAAAGTCTGTCTGCATAATATCTTTGTCTGTATTTCGGCAATATTAATGTGGGAGCCGATATACTTGAAGTGAACGATTGATATCAATTACTCCATGCTCTAATGATCAATTTTGACTAGCTCAATGGCGCATTTCGTTGTGGCCCTGTGCGTTAGTAGTCATTCCACCCAGGGATAATAGTGACGAACATTTTGTGTTTTTTAGTGTTTGGATGTTTGGGCTGGTCAACAGCCACAAGGCTGGTGGAACCGGCTCGTCCCAATCGGGTGTGAAGGGGAAACCGGGGGAGTTTATTGGGTAGTGGACGCTTTAGTCTCGAGTCCCACACACGGCCGTAGGTCTAGCTAGCCTGCGGTAATGGTGCATAAACGCATTCTCCTCCGAAAAAAAGTGATTGGATGTTTATTTGTATTTAAGTACGAGTATAATATATTTGTGATATTATGTTACGTTGTATCCGATCACCACATAAGTGCTTAGCCTTATTTTGATCAGACTATTTTTGTGTCCACTAACATAATAAAATATTCCATAGGTGTGCTCTGTCGGCCATTAAAAGTGTCCACGTCTGCGTGTAAAATTCCGTCGCGGATCTTTCGTGACGGAACGCCAATGCATGTAATTTTATATAAATATTGTCCGCGACGGAGTGACCGATCTTCCGCGTAGTGGACCCGTTATTTGTAATTTATGTGCATGTGCCCACTATATTTTTCTGTATAAAATACCTTATTAATAAACAGCCGAAACTGTGAGCACAACGAGTACATATTTATTGTGTGAACTCGATAAGTAATAATAGTATTATTGTAATGTATAAAAAATTGAGACTCCAGATCCCACAGACAAACTGTGTCAACAGTTTTGCGGGACATTTTTCTAATATTTGTTAATTTGTATGGCTTAATAATATTAATAAATAAATAATAAAATAATAATAAATAATAATAATGAAGTATGCAATGAAATTCAATAATTTTACTTTATTCGTTCTGTTGGAAATCAGGATAATTATGAAAGGCGAATTTTACGCATTGGGCCCGCAAAAAATGCTTAGTTCCGGGAAAAATTGGTTTAAATAAACGCTACTTTTATAATTTTAGATTTAACTTATAAACAGAAATTCAGTAGGTACGTGTGCCTTTTGAGAATATTACACATTTACGTAATTTATAGTAAGTAAGCAATGATATTATATAAAAATCATTGTAAGTAAGTAAGTTAATCATTTTTTCGCAAGAATATGGTACATATAAAGTTCTGAAATATTTTAGAGTCAAATATTTCACAATAATTCTATTATAATTCAGCCATCCAATCTGATCCATATTATTAGCTAGCATTAATTTTCTTTCTTTTTTTTTTAACCAGACTGAATCGAGAATCAAATCCAGGACTGGTTTTTGACCCAAGCGGTTTAACCACTGTTCCAAGAGGGGGTTCCATATCGATATTTCAACAGAAAACTTCTTGTTACTAGCTTAACATAGACCTCTTCTACTGGTTTTGAAACTTTCAGATACCCTCTATTACATCCAATACTTAAATCTAATTTCATTGTGACATTGACATACCTGTATTCCGTAGACGGGGTCTTTGTATGTCCAAGCTCATTCTAAAATAGACCTTATCACAATGTTATAAGTCTGTATAAACGAGTACATCTAATTGTTCGTGAATGTATACAGGCGCCTACGTGTACAAGGTCATTCTAAAATGGACCTTATAACATTGGCATAAGACCACACGTACCTATATCCCATTGCTGGTGAATGTACAGAGGCGCCCCACGGCGATACCCTCGGATTCGTAAGATTAACATCGTTAGGAAATCTCTTTGGAAAAATGTTCCATTCAAAATTGTATCCGCGGAGGAAAGTAAAGGTAGTGGGAAGATAAGAGTTCGTTGAACCCTTTTCCTTGTTGTCATGTGACTATTGACACAGGATTTTTTGTTAGGTTAAGTTAGATCGAAAAGTAAATATTGGACAACCCCACAAACATTGATCTGACTACAAAGTGAGTAGTGTAAGCACTTGTGTTATAGGTATCTGAATTACCGTAAGTATCACAAATATAATCGTACTAGCCTTCCGCCCGCGGTTTCACCCGCGCGTAATCTCTTTTTTCAAATATCCCACCTTCCCCCACATTTCCAGGATCAAAAGTACCCTATGTTCACCGGGGATAGTGTAGCTTTCCAACAGTGAAAGAATTATTCAAATCGGTTCAGTAGTTTCAAAATTGTTATTCCCGCAGGAATGAGACGTTTCCCGTAGGAATTTTATAGCCTATGTCCTATTCCGGGTTATATCTTAAGGCGTCTCCCAGACCAAAAGTCTTGTTTTTAACGGCTCTCAACTCCTTATTTAATGCATATACAACAGTTTAAAAAATACGTAAATAATCTTTGTAGTTTTATCTTAAAATTCCACGTTTAAAGTTTGTGTTTATCTTTATTTATCACTACCAAAACTGACTTTGAAAATACGTCTAAAATAATATTATTTCATGCACTCTTAGATTAAAACAAAATTGTTTTAATCTAAGCATGAACTCCTCCTAATATAAACGTGTTTTTTAAATTTGGCTTGCGCCAATCGATAGACAATCAAAAAAACCGGCCAAGTGCGAGTCGGACTCGCCCATGAAGGGTTCCGTAGCAGCAAGTATCATCATAATATAAAAGTTCTTGTAGTTCTTTGTAAGTTTGATCGACGTTTTTATATTTGAGTTGATTGAATGAGAGGAAAATTGCGGTTTACGATTTATGGTGTTTTAAAAAAAAACTCATTACTTGATCTCGTTCAAACCAATTTTCAATGGAAGTTTGCATGGTAATGTACATCATATATATTTTTTAGTTTTATCGTTTTCTTATTTTAGAAGTTAGAGGGGGGGTGACCAACTTTTTACCACTTTGGAAGTGTCTCTCGCGCAAACTATTCCGTTTAGAAAAAAATGATATAAGAAACCTTATTATCATTTTTAAAGACCTATCTATAGATACCCCACACGTAAGGGTTTGAAGAAAAAAAATTTATTGAGTTTCAGTTCTAAGTATGGGAAGCCCCAAAAATTTATAAACTAATTACTTGATCTCGTTCAAACCAATTTTCAATGGAAGTTTGCATAATAATGTACATCATATATTTTTTTTAGATTTATCGTTCTCTTATTTTAGAAGTTACAGGGGGGGGGGACCAACATTTTACCACTTTGGAAGTGTCTCTCGCGCAAACTATTCAGTTTAGAAAAAAATGATATAAGAAACCTTATTATCATTTTAAAAGACCTATCCATAGATACCCCACACGTAAGGATTGGATGAAAAATTTTTTTTTGAGTTTCAGTTCTAAGTATGGAGAGCCCCCAAAATTTATTATTATTTTTCTATTTTTATATGAAAATCTTAATGCGGTTCACAGAATACATCTACTTACTAATTTTCAACAGTATAGCTCTTATAGTTTCGGTAAAAAGTGGCTGTGACATACGGACGGACAGACAGACAGACAGACAGACATGACGAATCCATAAGGGTTCCGTTTTTTGCCATTTGGCTACGGAACCCTAAAAACTATAAATTGGCTGCAAAAAATTTGGAAATCATCCTTTTCTTGATTTTTACGGATTATTATTCATAATTTCGGACGGCCATTTCTCTCACGCGCCCACAACGGGTAGCGGGCGGCAGTCGGTCGCTAGCTGTGCTACGGGGAACCCGTGTCGCTCGCTCACACACGTGACAGATCGGTGAGACAGCGACACCTAGCGACACAAACAAGCACTGACGTTTGCTTGCTTTGTTTACGCAAGGACGATTTATAATATTGTGAGGCTGAGGTGTGTCTTGTATTAAATGCGAAAGGACGATTTAATTATCTTGTTTAATAATAGTAGTGTAGTAAAACTATATCAATGGCGAATGCTACACGCTCGATTTAATATAAATATAAATATCTCTGGACATTATTCACACAGCACCATCTAGCCCCAAACTAAGCATTAGCTTGTGCAGCACTAAGCATTAGTTGTGCTATGGGTGCTAGACAACGGATAAACATTACTAATATACTTTTTTTTGTAAATACATACATTATTATAAATAGAAAAACCCAGACCGATACAAACAAACATGTTCATGCACACAAATGTTTGTACCGTGCGGGGATCGAACCCGCGACCTCTGGTGTAATAGCCGACTTCTCGACCATTACACCAAATGGCTCGCCAAAATCGCGATAACTTTCCAAAAGTGAATGAATTTTACAAATCGATCAGTAGGTACCTACGACGGTAAATTTCACTGACTACACTAGGCCGCCTCCTCGGTTTCACTTCACCCGCGCGTAATTTCTTTTGTCAATAATTATCCTATAATCCTGTCGTATGTCACCCGGGCCGGGAATAGTACCCGGGTGACTTTCCAAAAGTGAATGAATTTTCCAAATCGGTTCAGCAGTTTCGCAGCCTATTCAATACAAACCGAGACTGAGTCATGAGTCTTGAGTTGGTGTATTACATTATCCAATGTAATACACCAACGAATGATATTTAAAAAAATTGAATATGTAATAAAAAAAGAATAACTAAACAATCTCAAACCAAAAAAAATGTTCAAAAAGTTTTTTTGGACTACTTGGGATTTGAACTAATGTTCACTTATTACGTCAGCGTATTTGCACTCGGCCACCGAGCGTTGTATAGATATGACGAAATAAGCGATGAAGTCCGGCGCGCACCAACAGACGTGAATAGGGGTCCAAAGATCAGTATTGTTTGCTTGCAGAGGTCCGTTGGAACATGAGTCACTTTACAATATTATTTACATGCTTTATCCAATATTGCACTCGTAACCGTCACAGTTGGTTTAATTTTGTTAAAAAACATCCAAAATGTCAATTAAACGATTTAAAATTTACACCACAGGATGCGCTATTTCTTGCCGCACATTTTTATACAACATTTACTAAAAACTGTTTACTTTTTACACTTATTAGAATAATATTTAAACGGAGCAATTTTAATACGTGTACTTTGGTGAAACGTTGCGGACCCTCCCAATCGCTAGTGTATTCATCAGGGGGTGTTCTCCGGGTAGTATCATCAAGCGGCTTTGAGCTATCACCAACATCGGCCAGAGCGGCGGTGTGGCTCGCTTCAGCCTCTTTGCTTGCTGGCGGCCGGTGTTGTTGAGCGCGTTGAGGTTGTAGCGCAGCGTGGTGAGGCGGGAGGAGAACAGTCACTCCTTTCCTCAAGATACTCCCACTTAGGACCCAAGGGTATTCCCGGGTAGAAAAATCAATAGGTGTTCTCCGCGTAGTATTACCAGGGGGTGTTTTCAGGGTATTAACATCATGGGTGTTCTCCAGGAAGCATCATCAAAGGGGTTTTCACCGGGTTGTTGCATCGGGGGTTGTTTTCAGGGTAGTCACATCAGGAGGTGTTCTCCGGGTAGTATTACCAGGGTGTTTTCAGGGTATTAACATCATAGGTGTTCTCCGGGAAGTATCATCAAAGGGTGTTCACCGGGTTGTTGCATCAGAGGGGTGTTTTCAGGGTAGTCACATCAGGGGGTGTTCTCCAGGTACTATTACCAGTGGGGTGTTTTCAGGGTATTATCATCATTCAACGTGCAACGTGGTCAGTCACGACCCTGAGGATTGGGATACGGAAACTGCGTGCTATTTCTCTCGTAGAATATCTACTCCAGTCAACGAAATTCTAACTTTGCCATTTTATTTGTAAAGCTGAAACCGACGCTAAAAGGACAATGCTCAAAAAGAAGCTAGGTTGGAATCAAATTATTGGTAATAATATGTAATTAAATATTCCATAGGGGGCATCATCGAAATCAATGGTGGTATGTGTGAAATTGCTATTCAGATTTTTCTGGGGTCACATAAAGTATCAGTTACATAGTTACTGAATAATAAACGCACTCGGCACTTGTTGACCCAAATCTATAAAAATTTGAAGGAAATCTCTAAGGGTGTGTCGGAGGATGCATAAAAATCATTCCAATTGGAAAATCCGTTTTAAATAGCGAAAAACATTGTTCGTGCTAATTTTCGCACATTGTACGCGATTTCCTAGCAAACGGGGCGCGATACGCGTAAAATGATTATAACCTTTTTTGTAGACAAAGTAATTCTCTACAGCTTTTGTCTAAAACTTTTTCTCTTAATTCTGTTAGTTTTTGAGATTATCGGGAAAAAGTAATTTTTCACCCTCTTCCATTTTTTCGAATGACCCCGGTGACACCACCCCGCCCCGCATTTTTAGTATGTTATCATTATCACGGGGTCATTAACGAAAAGGACAATGCTCATCTAGTATGAAAAACAACCCAGGCTGGAATCAAATGAAAAGTATCTCTAATTATTGGTAATAATATGTAATTAAATATTCCATAGGGGGCATCATCGAAATCAATGGCGGTATGTGTGAAATTGCTATTCAGATTTTTCAGGGGTCACATAAAGTATCAGTTACATAGTTACTGAATAATAAAAAAATATTTTTATAATTTTTTATAAAAATATATTTTTTAGCACCTATTCAGTAAAGTTGTAGCTTCTCATTGGTGCAAGAATTTTTAGAATCGGTCTTGTAGTTCCTGAGATTAGCGCGTTTACAAAGACAAACAAACTGTTACGCTTTATTATATTAAATAATAATAATTATATACAATTATATAATATAATTATATTAGATATAGCCATTTTATACACTTTTAAACCGCAACTGTATCTGTTTACTCCTTTAATTGATACTTTATGTGACCCCTAAAAATCTGAAAAGCAATTTCACACATACCGCCATTGATTTCGATGATGCCCCCTATGGAATATTTAATTACATATTATTACCAATAATTTTACAGATACTTTTCATTTGATTCCAACCTGGGTTTTTTTTGAGCATTGTCCTTTGATTCATCTTTTCAGCTAAAATGGCAAAGTTAGAGCTTCGTTGACTGGAGTAGATATTCTACGAGAGAAATAGCACGCAGTTTCCGTATCCCAATCCTCAGGGTCGTGACCACGTTGCACGTTGAATGATGTTAATACCCTGAAAACACCCCACTGGTAATAGTACCCGGAGAACACCCCCTGATGTGACTACCCTGAAAACACCCCTCTGATGCAACAACCCGGTGAACACCCTTTGATGATACTTCCTGGAGAACACCTATGATGTTAATACCCTGAAAACACACCCTGGTAATACTACCCGGAGAACACCTCCTGATGTACTATACCTGCTGTAATTTTTACTCGTAAAACTTCTGATAATCCTCTAAGAGTTTTTTTTCAATCTAGATATCCGTTGAAAATATCGAAAAAACCGTTTGAATCGAATTCTGCTTTTGTATTGAAAATCTTTCATGTTCAAATTTGTATTTTAAAAATAAAATTAATCTTGTTGTATTTTATCGTACTGAAAAACATTTCGATTCTACTTGTATGATGTGTGTATCTACAAGATACTTTTTTTTCTATGACAATTAATATTCAGTCTGCTAATAGTGGCTTTATAATGTTAGTAATAGTTTGGCGCTAGCTAACTAGATGGCGCTCATATTATTACCGATGGTTACGAAGTATGGGGTGAGGTGAGGTGGGGGTAAGTGAAGGTGAAATGCTCAAAGTCATTTGCTCTGGGTAAGGCCTTAATCCGTTCAGCCGTTTAGGCGTGATTGAGTAACAAACATCCAAACATACAAACATCCAAACATCCAAACATCCAGACTTTCGCATTTATAATATTAGTAAGAAGTAAGATTAGTGAGATTAGTAAGATAAGAAGTAAGATATTAGTAGGAAGTAGGATTCTTACATATATAAATCTACTTTTACGCCTAGATGGTAGAGTTTAAGTGCCGGGTCGTAATCTCAGTATTCTAAATTCGATTCCCGTATACTTATGTACATATGACCTTCCAGACACGGGGCCAACAGAATTCTTCCTTTAAGGGTTGTCTTAGGTGGGATTCAAACCTGCGACCTTGGCGCATAGGCCAGGGTCAAGCGCCGTCGGGCCATAGCTCATCTGATAATAAGAAATAATTATGATATATAATCTATATCTAATATTATAAATGCGAAAGTCTGGATGTTTAGATGTTTGGATGTTTGGATCTTTGGATGTTTGGATGTTTGGATGTTTCTTTGTTCCTCAATCATGCCTAAACGGCTGAACGGATTTAGATGAAATTTGGCACACGTATAGTTTATAACCCGGATTAGGACATAGGCTATAAAATTCCTACGGGAAACGTCCCATTCCCGCGGGAATAACAATTTTGAAAATACTGAACGTTGGAAAGCTACACTATCCCCGGTGAACATAGGGTACTTTTGATCCCGGAAATGTGAGGAGAAGGGGGCATATTTGAAAAAAGAGATTACGCGCGGGTGAAACCGCGGGCGGAAGGCTAGTAGGTATAATCTATTTACTAAAATGTTCTAATCAAAAGACAAACAAATCACCTGGAATTATTGTTAGTAATTTTCTAAGGATTAGCTGCAAACATTATTTTTCTAATTGCCTGAGCACAATATCCCCAGAGGAGCTTACCTGTAATTTGAAAAAGTTTTGGCTCCGATTTGTATGCGTAAGGCGTTTCCCGGCCGAAGCATCGTTACGCATTGGTAACAGCTCCTCTAGGTCATTCTCTAAAAGTATTGGTAATTACAAAATGTTTAATAACTCTCATTAGCTTTGTTGTTACGTATTAGACAGATTAGGGTACGTTTATTTATTTATTGCGTACTCATATTAATTAAAAATTGTATAATATTTAACTCTTAAACACCCGACCGAAAGCCGGGTGTCGCGTAAACAATAGATTTTCTATTGTGTCTGGTTTTCCGGGGCTAGATGGATTAAATGCTTAAATTATGTGTATACCGTCTTACGCTAGTTATTTTTTAAAACACAGCTGAAATTTATAATAATAAATGCTCTATTATGTGTATACCGTGTTTGTATAACGCTAGTTATTTTTTAAATTTAGTCAGCTGAAATTCGGCTAAATACCACTGTAAAACCAAACCATTTATATCCATATATTTGTATTGTATTACTTTATCGCAGATTATATCTAAAAAATGAAAATCCAATACACTCTCCGTCAGAGCCGTGCATAAAGGTAATTCGAACAGTCTTGCTTTGCAAATATTCATGGCAACATTAGGTAAATTGAAAACATACTTGCCCCGAGCTGGGAGTCAACTGGACGTCGGATCTGTTTGTTATGCATTCCCGAGCATATTCCAGATCCGAGGTTGTAATGTGGACTCACTTAGACTGATGTAAGCTTTCGTGCATAGATATTGCATGTTTTTCTACTACTTTTTTGAAATTGATGGTTTTGCAAGCCCAAGGAAGCACATCTCTTTTTGCTGAGATTCGGCAGCAATGTGGGTGTAGCTAGCCAGTCGGAGTCAGAAAAAGCCCTACCACACTCCAGGCCCAAGGCGGGAATCGAACCCGCGACCTCCGAGGTTTATACCCGAGCGGCTTAGCCACTGTTCCACGGAGGCGGTCAAACTGAAGAACAGTCTGTCAGTAGAAATGAGCGGGCTCTACCAGGGAATACCGCCCTTTCACAGAACTTCGTTGCACTCCGTTTTATGCGAGGGAGTGCCTTCTGTACCTTCCATATTCTTTTTAGTAGTGGTAGAGTCATGCTGTTCTACAGTACGAATAGGCCGGCTCGTCCGGGGAAGTATCACCCTCTCACATAACACTAGCGTGAAATAATAATGACTACTATTGTGTTTCGTCTGGTTTGTGTGAGCACGGTAATTATCGTGGTGAGAGTGCCGGAGGCCCACACCCTTAAAAGGCCGGCAACGCATCGGCGATCCCTCAGGTGTTGCAGATGTCCATGGGCGGCGTTGATTCCTTGCCATCAGGCGACCCGACGGCTCGTTTGCCGCCTCCGACATAAAAAAAAAAAAAAATATACAAATGTTTATCTCCCATTTTCATAAAAAATATAAATATTTATTTTATTGAACCAAGAACGCAATTTGGAATAAAACTCCGTCGGTCGTAATACACACAAGCAATACATCATACATCGCCGGATACAATTCATTCTTGGATAAACAAAGTGTCAATTACGAAATATTATTCGGTGTTCAGTGTAACGTCTGGCGAAGGGAGATTGATTGGAGAAATGACATATTTTCCACTTGCGATGAAAATAACAAAACCCTTTGTTTTTATCTATCTAAATAAATAAAATTGAATTGCTGTTCGTTAGTCTCGCTAAAACTCGAGAACAGCTGAACCGATTTGACTAAATTTAGTCTTGAAATATTCGTGGAAGTCCAGAGAAGGTTTAAGCAATGAGAAAATATGAAAAATTGCGAGAAAAATACTAATTTTATTTTCCCACTGTTCTTACCTGTTAAACTTTGATGTAGGGTTAGGGTTTAATTTTATATGGTTGGCTCGACATTGAGCGACGCTTCCTGGTAAAGTGTCGCTCAATGCATCTGCCAACTGATCTAAAAACAAAAAAGTGACTACTATAGTTTTTCGGCTTGTTTTTTTTTTGAGTGCCGGAGCCCCTTCCATCCCCCTCCTTAAAAGGCCGGCAACGCAACAGCCATCCCTTTGGTGTTGCAAATGTCCATGGGCGGCGGTGATTGCTTACCATAAGGCGACCCGCTGGCTCGTTTGCCGCCTCTGACATAAAAAAAGCGATCACTGATTGCGTGACAGTTCTCTTTTTTAAAGTTTTATAAAGCTTTGACGTCACTTCCAGGCGAAACTTACGAAGCCGCCGTTTGGAATGTAAAACTACCGCCAGAGAGGACAAACTGAATGCTAATGAACCTATGCAGATGGCAGACTGCTAATTAGTTCTCCCTGCTGTCGCAATTGCACTCTTTCCTTTTGCTGCAGCCGGATTATTGTAAACGTTTAGCGTTTAATTGAAAATAGAATAAGAAATCCATTTTTAAGCTTTCTAATATGTAATTACTATTTGTATTAGTCTTGCTTTTATATTTAGCTTGCAATGTTATTTAAAAGTATTTTTTGGCATAAATATTAAAAAACAGAATTCTAAAGCGGTAACCTACGACTTTTTAGTTGAATTCGAAAGTCAAAACTGCCACCTATCTGATCAAACTCTTCAAGGGCTCTTCAAATCTAGCAAAACTTATTAATCTAAAAAAACCTAAAAACCTAGCTAGATAATAAATTTAAGCAGTGTCCATGGCAAGCTTTTGAGGCCAAGGGTCATATAACTTTCAAAGTAGCAATAGACCACCTCTCGGGTGTACTACCCCAACTAGCACACAAGCTCTATAACAAGCCGTATACTGGCCGGTTTGAAGTTACTAATAAAGGCATGGGTTCCATAAGTAAGATCTACAGTATATGTACAAGCGCTTAAAACACCGCTGTACCCCCAAAAGGGCCCATTTTGTACGGCTATAGGATCTATAGTGGGTTTACAACGGTCGTAAATGACTGTTAGTACCAAGATATAAGGGTGCTATGCGAGCGATAGTATACGCTTAAGTATCTAAAATAAGTTATTATAGCACGACTGTAGCGCTCGCACCTTATTATACCGCGTCTGTATCTCCGATTTAAAGTTTACGGTTCTTTATTGAATATACAGTGGCGATACAGAGGAATTTATAAAACATAACCTATAATTTTAATAAGATTAGCCATTTGGAAAGTTTATGACAGTGAATTGCAGTGAGTAAATTAAAAATAATAAACAGGTAAGTCAAGTGTTGTTTTTTCCTTTTATTCGTATGAAATACAAGTGCGAGTAACAGTTTATTGTAAATATATACATATGTTTTAGCTAATATTTTCACGCGCCCTTCTATATATGCAGTTTCTTGATAAAAAAATACATTTAATTATAGATTGTGAATTCTGAATTTAGCTTGTAAAAGATATTTAGGCTTTGTTTGTAGTTTTTGTAGTGTCATGGATGAAAAATAGTTACGTGAGTTCGGTTTTTTGTAGATATTTATGATTTAAAAATTAAAAATTATATTCTGAAAATCAATTTTATAAAAGCTAAATGGCGTCTCAGCTACAACAGCCTTCAGAGTTTACTAGAACCTTTCTACCGATTCATGGCGCTTGTATTTGCCGTTCTAGACCTTTGGGTTCTACAATTGTGGTATTAACGTGCTATTAAACGTTATGAGGTGTACAGCAGCAATTAATACTTCTTTTAAGAACCCAAGACTGTACAATGGATAATTGATACCCTATTATAGAGTTTGTTTTATTTAGGAGTCCGTGGTCAGAACCTTAAAAACCTTCTACACTTGACTTATTATCTGGAGACTTTTGCATCAAATTCGTGTTTTTCAGGTCCTACAAGAAAACTGTGGAAATATTTCAACAGCTGCAATGGGCTACGGGAAAGCTTCTGAACCTCAATCTGAACCTACGTATATAATACTTTCAGACAACGCCGGAGCTCAAGTGCCGACAGAATCGGAACCAAATTCAGAACTACAAAATGAAATGAAATGAAATGAAATGAAACATCTTTTAATTATATTAAATGTTTTATTTAGTCCCCCTCTCTAGTCCGGCTTCAGCCGTTTTAATGGCCATAGTAGTGGAATTTATACACTTTTACCTGTATAAGGAGTGTTTGCCATGCCTTATCCAGCTATTTGCCATAAAATTGCTGTACAATTCTTAATTGTAGCGACTTAGGCGCTACTATAGAGTATTATGTATCTGCTGTAGATATAGCATTACAAAGGATGTCATTAACTGTACTCAACAGCTTAAGCCTATACAAGTATACAATATACAACTTAAGGCGTCTCAAAAGAAGTTACTACTACGACCATTGTACCGCACGTCTGTTAAAGCGCTTTTAAATACGCTACTGTACAACTTAAGAAGTATAATAAACCCTTTGAACGGCTGTTATACTACCTTCAGGTGGTACAGAAGCAATTTAAGCAGCTTGCGTGTTTGTTGGGTACGGATACTAAAATTTATAGTTGTACCCTTAGTACACCTAAGAGGTGTACTATGGGTCAGAACAAGTGCCCGTAGTCCACCCAGGTGAACTTGCTAGGTGTACTACGGATCAGGAACGGTTATCGAGCATTAAAATACACCCATCTGTTCCAAATTTGTCCCTAATGTATCCAATGCAGGTACACTCATTCCCAGATTGGTCTTATCCGCCACATGAATAATTCAGCAGACGCGTCGGGCGTACATTATATAAACTGCCGATTCTGCGTATCGTATGAATATCTGTGACTACACAACCTCTCGGCCAGAGGTTGGGATGAAGAAATTTGAATAAAATCTTAAAACGACTACAGATTTCTTCCATTTACATAAATCGATCGATCTCGACTTTATGATACAACAAGAAGCTTTTTTGTCCGATAAATATTTCATAAACATACCTGCCTCTTGAAGGAAGTCCTGCCTTTTTTTTCGAGTGTTTTGTCCCAAACTTATGTTATTATACTACGGGTTAAATAAAATTACATGATCGGAAATAAACCTAACCTTACGATTGCAGCAATCGTACACGAAAATGGATATTATTGACATCTATCGTCACTTGTAGATTTAATCCTTGAGTCGGTAACTATGGTTTTGACTATCATTTAATTTTGATACGATCCTGATCACGCAGTAGAAGCTGATGGTGTCTTGACGCTACACAGTGTTGTGAAGTTTACTATAAGGTTATCACAAAAGCTAACGTGAGTTCTGTTAATCAAGTTATACAATTACCAGTACAACTCTTGTTGGCTGTAGGACTTGATAGTTACCACTCCAAGCAAATTCTGTGTCGGCTCTCCATCCTGTTAGGTGGTCGTCTTTTACCTCACTTGCAGGTACAATTCCAAGTCTTGTCTAATTCAGACATGCTCGTTCGTTCCGAATCGGTTGCCAAAACGTATCCAATGCAGGTAAAGCTCATTGCCTGATTGGTCCATGAATAATTTACGTGACGCGTGTGGAGCGTATGTTATGTAAACTGCTTCAATATCTGTGACTACAGTCTTTAGGCAGATATCGAGGGTCAATAGATTTGAATAAAATCTTAAAACGACTACAGATTTTTACCACTTTTATAGATTAATCCATGACCACGTCAATTTTTTTTTTTATGTCAAAGGCGGCAAACAAGGCCGCAGGTCGCCTGATGGTAAGCAATCACCGCTGACCATGAACATCTGCAACACTAGAGGGATCGCTGATGCGTTGCCGGCCTTTTAAGGGTGGGTGTTGGCCTCCGGCACTCTCACAAACCAGACGTAACACAATAGAAGTCACTATTATTTCACGCTGGTGTTATGTGAGAGGGTGGTAAACAACATGGCTCTACCACAAATAAAATAAAATCCTATCATATATGTTTAGTACAATAAAAACACTCATAGAGTTACAGTACCTACAACAGCAGGTTACCTTGTGAAATACCCATAATATTAAACAGAGAGAGCGCCAATAATTACTGTCATTGGCTCTGCAAATTATTATACCGTTACGTAAAATAAGTCCTATCCTAGGTTATTTACCGAAAACATAGGTCTCCTAACGCTCATAAATAATGAATATGCTACAATATACATTAGCTTTTTTGCCCAATACACGTACCCTTCATAAATTACGACATTTTGACCAATCAATACTGTCTGCGACATAGATATACAATAAGTCTGCGACGTATAATTTGAATGAGATCTGACATAGATATTTCTAAAAAAAATGTTGTATAAAATATTGAAATTGCTTACATGAAGGCTGTCGACGTGATATGGTTACAAATACGCTATTTACGTCCTTCTACCAAAATAAGGCAATAAAAGTTTGTATCGTTGACCTTTTTACAGTGACCCCTCATAAAATCGCGACGAAATATCTGCGTGTCTTTTTTTGTTATGTCACTATTAAAGGTATTTATACTGCATGCTACAAATAACAACAGTACGAACTTTATAAAAATAAAATAAGTTTACTCAATCTAAACGGCCCTAATCATATGTATATTTGAGTAGAAATCCGCCCAGTAATACACTGGGCGGATTTCTACTCAATGCAAGTTCATTGCATAGATTATAATTTATAATGTTCATTTAATATCCCCAATTCGAAGTCACGGTCACTATTTATTAGTTACTGCATTGCATTCTGTTGCGAAACCGGGACAGAATAACCGCATGCAACACAATAGGTAATCTATTTACACGTGCCAGAACGTAAACTTAATCCATTCCCATATTCCAACAATGTTTTCCTTAAACCTGTCTCGTAAAATTACAATGTAACACAAAACAACGTGGGCTTTCCGAGAGGGCCGTTACCCCTTCACGGGACATTAACCGTAATGCATAGCCACTCATTTTTATAGCGGTAACAAAATTTTAAACTCCTTGTTGCAGAATGCGCTATTCGACTGCGGGTCATCCGGAGCGGGCGAGTGCACTCCGGGCACCTCCCGCGCACCCACGGGTGCCGCCTTCTCATCCCGCAACCCTCACCAAAAAACGCTCTTCTCATAGAACTCCATAAGCTGAACGTGCCCTGCGCATCAGGGTTCATCAGGTTCGCTCCGAACACGCCGAGCCTCTGCGGGAAGCTGGAGCAGATCCCTCCCCCCAACAGGAGGTTCTCGTACTCCTCGACGTCGAAGAACCCCACCATGGAGCTCCACGGCCGACCCTCGTTCGCCGCGACATACCGTCTAGTAGATCACTGCCACGATATCCTACTGACGGGAAACAACGGCTCGTTCGAAGTCGGCCCGGCTGTGAAGCTGACCTGCTCCTACAGAATCCACCTACCTTACGGGAACAGAGTAGCGATGATACTGCAAATGGGTACGGGACCAAACACATCGAGAGATGATGTATCCAATGTAATACATGAGGATGTTCTGGCTCTGTGTAGAGGGATGGAGCTCACTCTTGAAGACGGGGAGTCCAGGTGGAAGCATTGCTCGCAGCCTGGGGACCCATTACGTAGTGTGCAGATTATTTCTGAGGCGAATTCTATTCGTTTGAATATAAGTGTTTTGGCTAAGAAGAGTTCTTCGGCGATGTGGCTGAAAGTGTTTTGGATGGATAAAGCGATAGATGATATTGTGGGGCACTGTGACTACGGCTGGGTGCTGTCTGGTGATTTTTGCATATCAGCGGTGAGGGAAGCGAAGAGGGCGTGGAGGCAGGCGGAGGCGGAGTGCGTGCGGCTGGGAGGACATTTAGCGAGTATTTTGAATGACAGACAGCAGCAAATAATGGACCAAATGCTAATACACGCGTGAGTACTTTTATTATAGTATTTTTTTCTAGAAATGAATATAACCATTTGTTTTTTAAATCCGCGTTCACTTAAAATTCTTTCAAATATGGATACCTGATGTCAATACAAACATAAAATGTTATTAGAGCAAATCCCGTAAAGGGACACGTTTTAAAGATATTAAAGTAAAACATAATAAAATAAAACTTTGGTTGCATATTGCATAAATCTTGGACTAGCGGGCGCCCGCGGTTTCACCCGCGTGGTTCCCGTTCCCGTGGGAATATCGAGATATCCTTTCTTAGCGGATGCCTATGTTATAACATCTACCTGCATGCCAAATTTTAGCCCGATCCGTCCAGTAGTTTAGGCTGTGCGTTGATAGCTATATATGTCAGTCAGTCAGTCACCTTTGAGTTTTATATAATTATATAGATTATATCTTGGAAATGTGACACTACGGGTTTTCGTCTTATCACATTATATGTACTAAGTATCCATTTTTGAAAGTACCAGTAGGAAGGCCAAAATATTTAATGCCCTTTTAAAGATATGTTATAGATTTTTTTGTAAACTACATCAGTTGGCAGACAGACACGCAGCCCAATTGATGGGAAGTTTACTTTTTATATGTGGAGTTGTATTTCTAAAATTAAAAATTACCGTAAAACTTATTAGCATTTTATTCGCAGGCCCGGCGCAGGAGTGGATGACGTGTACTGGATCGGCGCGACGGACGCCGTGCAAGAGGGAGAGTTCCGATGGTCGGACGGACTGCCTTTCTCCTATGCGCGTAAGTATTCTTTAGCTGCAAAAAAAAACATTTATTTGTCAGTGATTGGATTTCCTCTCAAATCATTTAATATAGAGATTTTTGTAAAGAAAATACGGTAAAATAGTATGCGTAATAATCGCGATTTTTTTTATGAGAAAAGAAGGCAGGCCAGTTTGATCCCTTGTGCTAAGTAACAGTCAACAGTATGGTAAAAAGTCACAACAGCCCATGGGCTATCTGTGACTAGATCTTGTTAGACGCATTGCTAGCCTTTGAAAGAATATGGAATATTATACAACTTCATATCACGTAGGCACGTACGACCAAACTGTGGAACCAGCTCCCTGCAGCGGTATTTCCGGACCGATATGACATGGTAATTTTCAAGAGACGAGCATATCTCTTTCTTAAAGGCCGGCAACGTACCTGTGACTCCTCTGGAGTTGCGGGGATTTATGGGCTGCGGTGATTGCTTACCATCAGGTGACCCGCCTGCTCGTTGCCTCCCACTAACATTAAAAAATAATAATAATAATGGAACAAAGTGAAATCTGAAGGACTATGGAAAAAGGTACTCAAATATGACTTAGAATTAAAACTATAATTCAGTCAACTATAAGTCAGAAGGTTAAGATAACAAAATGTTAAGGTATGCTAATAGCAATTAACTGAATAAAAAAATATATTTCATTCGCGAACATAATATTCGATGAAAGTGAGACTCATACTTAAGTTCGTAAGCCAGCTCTAAATAAAACACCCAGGATTTTACCAATGAATCCTTATAAAGCCTCAAAATGCACGCAATAAAGTGCATCAGAAGCGCAATAACAGTTATGCGACCACAAACAAACTGCCTCAGTCTTCACTGCATTCTCGCAGCCGCGGTAATAAAGCGAATGCACTTTTGGAATCCTACGTTTTGCGACCGCACACATTAGGGTAGTGACACCGGTTTGCCGGCCAGCACCAGTTTGCGACCACTTCACACGTTTTTTTGAATAATAGATAGTCTATAGACAGCTCATTTCTAATTTCGCGCCAGTCGACCTGGACAAACTCCACGGTTCATAATCCAACAGCGTGACTTTATAATTTGCGAACTGAGCCCTCAGTCGCCATTTCAAAATTTGGTGTGTTGACACGTGACAAATTTAGCAAAAATAATTGCCGGTGGATCGATTTTCAAATGTAAGATTTTGAGTGTTACTTTTATTTTAAAGGGGTTTGATTTGGTTTGTGTGTAGGATAAGATGTTTAGTTTCAATATTCAAGTGCCCAAACTCACCAAACATTTCATAATTTGTAATATTTTTGGTGGTCGGGCAATAGGTTCTCGATTCATATCAAAATCTAGTTTCCGACCGGGTGGTCGGAAAACCGGTTTATTTACGTCATTTTTCTTTGCCTACATTGCGGAAACCTTAAATGCACCAACATAGATTCATTTAAATTTGTGAACAGCTAGGAATTTGTGACTTGACAACCAGTTTCCGACCGCCAGTATACCTCATAGTTTCAAAGATAATGACCTTTAAAAATACCAAAAGTTTAGCGGCCGACAACCGGTGAAAACAAACCCTGTTAACGGCCGTCTTTAACAGGCGGTCGATAACTGGTAAAATTGTACCTGTTTCCGGCCGTTCAGAAAAATCCTACTTCCTACTAATCCTACTTCCTACTATATAATATAATATGTATGTATTATGTATATGTATGTATATCCTACTTCCTACTAATATTAAAAATGCGAAAGTCTGGATGTTTGGATGTTTAGATGTTTGGATGCTTGTTACTCAATCACGCCTAAACGGCTGAACGAATTTAGATGAAATTTGGCACACGTATAGTTTATAACCCGGAATAGGACATAGGCTATAAAATTCCTACGGGAAACGTCTCATTCCCGCGGGAATAACAATTTTGAAACTACTGAACCGATTTGAATAATTCTATCACTGTTGGAAAGCTACACTATCCCCGGTCAACATAGGGTACTATAATTGATCCCGGAAATGTGGGGGGCAGGGGGGGGGGATATTTGAAAAAGGGGATTACGTGCGTGTGAAACCGCAGGCGGAAGGCTAGTAAGATAATATAAAAAAGATAGAAGAGAAGAGAGAAACGTAATTAGTAATAAATAAAACTTTATTTTGAACTAGGAAATTGAACGCACCCGATAAATACTAAACATTTCATTTATTTCTGTTTGTTACATTTTTTGTTTGTTTTTGTTTTTTCGCGCCTCGATGGTCTAGTGGTTTAAGTACCGAGCCGAGATCGCGGGGTAGGTACTGGGTTCAATTCCCGGGTCGAGCTCACTTTTTGTCGTTTTTTTCGGACACTGCTCGGGTTTGTGATCACCAATCCGCATTTGGCAAGCGTGGTGATTAAACCAGTACCCATCATTGTAACGATAACTTGATTTCAAGGATGGAGACCTTTGCCCTACAGAGAAGCATGCAGACAGAACGGAGTTCCAAGATCCACTATATTATAGGATGGGCTTTTCGATCGTGTTCCAAATCAAAAGAAATCACAAATATGAAAAGGTCATATTTGTGATTTCTTTTGATTTAATTAAACTTTTGGTTACTCAATTGTATTTTTCGGTCGCAAAAGAGAGTAAAAATATACCGCTTTTTTATTTCATTAACTGTTTCACTTTCATACTAAAATATACCCTATGGCTATTGAATAAGACTCATTTTTCTACCGTAAATTAGGTGGTCGATAACCGGTGCACAGGTGGTCGATAACTGGGCCAAACGGCCGATAACCGGTGTTTTTGCTATTTTTACGAATAATACATTTTTTAAAATTATGTATCACTGCTACGTTAATAAACGTTAGGTTTTATAAAACTAGACTATTGTAAGATCAAGTGTTAATTTTTTGGAAAATCTTGACGTACAGCATCATGATAGAAATCAACTCTGAAGTCAACAAGTCGCTTAAGTGGTCGCAAACCGGTGTTCCTACCCTACCTAACTTTATTTTTTATTGTCTAGCCCCGAACTAAATGGTGTCAGAAAATGCATCGGCCTTATTTTAAGCCTATTTACGCTTAAAATTTAACAGATGCATAAATGCTTGTATTCTGGAAGCTAAAGTATATGCTTAAGTATCTAATAACACTTTCTAACGAGGATACAGGATTCCATAACTAGGATTCCTTTTTTTAATAATAGTGCAATAACAGTTATGCGACCAGAAACAAACTGCCTCCGTTCAGTCTTCATTACATTCTCAGAGCCGCTGTTATAAAGCGAATGCACTTTTGGATTCCTCCGCCACCATTGTGCAACGCACCCATAATATTACAATCAATGTTCTATTCTTTTTACTCTTTAAAAGAAAAGCGTAGACTGCGTCAGTCCTTTTATAAGCTCTGTTCATTACCGTTATTACTTATTTCCTAAGAATTGGAGATTTTTGTTTTTAATTAAAAACACTAACTACTAAACTTTCTACTAAATTAACTTCAATTTGTACTTTTAAACCTTTCCCAAAAAAATATTAAAAAGTTTGCCCATTTTTGCCCAATTAATATTTGAAACTTTGTTTCGTTAATTTTTGACATGCATTCACATGGGTCAATTGTTAGCGGGGGACCTCCTATACATTCCCTTTAGAGGATCGGTACACTACCAGTAACCCTGTATAGTAAAGCAATTTAAACGTAGATTGGACAGTGATGTGAGAGCAGAGGCGGCGCTGGCTCTTACTCTTGAGAGCGCGTCGTGAGTCTGGATTGTCATCAAGGCCGAGCGCTCTCGGATGACGAGCGCACTTGTATGGCAGTTGGAACAGTCTCTATAGCCCTTAGATAACCTCTATAGTCGAGTCATTTTAATAGGCCACATTTGACAGTCCATTTATGCAAAGAAAAGTGCTACTTATGTACATCAGGAGTAGAGTCTAATTTTCTACATAAATAATTGTATTAATAAGAACTGATGTTGTTTTTATTAAGTTTTATTCTTTTAGCGTAAGATATATTTTTCTTTGCACAAATGAACTGTCAAAAGTGACCTATTAAAATGACTTGACTATAACTGCTTTACCGCAGTTACAGTCGTTTACTTACTAATCTGTACTATGCTTTACCGCAGTTACGGACGTTTACGTAGTAATCCAGACAAATCATCTTGTATTGTAAAGTCAAACCACATTACTTAAATGTTTGCATGCTATGATATGTATAGCGGAACAAGGCTGATTTTTGTACCTGACCACCTTATGGAACCTGTTTCTTGCAAATATTTTTTTTATTATATTTCAATTTCAAATATTAATAATGCGAAAGTAACTAAAGTAGCGTAAAAGTAGAAAGATAGGCAGGCAGCTGTCTATCTTTCTACTTTTACGCTTAGACCACGTAATCCGACTACTTCCCATTTGGTAAACCTCAAACTGTACCTACTAAAAAGTTGCATTCGGTAAACATTTTTATTACTTCATACATTTAACCCCATTTAGTTAGTTTTCGAAATGGGACTAAATGTATGAAGAAATAAAAAGTTTACCAAACGCAACTTTTTAGTAGGTACAGTTTGAGGTTTACCAAATAGGATACTTCCTAAATCCTTATATTGTAAATGGGCTACAATCGACAACGTCACACCGAAGTAAACAATGCCTTGGCGAATGGCCTACATTGAAAAAGAAAAGTTATTTAGAAAAAAATAAGTACCTAATTTTCATTGACGTAGCTACAGAGGACTACCCAATTAGATAACCTTGTGAAAAACCGCCTTGCTCCATTCCCCTATAAATACACAATTACCATAAACCAGTGTAGGTAATTACATAAATCGTCGTATCATTGGCATCACCGTAATGCCGGGAGGGCTTTATAAATTGTCATTTGACGCCGGCGAGTCTAGACAAATAGATGTCCTACTTGTAATTTAGTTTACTGGGCTGTGTTGTATTTTTAGATGTATTAAAGTTATGGGAGAACTAACCTTCCGTCCGTGGTTTTTCCTGCGCGATCTATAAGACGTTAAACCACAGGAATGTGACAGTTTTCCTGGATAAAGTCATCTTTTTACTCATAAAAAATAAACGTTCGTCTGCCATTGAAAAAAATACAAGCTAACTCTAAATTATTTTCAACTAGCCTCCGCCCGCGGTTTCACAAGTGCGTAATCTCTTTTTTCAAATATCCCCCCTTCCCCCCACATTTCCAGGATCAAAAGTACCCTATGTTCACTGGGGATAGTGTAGCTTTCCAACAGTGAAAGAATTATTCAAATCGGTTCAGTAGTTTCAAAGTTGATATTCCCGCGGGAATGAGACGTTTCCCGTAGGAATTTTATAGCCTATGTCCTATTCCGGGTTATAAACTATACGTGTGCCAAATTTCATCTAAATCCGTTCAGCCGTTTAGGCGTGATTGAGGAACAAACATCCAAACATCTAAACATCCAAACATCCAGACTGTCGCATTTAGTATATTAGTAAGATGTTTTAGGTAATTTTTTTATCCAAAATCGCCATGCCATCCACCCTGCTACACTGCTTTTGCACCGACCAGCCAAATTCCTTTCCTATAACTCATGCACGAACTAGTTAATTAAACTCTCCTTTCGAGTTCTAAGCACGCTATAAAATTTTCTTTTAATGAGTTTATTATTGATAAAGTTCAGTTATAGGGTATGGTGATATTATCAGTTCCACTATTAACTGTGGAACTCCCTTCAATTCCATTAATGGCAACCAGATGCGGTACGTGGCATCGTAAATTGCGCTAACGATTGTGTGAGTCCAGTTAACGGTACCTGATCACTCGAGTGATGTGGACTAGTGATGTGGGCTAGATACCTACACATTAGTTCTCCCTGCAGTAATTCATACGTTGTAATATCATTTTGACAATCGATTTGATGTAATAATTGGATGTCGGCTAGAACGAGTACAACAAAGGATGTAGTTCTTATCTCCGCACGGGGCACAATAAATTAATCCATTTGGTTGCATGTTCACGATACGACATTGTCATACACTTTATTATGGGTAACTCAAAAATAGTACTATTATCTTTTCACCCAAAAAAACATTTAGTCGAATTGAGAACCTCTTCTCTTTCTTCAAGTAAGCTAAAAACAAGGACATCTACACAAGCAACCGAATACATGTCATAGAATATGTACAACTAACCCTACGGGTTATTAAATAACGCACCCTTCTCACGCGTGACGTGTAAATATAATCCGTGCGAGTTAACACCGCCTTTGGGACTTGCTTTGTGCTGGCTTAATTAATTAAATAAAGAAAGCTTAACGGTCAAACTTGACTTATCTATTAGGATACGACCTTTTGGTGTTGCGTGACGCGACAGTGATGACTTATACCACTGATCTCCATAGACAACTGGATAGACGATTGGTACCAAATATTTGATCCGATTTGAAAATCGCCATGTTGGCGCTGAGAGCAGTAGTTAGTGTACTTGGAACTAATAATAGTGCTGACGTTTGCAGATAAACTTCGATAATGCTGTCATTGTCAATGTCCATTTGAAGTGATTTAAAGCGATTTGAAGTAATTTTAGTTCCAAGTACACTATTGGGGGCGCTTCAAATCGACAGAAAAAATAGCTGTCTTTTAAATGTCTATAGCCACTCCAGCGTAATACGCCGTATTAGGTATAATGGACCTCAGTGACTTATACACACAGATAAATAATTCGTTGCTATTGGTTGCTAACGTTACGGACAAGCGCAGTTGACGCTAAATTCCAAAAGGTATTATATTGTAACTAACGTTATTATATTTAACGTCCTTAGTTTTTTCTCCGTTTTTATAATGCACACAGCACTTCAACCGCATTCCGTGCCCCAAATTACAGAAAGCAAACACATAAACCACGCAAGCATTACCCCTGCAATGCAATTCCTATTCATAGTCGAGTACGGGGCTTATTTGTACAAATACCATGGTGTCCATGAATTAATAAGTGAAAACAAACCGGCTCGACCGAGGATTTGTTTGCACAAGGATTACATGCGTATGGGGGGGGGGGTACGTTGTTTAATAAGACTTGGAAGTTGTGCATACTTAACACGGGATTAGAGGGTCTGTTAAAGCAGTTAAATCCTTAACATTGTTCACGAAATATGGTAGGACTTTTCCTAGTCGGTGGTCAAACTTTTCAAAGTGTACCTTGTTAAACCAGTACCCCTAATTTGACGACGACTTGATTTAATCCTTTGCCTTGCTAACATTAAATAGAATAGTACTTATTTAACTTTTTTGTTTACCTCTTAAGATTAGTAATGGTACAAACATTGGACATGTCTGTTTGTATCGGTATGGATATAGACACATCCATAATATGTTTGTATTTACAAAAAAAGGATATAATATAAGTAATGTTTATCCGTTGTCTGGCTGTGTGAGTAATTTCCAGAGATATTTATTATTTATTAAACGATCAAGAGTGTCACCCAATGACAAAACTGCACAAAGGCAGTTAGATAAAGGATAAATCCAATAGCCACCTTTAAAAGATGAATATCTGAATTAGTCACCACAGCAAGCAACAAAAAAGAAACCTAAAAAGTTGACACAACACAAAATTGTAACATAAATCTCCCTCAAACCGTCTATCCACACCACACTCGTTATAAAATTACACAAAGTCACGCCTCTAATTAGTAAAGTACAAACATTAGCGCGAACATGTCGATGACGTCACGCATAATCGTTCGCAGTACGAGCGTCATAACTCCCGCCTTAAGTACTAAACGAGCCGACTTCTGACTTGAGCAACAAGTTCAAAAACCGCAGGGTGAAGTACTATGGCTACTATGTACGAGTGAATGTGTTAGAAGTTCTTGTATGTGTCGAATTGAATACCGTTGAAGATTTTAACTATAATTAATCGTTTCTTCGGACTAAGGATAGCGCTTAAATAAACAAGCACGTCGAGCGCAAGCGTCGCACGACCATCATAGCTCCCGCTTTAAGTACTACACGAGCCGACTTCTGACTTAAGAAACAAAGTTCATGAACCACAGAGAGACACTTGCCTGCGTAGTTTGGAACACTTGGCGACTATGGGTGAGAGAGTGTCGTTTAGTTGTTCTACTCGTATGTGTAGGGTTAAATCGTATGATAAATATTTAAGTTCGGTCTTATACTGTTTGAGGCTCTAAATTTGTAAGCGGACGCAATGTCTGACTGAAGATAGCGTCTAGTTATCAAATTACAAAGAACATCAGTGCTCACGCGTCAATGTCGTCACGCATAATTGGCAATAGCGTACGATCATAACTCCCGCCTTAAGTATTTTAACAAGTCGATTTGTGCTAACCTATCAGCCACAAGTAAAAGAACAGAAAAATGTGGCACTCGCCTGATTAAAATTAAGTACACATGTGGTCGCTAACTCCGTGAAATATTTCAATATCATGAAATTACGCCTCGCTAATATTGTTTGTACTTTTGTAATTAGTGAGATAGAATACGAAGAAGACGTACGACGTCACGTGCAATCGCCCACAGCGAGCGTCGTTACTCCCGCCTTAAGTAATGAGTACATATTCACACGAGCCGACTTCTGACTTGCGCAACAAGTTCAAGAACCGAAAGGCGAGACACTCGCCTCCGTAGTTCGAAGTACTTAGCAACCTGAGTGTGTGTAATTACGTAGGTGCTAAATGTTGAGCATAATCGTATAACAACAGTCGTTTTTATGCCGGTACCTATTTCATCAAATACTATGCAATTCTGAGTATAAGGGCTTTGAAAAAAAGATGACCAGACAGAAGATAAAATAATCATAATACTTACATGTTTTTTTTATGGAGATCCATGCGCGAGACCTGTCCTCAGCAGGAGCCAGCTCGGAGGAAGATCATCCATTTTAAGGGAACATTTTGATCTTTTACATACGGGACCAAACAAGCATAAAAAGTCGTGAATCCCAATTATGGCCACAGCAAAAACAATTCGAAATGGAACAAAGGCACAATGAACAACGAAACTTTTGTTCGTGATCGATTGAATCATTCACGTGAGTCGATGTTGAAATTTGTGTTTATTCAAAATTCAATTCATAAGCGGATGTCAATAACACAATTCACGAATGGAATTCAAAGTTTCCTACAAACAGCTCCAACGAGGACTCGATCTCACTGAAGCACTATGGAAAACTGTAGTAGTAACTATGAGGAACAAGGATGATAAATGCAAAAGTACCTACGGACGGCAGGCAGATCAACCTACCCTAATCAAGTCAAAAATTCTTAATTAAAAGAGAACTCTATGTAAAGTAAATAAAGCTGAAAATTGGGTGTAGAAATATGACAGATTATGGTAGTCTGATGTGCTGTCGACTGTACTATCTGTATACGCTTCCACGCCTAGACCACAGAACAGTTTTTTTTTATATATTTGGACTAAGCCAGCACTTGACCACAAAGTTGTCTGATGTTAAATAACTATGCGGTCTACGATGGAGCGCGCTTGCTTAGGAAAAGCCCGTTAATTCTGGCCTTGAAGAGCTCCAAGTTGCATTGTGTAGGAAAGACAGATCCCGGCAGAGAATTCCAAGAAAGATGAAGCAAATCGCTTAGTTCGTACGCGCGGTATCCCCACTGTATACGGATGGAGTCCCTGACCGAGTCTAGTAGTTCGATGATGTTCCATCAAATGGATTTTGAAGAAATTTGCTACAGGCATAGATTACAATTTAGAAAAGGTCCAAGACTACTCTTTTTTTGGGAAACCATTCGCTAATGCTAAAATAAAATAGAAGTTTTTTTGTTTGTCATTCTTTTACGTCGCAAAACGGAACAATGTATTGACATGATTTTTGGCATGGGTATGGTTTGAAAGCTGGAGAATGCCAGGAGTTATTTTTATATTCGAAAAATATTACCGTTCTATGGAATACAATAATTTACATAAAAGTGGTAAATTAATAAATGTTTTGTCTTATCTTGTCTCTGGATTTACCCAGGTTTTAATATTTTTCCCCATATAAATTTATTTTTTACAAAAAATGTTAGCATCTCAGTGAGACAATCAGCCAAAGTACAAACATTTCAACAGAAATATAGC
The DNA here is from genome assembly GCA_949319885.1 of Mecyna flavalis. Taxonomy (NCBI): domain Eukaryota; kingdom Metazoa; phylum Arthropoda; class Insecta; order Lepidoptera; family Crambidae; genus Mecyna; species Mecyna flavalis. The sequence goes on from OX439439.1 coordinate 16,070,002, forward strand.
GTGGATCAAAACATTTGTACAAAAGTTTTACTGAAAAATTCTGACACGCGATACATTTGAAGCAGTTTGTATCGGACGGCGAACGAATTGCTGGGGAGCGGGGAGCGAACGGACGGAAATGTAATTTAAACTTTTTTGTATTTTTCATACGTTTGATTAAAGAAGCAGTGCTTTAGAATTGAAATAGGGATAGTGAATTCTAAAATAAACATGAAACAACATTGCATATTTTTTTTATGATTGATTAGTTGGAGGCCATGCCATACTGAAGGCGCCTCTGATCTTCAAACCTTACTTTAACATAATGTTAAGAATACTGGCTCCCACACTATAATACAGCGATACATTTTATCCATCTTCTGTCTACATACTTAAAAAACTCATTCGCTGGCTGACAATCGACGTCTAGCATTAACTTTTTGAAGTTACAGGAAAATCTTCCTGAGATTGGTTTTCCTACACAAGTCCTGATTTTCTTTCTTTAGAGTTAAAGCCTGATTACAAAGTAGACAAACAATAGATAACAATAAATAGTTGGGTCCTCTAAACCGAAGATACGAAACACGTTTAAAAATTGCAAAATTCTTAGAAATCCTGTGCTTTCAGATTTTAATTATAAAGCCTGCAATTAATTTCGGGCGCAAAAATCCAATCCCGAGAACAAATACCTACTAATGAAAGCCGCCTTTTGGCGTCTTAATTTATTTCTTTTGTGACGCTTAACAGGTAATTTCTTTTTTGTATCGAAGACGCTTCATAATACTGCGGAAAAGACGCATAAAATGGTCCAGCGAATAAAAAGAAAGGAAAAAATATTCTACTTTCCCCATTTTGAAGACTGATTGGCCCAACAGCGCATTTGGTAGTGAGAACTAATCCATACGTCAATAGTCATGGATTGTAAACTTTCCTCTCATGTAACTTACTCAAAATTACTTACTCGAAATAACTCTATTGGTTTTTATCATGTATGTACTTTTAGATATAAATACCTTTCTCTTGATAATTACAATTTAATAAGATTTTACATTATTCGGCATTAAACATTGCAAGCGCGGTAAAGTCTATCTGTCAATCTCTCCGGCTAGTGCGGGGCACCGTACGCGGTGACCATAGTGATGTGTTAATCGAGTAAACCAATTATTCGCCTAACAGTACGGACAGCAGCAGATCAACCTACCCTAATCTGTTAAAAATTCTCATTTGAAAGAGTGTGAAACTATATGTGAAGTGAATAAAGCTGAAAATTGGTTGTAGAAATTTGAGAGAAAAGGGTAGTCTGATGTACTGTCGACTGCACCACACGAGAACTCGAGGATCAAGTAACTATTACAGAATACTTATTTTAGAAAACGTATTATATTTACTAGTATTTTATTCTTCCTACGTAACACGACACAGTAAAATCGCTGTACTATTATTCGGTTAAGAGAATTCCTCCGAATATCTTTGGTTCATAAAGATCGCAGAATTATTGCCTGAAGCTCTAGAAACAACGAAGTTCCAACTATACAAGTCACGGCACAAGTTGATTTACTTCTACTATAGTACATGGATTTACACAACAGTATATTTGAAGCGAAAGGGAAAATATGTTTCGTGTTCAGCAATATTCAAGACTGCAAAGTAATTTAAATGCTGAAACAAATTTATAAGTGTGCTTTAAAAATATGCTTAGTCGATCTTCTTTCACAAAATCAAAATAAAAAAATATTCTTTATTCATGTAAACTTGTATCAAGTATTTATGAATCGTCAATTACAGAGTGACTCTACCACCGGTATCGGAATGCAGTCATCTGCCGAGAAGAACCGGCAAGAAACTCGACAGTTACTCTTTTTCATCGCCATGTTTGTTTACAATTTGTTTGTTACAATTACTGATTAGTTTTAGAATACCAAGCCATACAGTATAAAGTATAAGAATGAGACTATAATCGAGAAAAATCCGTGAGCCCTGGAAGACCAGTGCCCAAAGGTGGCACCTGTAGCACAAGTATGACGTATGTGCCAGCCATAATTTCACTCAACCATATTAGAGGGAATGTAACCACCCGACACATAACGCCACCACCCCAAGCACATTTTAGCGAGCATGACCGCAGAGCGTAATGTCCCGATCTATACAGGATACGCATCCACCTTGATCCAGAATTTGGTAAATCCAGTTATTAAATTGCAGCAACCGCCATCTGGTCTCAATAATCGAGTCTGGTCTCTATAAACTATATAGCAGGGAAAACAGACGAATGGGATCATGGCTTTACAGCAACTTTGTAGGTTTCTACACACACAATGTTTTCGCTTATTTTAGAAAGAGACATCAGCTCGTATATTACAAAATAAAATAAAAATCTTGATTTTAGTGATATGAATATGGTAGACATACTAAATGCGCTGCCCTCATGAGCCATCGACGAGTAGTAAAATATGAAAATCATCATCCAGCTTTCAAATAACAAAAATCGTCAGCGGGGCGTGAAGCGAAATCTCAGCAGGCCTTCAGGGTGAGGGTGACTGGCTCAATGGCAAATACTATGTTCTATTGAGCCAGTCAACCTTATATTTAGACCTTACAGCCGCTTACCATCAGGTGGAGTAAGGTCATCCTGACTGCTTCCCTGTAACAAAAAAAAAACATCAAAATCGGTACCCTCCGTAAGAAAAATCCTCCAATATGAAATAATATTACTTCCATACTTCATTTGTATTAGTCTCGATCCCTTGCACCGCTCCCCGTCTTAGCTGTGAGAGTAATGGTGTATATATTCCACTGCCTTTTATATTAACTAACTTGATAGTTTCAAGTTCCCTGAATGCAGCTCCAGTGGAGTGAAGTATCCGCATAGCATAGCAGAGTACAGAAGAACCATCTATTGTTAGGGTGAAAGATTCGCAGCGTGGCATACGCTTTCAGAATGTGGATTACATCACCCGTGCCTATTTTGGAGGCGTTCAATGTGCTGCCAAATGAAATGAAATCAATAAAATACTCTACGAAAAAAAAAATGATTTTTTTTTAATTCCTGGAATTTTGCTTAGCCCATAAGCTTTTAAGAAAGGACAGTTCTTGTGGCGGCAGATTTCGTCTATATTTTGATGTTTGTGATATCTAGAAATACTTTTACAAGACACAAAGTGAGAATTGGAGCCTTCACCGGCTTTGAGTCACTTAATATGTCAATGCTTTTTGTTGAACATGAAGAATAGACCTATCGACATTTCACCATCGCTAATATCTCTCTCTAAGAACCGAAATTGGTAAAACCACACTTATTTTTTATTGTTCTCTGTAGCAGACCGTGGTCTCCAATATCTTACCCAGCTATTGGCTTCCCGTTAATCAAAATCGTAATCCGATTTGTACGATCAAGTAGTACGAACAAAACCTGAAACGAAACAATGACAACAAACGGCCGATGCGATACAATCTTCGAGTTGTATTAATATTAATGAGGAATCTGGGGCGATTATTAGACCGTGGCCGAGGTTGCTGCGTTATTGTCTAATATTGAACATTTTGCTGGTTACACGTGGGGTTGGGAAGTTATTGTTCTTTAATACATATAAATATTAAGCCATAGTTCCATACCAATATACTCGTAATAAATGCGAAAGTAACTTTCTTGAACAAACTTTTATTTTGGGAAGGGTCATGGGCTAGTTTTTTCCCGGGATAATCCTTAGTTTCCATAAGATGACAGAAGTTAATGGCTGATCTGATGAGCCTACAGTCTGGCAGCACATTGAGCGACGCTTCCTGATGAAGTGTCCCTCAATGGAATAGGCTGCAGTATCCGCTAACCATCAGGTAAGAAAATTGAAGAGTTTTTGTTGGTTTTTCTTTCACGAAGCAAAGGAACAAACAACTGCTCAAAATGTTTTTTGGTATGGAAGTTTGGGACCTTGTTAGTCACAAAATATTTTTTTCTCGACAAAATATTAAATTCCTGTGGGATAACATCGTATAGTCCACCTGAGAGAAAGACTAGTATAAAATAAACCAATTATTGATTCCACATGCTTTTAACCGACTTCAATAAAAGAAGGAGGTTATGTAACAAAACATTGAAGATAAAACAAGAAAAGAGTGAATATGCTGCTGTTCGAGGAATCCAGCGACATATTGAGGTAGTAGAACACATCCACAATACAAGCGAACATTTTCCTAACTGCGCTGGAGAGTAATAGAAATAGAAAAAAGCCAGCGGAATATTCCCAATGGAAATATTGGAATTGTTCATACAGAGGAACGAGTATCTACACTGTTGAAAATTGTCTGGAATTTAGGTGTTGAAATTTTCAGTTCTAGTCGTGAAAATCTTTGAGTCAACAAATATTGTATGCTGGGGCATTTATGGAACGGAGAGCCTGTAAATATTTGCAAGCTGTTTTTCTTTGTTATTTGTGCTTATCTTTGAGCTAGAAATGGCACTACATTTATGTGTTAAGGACTTGTTATGATTTATAAACCATTTCCCTGATAATAACAACGCTAAAGAAACTCTGCCGTTCTGTCAGTCTGTATCGCTCCGGAAATTTATTTATTTATTTAAAAATATTGACCACAATATAAGGGTTCTTTTTCTAATATTAAAATAACCACAGATTTTAAATAATTTAAAAGAGCAGCCTAAATTTAACTATGTAGCAACATCCCAGTCGAAACTTTGACGTGGAATTTGAGTTGGTTAACTACTGTATTTGTCTTAACACATTCTACGTTACAAACTTAGAAGTTGCACGAAGATTTCTGCGAAGCGTAAAAGCTGCAAATCTTTCTCGAAAGCCAGGTCAGCTGTTGTTAGCTTCATTTAGTTAAGATTCGGGAAGTTTCAAAGGAAATGGAAGAGAAAAACATTTACAAAAGTGTATTTATTGTCTGCAAAAGAAAAAAGAATGCCTTGTAGATGATTTTGTTAAAGTGGTCGTACCAGAAAGGAATGTCAGTTTTATTAAGTGGTATTCGTAATATTAATTTTTTTCAACTGCTGTGTATATTGAGAATAATGGCCGAAACCTGACTAATTTTTTGACTATTTTGAAAGTAGAGAATAATTTAAGAACCTAAACATTTGTGTGCATAAACATGTGACTCATGTGAGTTTGAATCGGTCTAGTTGTGACGATATTATGTATTTCTCAAAAAGCATATTATAAGTAGGTAATGTTTATCTGTTGTCTGGAATCCAATTATAAGCTATGCTTCGTTTAAGACTATGTCAATAATGTCAAAGGTTAAAAGATATTCCTTTGACACCTTATTATCTTTTAAAATGACAGCAAAAAAAGATTTCAATCAGAAGTTGTAGTTTATTGTATTTTCTTATTTTTTTTCTGCTTTCAACGTCTCGATGGTCTAGTAGTTTAAGTACCGGGCCAAGATCGTGGGGTGCTGGGTTCAATTCCCGGGTCGAGCTAACTTTGTGTAGATTTTACGGACACAGCTCAAGTTTGTGATCACCAATCCGCATTTGGCAGGCGTGGTGATTAAGCCAATACCCATCATTGTAACGATAACTTGATTTCAAGGATGGAGGCCTTTGTCCTGCAGTGGGACATTAATAGGCAGATACTTCTTCTATGACGACAAAATGAAACAAAAATCTTAACCATTATTTTGTCCACAGACTGGTTCCCAGGCTGGAGGAAGCACAGCAGCCAGCCCAACGACGATGGCACGTCAGGCCAGGACTGCGTGGAGGCGCGGAGGGAGTTCCCTCCCCGCCCGCCTCCCGCGCAGCCCACCTTCATGTGGAACGACAGAGGCTGCCGAGAACACAACTACTTCGTCTGCGAGAAGCCTAGTGTGGACGGTAAGTTGTAGTTGTGTTCAGTGTCTATCTGGAATCAATACGCTTGTGTCTTACTTCACAACGTGGTCCAGATGAAACCCCAGCGGTCCACGGGCAATCCTTCGAAGGTCTACATTGGTTTTTTTTTTTGCGGGCTTTTGGAAATATGATCCCCTCCCCGTCCCCTCCCGCGCAGCCCACCTTCATGTGGAACGACAGGGGCTGCCGGGAACACAACTTCTTCGTCTGCGAAAAACCTAGTGTGGACAATAAACTAAGTACGAGTAGCAGTTCTAGCATCAATAAGCAAATTGTCCGTCTGGCTGGTCAATCAACGTAAGGCGGGCACTGGCTCGTGCCTCTAGGGTTTGAAAGGGAAACCAAACCAAACAGCACTTCAACAAGTAGCATGAAACTCTATTCATCATTATCATATCGTATGGATTCGTGCAATATTTGAGGTAATGATTCCCCACATCTCCAGCCTACTGCATTAACCACTTGGGCATCACGGCTTAACATTTACGAGTTCGGAGTCGGCTATAATTAATCTTCTGCCTCTAATTACCAGCTATATCAGCCACCTATAAAATATTAATACAATTACGTGGCATTGGAAAAGGCAAACGCGCCATCATTTTAAATAAAAGCATACATTACTTTACCCATCCCAAGGGTAAACAGACTGATTGCTCTTTCCATAATTTGGGTAAACCATTTGCTTCAGGAAATCCGATAAAGTCAAATTAATATGATATTAACAAACGGTGCCAATGAAATATTGATATGGGTCGTATACCCTTTTGCCCATCGCTCGTTATGGCCGCAATTAGGGTCAAGAGTATACGCAAACACTTAGAGTTTGACTATATTGAATCTTGTAAATTGCCAGTCAATATAATTATTTTAGACCAACCTTCCTCCTGTGGCTTCGAGTGAACTGCTTATAGGACGTTATCCCGCAAGTATGTTGTAGTTTTCCTGAATAAAAAGTAAAATAGTCACTAGGCAGCTCCCAAACTATGGCCTATAAGAAAACTCACTTGTGCTCAAAATTATACTATGCTTGTGCACTATAATAATTAATCCTATGTATTGGTTGCTTAGTTTGGGGCTAGATGGCGTGAATGTGAAGAAAGGGATGTGTGAATAATGTCCAAAGATGTCCAGAGATTGTAAAGATTGACCACCGTAGCCGATACTCAGATGTTTCAGATGTTTTCCATCCACGTTATTGCTAATACATATTAATTTAGACTTTTCCAAAAGCCCAAAACGTTAAGACGAGGGGTAACTACGAGTATTCCCTTGTTTCTTAAAAGTTAATTTTTACATCCCAACACCTTAGAGCATTAAATTAAATTTACTTCTCTAAGCAATTCACCGATCCTCTTTCCTTTCCCAACTCCAATACCCACAATTCACAAGCTTAAGTAATAATAACCCATTATAAGTCGTTCCAAATTGCCACTTAAACTATCAGCTCGTTAGAACTTCATAATATAAATTATATGACTTAACCAGTTGTAGCAAGCAATAAAATTGTGTAAACGTCGTCTTAAAACTGCAATAAAACAACTGCTCTGAGACACACCATCTATAACGCTTTCGGTAAATGCACTAAGCCATTGCCTTAAAGTAATTTTTTCAAAATTTCTAATTACCAGTTTTCTAACATGCCTGTGAAAAGGCATCCGATGATTGTATCTATCAAGAGACACTCAGCGGAAGATACACTTAGCCGGCCTATTAAGAGGCGCTCGGATGTCGCGATTGCAGAAGATACACTCAGGGAAATACACTTCCGTCTGTCGGTTCGTCCGGGGAAGCCGCTTCAGCCAGTAATTGTTGGGCCACCACGTTTATTGAGATTGATCTTCTTTGGTTATTGGCTTGTGATACGAAATGACGACTATTGATGTAATGGAAAATAATATACTAGCAACCCGCCCAAGGCTCCACCCTTGCTTATTATATGACATAATATTTTATGGACCCAAAACTCCGTTGCTCCTTTGCGATATGAAAAACGGACAAACTCACAAAACAATTCGGTTTTTTTTCTAAAGTCTAGTTTTTATTTGTACCAAATTACATCTTAATCGTTTTAGCAGTGGCGTGGAAGCGTAACAGATGACAGACAAACAAATATTCCATTTTTAATATAAGCACAGAAATATACTATAATACTAGTTATGATGTATGGATTTGCTTCATAAATCTGCGCTGTTGAATTAAAATAATGTCAACAAAACGTTTAAATTTATCAGATGTTATTCCACAATTATTAGCGCATCTACAACCCTATTTAACCAAGTTGTTAATATAATACTTGTCATCCACATAAGCAGTATTAATAAGTACCTACACAGACAAAATTATCGTCGTGTAAGAGCCGTTGGGTGACACAATTACAAGAGACACTTAGGGGAAGATACAGTTAGCGCTATCCCCTAATCCGCTGCGCTTACGCCTTCGTAGAGACATTTATCACGGAGCCATTTTGTTTTGTAGTAAAGGGCGACACGACTGTGAATGATCTATTTACTTGATAATGTGACTCTTACTTTGTTGCTTGTAGAATTATCTGCTTTATATAACGTATCCATGCAAATATTATAATTTCTAAATTAGGTAACTCTGTTTGTCTCGCTTTTACACTTAACGTGTATTCCATTGCCACACCTCAGCTTAGTTTCCACTGGTAGAAAAAAAAACATGTTGAAAAGATTTTATGTAGTTACTAAACTTATGGAGACAATACTACCTAAAGACTCTAAAGAGTTACTTTTTTTCTAAACAAGTAGGTATAGCAGCTTACGATGTATTCCTTGAAAACTAGACCAACAGTGCATCAAAAGAGACCGCAAACATACACAAAACAAACCATTCGCTGCAAGTAAAATATAAATTTTTATTCAAAGCATAAAATATGTCAAAATTGTTCGCCACACGTTCCTAATTCATGCCAGGGTGTCGCCGGCCAGCCAGCGAGGATCCCTCGCTTCGCATCACCTGCTCCACTCCGCCTTTCAATATTGGAGACGAGCGGAGCGGGGTGGGCCAGGCTATAATGGATGCTCACCTGCGTTCGCTTTGACACTCTGTGACCTAGTTGGATGACGGCTAGGGATGTCGCTTGTATAACTTTGTTGGAACTTAGAATGCGATGCAATCGTGGGATTTTGTTGCTATTATTTTTAAGCTATTGCGTAGCTTTTATCGCGGGCTTTGAGCGCGGCGACCGAACCAAGAAATTCCGTAACGAAAACGGAGCAGCTCGTCTCGATCCGTGCGAGCTTCGTACAGTCTACACGCATACGTCTAGTCGCACGCACACAAACACCGTGCCGAAGCCAGGCCTTCAGGGTAAGAGTGACTGGCTCAATGTGTACTATGATCTATTGAGCCAGTCAACCTTATATTTGGACCTCACTTTCGCTTTCCATCAGGTGGAGTGAGGTCATCCTGACTGCCTCCTTATAAATAAAAAGTCTGCCGAACTGAAACGACGTTAGACGAGTGTAAGGTTTTTTCCTAACAAAGATTTTCGTTACGGAATGTCTTAGTTCAGTCGCCACGCTTAAAGCCCGCGATAAAAGCTATGCAATAGCTTTTTAGGCACCCGAACTGTGTGAACTTTTACAAAATCATTATCGTCAAAAAAATAATCATTTTTGCAACAAACCAAGACAAAGAACTTATCATTATCTTTAACTGCCCTGATAATCCAATGTTGTTAAGCCTATCATTTTAACGCCATTTGCCTGGCTGTAAGCAATCTAATCCAGCTATTTTTATTGCGTCGTCAACCCATCGAGTTTCTCGTCCATTATTATTTGGCAATGATATTATTACAGGCCGTTAAAATGTAAGCGTCCTTGTAACATTAATGTAGTGGCTGGCCGTGATCGGAGAATCCTGGGTTCGATTTTCGGGTCAGGCATATATTTTGCAGATTTTACTTTTGCCAAGTTCTTTTGCCAAAGCACTTAGTACTTGATCACGGGGCGCACAATTCACTCGCGACGTCAGGTAAGTTTAACTAGTTTGGACTTGTCGCTAGAAACGATAGCACGTTTAATCATGTCGTTCAATACACAGGAGTTTATTAGTGCTGTTCAAAATCAAAATCAAAATCAAAATATTCTTTATTCATGTAAACTTGTATCAAGTATTTATGAATCGTCAATTACAGAGTGACTCTACCACCGGTATCGGAATGCAGTCATCTGTCGAGAAGAACCGGCAAGAAACTCGACAGTTACTCTTTTTAATCGCCAAAGAAATTTATACAACAATGATAATAAATCTATCTATACTAAGCCATACAGTTTTTCGTGTGAATGTATAAATGTTCAGGCTAGAACTCTGATTTTCAAACTCTGTCAAACTCGCGCAAACGCCTGGCGACTAATGTGTACACGAGCTCGCAACGCCTACCGCGTCCGCACCCGCCGCCGCGCCCGCGCGTTCTTACGAGAACAAGCACCTAGTTATGTTGACAACAACTTAGAAGCAATGCAGCTACCATGGTTCCTTCTTATTCATGACTTCCGCCTTTTATCCTACTATCCTACTAATATTATAAATGCGAAAGTCTGGATGTTTGGATGTTTGTTCCTCAATCACGCCTAAACGGCTGAACGGATTTAGATGAAATTTGGCACGCGTATAGTTTATAAACTATACGCGTGCCAAATTTCATCTAAATCATCGGGTTATAACTCGGAATAGGACATAGGCTATAAAATTCCTACGGGAAACGTCTCATTCCTGCGGGAAAATCAATTTTGAAACTACTGAACCGATTTAAATAATTCTTTCACTGTTGGAAAGCTACACTAATCCCGGTGAACAAAGGGTACTTTTGATCCTGGAAATGGGGGGGAAGGGAGATATTTGAAAAAAGATATTACGCGCGGGTGAAACCGCGGACGGAAGTCTAGTTGGGTATAAAAAATCACGCTGAAGGTGATTAAAATACAAATCCATACTAATACCACAGAATATATTAATACATAATAATACAAAGTAACTCTGTCTGTCTATCTATTAAGCTTTCACACCAGTCATTTTGACTTTGTAAAGGAATGTGGGCTGCGAAGGTACGTAATTTGAATGTGACGGTTGTCAATAAACCAGTAATTTACTTGGTCAATAATTATGCCTTATTTCTCTAATAACAAGGCCTAATATTTTGGCTAAAAAATATACGTTCACCAAATCATGCTTTTATCGACCAGCGAGTTCAACTGTGTTTTATTGTAACCATTACCATCAGCCGGCCTTGTCCTTTGACAACTAACCTTGCTTTGTCACATCGACAGCCCTGGGCCACGCAGCACTCGTGTAGAGAATGCATTGTCGTCTTTATGCCGTCGGCTTAAGGGTCATTGTGCAGCGCACGCGGCAGCGACGAGCCGGCATTGTCATCGGCGAAATGACTATGACGACGTTAGGCTGTGTACAGACAAATACCATTTTATGACATTATTTTGTTATCTGCTTAAACTCATCTTGCAATTGTTTAACTCATTTGTTCCTATTGTGGCGGCGACCACTTACTTGATCAGCAAATATAATTTACTCGCTAACCACAAACAGTTCTACAAATGATGAGAGTAGGCGCTGATGGCGATCAGTATTTACTATGAAATCCTGCATCGCAGAAGAAAAGTAATTTTCACCCGCTTGCATTATATACAACAAACCAAAGATTGGAAAGACACAATAGATTGGACATTGCTCCCCGAGCACAGTCGATCTAAATCGGGGGATGATCTTCCACTTTTAAGGGACATGAGATCCTACTAATCTAGAAATTAGAACACCCTATTAAGTATATCACACCAAAAGCTAATCCTTTTATCACTATTCTTTTGTTTTAGATGAAGCATAGTCTCCCAAATGTTTTAACGATACTCCGATTTGATTAAGATTCGAAGAAATATTCCTTATAATTAATCATTGTTAATTGGGCAGTGTTTTGCGTCGGAAAAAAAATTCATACGGAGTTATTTATAATCAGGAACATCCAATATGCCAGTTGACGTTTTGTTTGATAAGGGTTCTCATATTTACAAATGAGAACATTAAATAGAATTTGTGAGAATTTGACAAGATTTTTCGTCCGACATAGATTTTTTTACTACATGTTTCCTGATATTTAATACCTAAAGTAGAAGTATAAATATAATACGTAATCTCGACTTGCTCGATGACATTGGGAGTGACCCTGCACTATGCCTATATCATGTGCTTAAGCTTCTTACTTTGGAATCAGTTCAAAGTATGCAATACCGGGGATGGGCCAAGTCAATCGCCACAAGGCAGGCACCGGCTAGTTCCTCTCTGGTGTGAATTGAATCGGGTCAGTTTAGTGGGTATCCGACGAACAGTTTAGTCCCGAGTCCCACACAAGACCGCTGGTCAGGTTACCTAAACGCTTTCTCCTCCACCAAAACAAAGCTCAAATGTGTTTTTTTTATCTAGTGAATTATCATAGACATAATAACTTATTGAGTATGCGTTTTTTTTTCTAACTTATGCTGTCCCAATGCTGGGCAAAGGTCTTCCCCAAATCTCTCCACACATCTCTGGCTTGAGCCAGAGTTTGCCAGTCCTCGGAAAAGCGGAACAGATCGTCACACCATCGTTTTCTGGGCCTTCCTCTGCGCCGCCATCCATCTTTGGGAGTCCATTCTGTGACGATTTTGGCCTACGAGTTCATTCTGGAAAAATGGCCCGCCCAGTCCCATGTCTGATATTTATTGTGTCTCGTGTGTGCCGAGCCTTACCCCGCAGCCCGCGACAGGACGCCATTACGTTGTATTGCAGCCGTGCAATTTGAACAACATGCTCCGAGCGACACCACCTATGCGCCGTAATCAAGCCCCGTTCGTTTGTCATGGCTATTGAAATACGCTGCATGGTCTACGTTTATTGACAAAAAGATTAAATCGGAAGTTTTCATAACTCCATACATTTACTAGGAAACGAATCGTAACTGAATTAACTCCAATAACCATTCACAGAACAAAACAAAAATGTTCATCGATGAATCTTTGTTCTGGAATTTTTTATACACTGGAGTGTTTATATTCTGTGGGGCCAGCTGGCCAGACCCCGGGAATCTACCATCCACCTCCCGGTTTTTTTATCTCGAACGGTTTTGGCGAACTTGACTGTTCTACGAAGGCAGTTAAGAGATTTAAAATAATAATGCAACATTTTCAATAAAACGCACTAATTTCTTAATTCACGGAGAAGGACGTAAATAATCCCATTAAAATGTAACCTCTTCGAAGGGCTTAAGGAATAATAAAACCTCAAAACAATTCACAAAAACGACTGCACCGGACAATAACTGTGTTTTTTGCTTTAACGGCGGTTTTATCTCACCCTTTATTGTGAAAGTTTCTTATTCGAAGACATAAACACGGAACGATGGTATTTTATTGGCTGTGCTACTGCTAACCCGTGCCGTGATGGAGCGTCATATAGATGCAGATTCAAGGATGGATAGGGCTCCTAATTATCCGTAGTGGATCTCTCAATAACAAACTAAATGCACTTTTAGCCAGCTTCACCGATGTCTGCTAAGTAAGTTCTTTAGTTTTTTGACTGGCCCGATGGCGCATTTGATAGTGACCCTGCCCTACGCGTCAAGGATCGTGGGTTCGAATCCCACCCAAGACAAACACTTAGGTGTTATACATTTGTGTTTGTTCAGTGTCTGGGTGACACCCATAACACAAGTGGTTACGCTACTTACTTTGAGGTCAGATCAATGTATGTGATGTTGTCCAATATAATAATATTATTTAAAATTTGAAATTTAAGAAACAACATCTCAGCTCTCATAAAATCTATATAAAGAAAAAACACGCAAAAGTTCCAGTTCCAGCACAAAAAAGACCCTTTTCCCCGAAATAACCGGATTTAGGCCGAAAATAACTGCGATAATCCCAACACGACCGTTATCGTACTTCTAAATATGGATGACAAATGACAGACAGCCTGATGGATCGTCACGCTGATGCGGATTACGCAGGGATTGTGTCCTATTGAAAATCATAATGTGTAATATGATTGACGGCCGTAGACGGGTCTAATGCGGTGTGAACTTGAATATAATAATATTATTGAGCTTACAGTGTGGCAACACAATGAACGACGCTTCGTTTATTGTGCGCTCCTTTGAGAGACACTTCACTAGGAAGCGTCCTGGTGAGGTGTCTCTCAAAGGAATAGGCCGCAATGGTCGCTTACCATCAAGCGAACTGCGTTCCTGTCTGCCAACTGATCTAGTATAAAAAAATGTCTGGGCCAACATCACTTTAAGAAGTGCAGGAAAGGTTTTTACAGCATCGGCCAGTAAAGTCTCCAGTTTTGCAAACATCCATAGGCATCAGTTAGCATCAGGCGGGCCAGACGCTTAAGTTGAATGTAGTAGCTTCGGCACTTGTGTTAGATACGTATATTAGAATCCACGAAGGTCTCACAAAATGAATCCACTTTAATACAAATAAATATGGAGACACAGGACAAACACAAATGTTCATCACCTGAAATTTTGTCCGAGAAAAAATAAAGGTTTTATAGCAAGTCTGTGGCGGTATCATTTACAGCTCGTCTAATGCTCCCATAAAAAATAGTTTACTACACAATAAACAATGCAAATGCTAACATTTACTTTTCTACTGCCGTCAGAATCTTCGGCCATTTTCAGTAAATATAAGAAAGTTATATCTGTCTTTTAAATAGACTAGCACCAAATTAGACAATTACTGGCATCCGCCCGCGACTTTATCCAGACGGTATGTGATATTTTTCCAGTTCAAAAAGTGCCTATGTGTGACATAATAATAATCAGCTCCGTGGTGATATTTAAAAATGACAAACAAAAAAACGTCTTTTTCTATTATCTCATTACGTTAGATAGGTAGTAGCTATGTCCTTTCTCAAGGTCTAATCTAAGTATATGCCAAGATTCATCAAAATCTTTCCGGCATCCATAGTAGTCGAACAAGCTAAATGCTGGTGCGGGAGCGGGAGCGGAAGCGCACGCTGGTGCATGGCTGGCCTGTCACCGCTTAACAGGATCGCACCACTCGTGACAACTCGTGTCGGCCCGTGTCAAGCGGTGATCGCCCGTGCGCACCCGCTCCCGCTCTCACTCCCGCTGCCACGAAATTCGAGGCAGAGGCCTAAGGCCGGGACTCCACCAAAGCGGAGATGAGTGCGGTGTGCTGTCCTGTGTGCTGTGCGTGAAGAGATGGATTTAACGCAATTCTATTGGTTGTTTGTTTTATTCTATTGTAATAATGCAATTTTTTGTTTAAAAAACATCTCCTCTCCGCTGGACTCGTCTCCGCTTTGGTGAGTCTCGGCCTAAGGCAAGATGGCGCCGTGTACTAAATCCTCAGCCACATACAAAAACAGAAGTTTATCCGGCAGAAACTACACGCTTTAGTCAGTACAAGTCAGCTTTGCCTCGTTGCCAACAATTTATGCCAGTTAGCCGGCAGGTATCGCTTGGCACAGCCACTTGGCAGCATTGTTGGCAACTGGCGCGAGCTCTCACCTGCCAAAAGATGGACATGTCGTTTATTTCATGGGTCTTAATTTTGATGACATTTGTTACACAATGGAGATGTATAAAACCTAGAAGTAAGTAAATTAAAAGCGTCTTTAATTTTTACGACATTTATGAATATAATCTACATTTTGAAGTACATTATATTAAAACGTAAAGGTCAAAGATCTCAAGTCTTGATGCAAATAACATAATTAGCACTGAAAATGGGGGAAGTCCAGAGACCATAGCCACAGTGGAATAATTTTTATTTTCTGTTTTATACGTAAGCAGTTAGATCTCTGCAATAGGAATGTTGACTTTCACAATAATATAAATAATTCAAAAAGGTATCACTTTCCAAAATTTATCACAATTTTAAAAGCACATTTTAAGACGCACCAAAAAACACTCCATATATACAGCTAAAACACTGTGATGTCACCTTGTTGTAGATTTAAAAACAAATGATTTGGTTCTTTTACCTTTAAAATATGTGAAGTATTTTTCGTTTAAGCCTTCTTCGAAATAGTCTATAATGTTTATAATAATAATGTTTATTTCTTTCTTTCACAATATAGCTATTAATAAAAACAGACAAGGTAGAAATAAAAGATAATCTTAATAACTACATTGTGAGAGACTGGCGTCTGCACTAGGAAAACCTGTGTTACAGATTACCAGGCTCTCACCTCCTCTGTGATACATTGTCAAGTTTATGCTTTACAAAGTTCGCTATAGCTTATACGTCTTTTATGTGAGGGTATTAAATAAACATTACAAAAAGATTTAGAGATCAAGCCACTCTGTGTACTTGTGGTATGTTCGCATGCAAATGGGTGTGTGTATAAGTGTGTGTGTGGGAGTAAGTATTAGTGTGTGTATTTGTATGTGTATTTGAGTGTGTATTTGTGAATGTGTGTGTGAAGAATGTATGTAGATAAGTGTTTTTTTTTTTTTTTTTTTTTTTCATTTAAGAGTTAGCAGTAGTTCTTCTGTCTCATTATAGGATAAGTTAAGAAGATAGGTAGTTATTTTTCTTTTGCATTGCACTATAGAAAGGGGGTAAATGGCCAGCTTTTGATTTATTTTGTTGTATAGGTAAGGTCCCAGAAAACAAAAGAACCTTTGAGCGAGCCTAGATTTAAAACCTGGTGTCGGACAAACCTTGTATTTCAGTCGCTTGTTATTGAAGAGCAGAGGATCGTATGATAATTGTGAGTGTTTCATGAGAAGTAATTGAATAATAAAGATTTGCCGGACTGTCAGGACTTTGGCTTTCTTATATAGTTCTGATGTTGGAAAAAAGAACGGGAGACAATAACACACTTTGAGAATAGCTCTTTGTGCACGTTCTAGATGGATAATATGGGATTTGGCTGCACCGCCCCACGATGTGACACAATACATAAGAATGGATTGACATACGGCAAAGTATACCATTTTGATAACATTTTCCTCGGCTACGTGTCGTAAGTTTTTAAAGATATAAATTAACTTCCGGATCCTACTGATTAGTTGATCAATATGGGGTTGAAAACTCAAGTTTTTGTCAATTACTACGCCTAGATATTTTATATTATCCATATGTTGAAGCTTCCGACAAGAACATTCAACAATGAGGGGGTCAGAACATGAATGTGCTTTAACGAAGAATTGTGGATTGCTATAGGGATGACTAGTATTACTAAGAGAAAATGAAATGTATTTGGTCTTATCGGTATTTAAAGTAAGGAGATGGTTATCTAGCCAACCAGTTATTTTGTTAAGTCCAGCCTGGGAAAACTGATAGGTTTCTTCCCATGTGTCACCGGAGAATAGAAGCACAGTATCATCTGCAAATGTAATTATTTTTCCGTTTTGTAGCTGTAGGTTACAGAGATCGTTAATGTATGAGAGAAACAATGTAGGTCCCAGGATACTGCCTTGTGGGACTCCATAGGATATAGGAAGGTAATCACTGTGTGTGCCATCGATTGAGACACACTGCGTACGTCCTGTCAGGTAATATAAACCAATAATTATTCAGTTAAAGTTCGTTTTCTTATTAATGAAGCTATTATACGTTTCTGAAAGTTGTCCATTGTGGCGAGGCCCTCTCGTTATATTAATCCAAGCATCTCGGACTTTGGAACTAAAGCACTTGACTCGAGAGCAATTAGAGTTGAGACGAATATTGTTTCATATACATAATAATTAGTCGTCTGTGTAGTAATAAATAACGAAGCTTGAAACCAATCTTCTACCATAGCGTCGTTTTACATTCTTGAGTTTGATTATTGGAATTTGATATTTTTCTATGTGTATCTACCACTAAATCGGTGGTGATGGAAAACATAGGAAGGAAACTTGCACAGTCGAATGGCTGTTTAGGCATGATCAAATTGATCTGATTTCCTAGTTAAGCCTTAAGGGTTCCGTAGGTCAGATAGCAGTCGCTGCAATGTAGTGCTAGAGCCATGCTGTGTTACGGTACGAATGGGCAGGGGAAGAACCACATAACACCAGCGTGAAATAATAGGGACTACTATTGTGTTTCGTCTGGTTTGTGAGAGTGCCGGAGGCCCACGCCTATAAGCCGGCAACGCATCAGCGATCCCTCTGGTGTTGCGTATGTCCATGGGCGGCGGTGATTGCTTACCATTGGGCGACCCGCTGGCTAGTTTGCCGCCTCTGAGATAAAAAAATAAACAAAATAACTATGTATGTTGTCGCACGTGTCATGGGCAATTGGGCAGTAGTGATCACCAACGAATATCACACTAGGTCATTTGATTCCCTCTTCCATTAAAAAAATACGATGGAAAAGGTGTTAAGGGCTGTTTCAATTGTTTTGAGAAATAATATTTCCACATTCCATTTAACACTGACTATGATGGATGGATTGGTTTTAATCAAACAAATAGACATTAAACATTTTCCACTTAGTTTGACGAGTCATGCGAACTATTCAAGCGTATTTAAATAAGAGTAAACGAGCGTAAATGCATTGAACCAGGCGTTTGTGCGAAGTACGTTTGAACACAACACAATTCGCGGAAAATCCGACCGCAAATCGTATCGTATTTAATATGCCACAACATCTAAATACTCGTACATTTGACACCTGTTCTAGGAAACACGAAACACAGCGCAATACTAATTAAGTAAATTAACCGAAACAAAATTCACATGTGACTTTCTGCATTTACATCGATATTAAAGTGACTGTGTGTTTATAATCTACAGTTCTACACTCATATTATAAGCTTTCACCAGGTCCGGGTAGATGAAATTTTTCATTAATTTTCGCTGGTATTACAAGTACATAAGGTTCAAATTAATGTGAGATCTTTTTTCCCTAATAGGATCAAATGTCACCTAGGACAAAAAATTCCTGTGAAAATTGTTTTTGTTCTTGGTCAGAATTAAGTGTAGGTACGTTACTATTATATATTCTTTGGTATAGGTATATTACAATAGTTGATTAAGCTTCAGACTTTCTTCAGTCACGCCATCCTTCAATTCCAAATGCGCCATCAAACCAGTAAAGTAAAAATCTCAACGCAGCTTACTTCTCTGTGAACTCCAGAATACATATACCTATCTATATCAAAGTCAGATTAACGTTTGAAAGGGAATCGATCGCGGAGCTATTCAAATACTGAATCTAGATTAAGAGCTCTCTCCCTAGTCTATAAAAAGCGTCTGGTTTGTAAAGTCAAATGGGTTTACTTGGCACCGTTTGCATTACTTCCTTTATGACCTAGTAATGCAGTAGCTAAGTAAGTAAGTAAAGTAAGTAATTTTTTATTGTGGAAACGGGTACAAATTTTACAGGTGACAAGTCAATATTATAAACAACATCCTCCGAGTCCTGCTCAATAATGAGCTTACAATATACCTTTTGCAGGTGCGTTATTACTATATATATTATTATATTATTAGCTAGTGGTTCGAATTGAAGTGTAGACCTCTTTCTTTACTGGCAGAAGAATGGGAGAAATTGATTTAGTTCTACATAAGTAGTAATTAACTGGGTAGGTTCCTATGGACTGGTCATAAGAATATGTGATCGCCTCTGTGGAACAGTGGCTAAATCGCTCAAATATAAAACTACCTATAGTCTGTTGTAGGAATTTTCCAGAGTCCGACTCGCTGGCCTCCACTCCCAAAGATGAAATCTGATGCCATAAAAGCTTTATTAATTTGGAAGCCATTACACCTGAAACTAAAGGAAAAAGATTTGAGGAGCCTATAGTGTGACAGGGCATTGAGCGACGCTTCTTAGTTGGGTGTCCTTCAATAGAATAGACTGCAGTAGCCACCTCAGTCAGGTGGGCTACGCCTACCTGCCAACATGCATAAAAAAGTATTTACAAATAAATATATGAGCCTAATATTCAATCCTTTATCTGGTTTTCATAAGGCTGCGTGCCCAGTAGGCAAACTGCTAGACTGAGTTTGCGGCCTAACGATTTATTAAGCATTTCCATATATTACACACACACACACACACACACACACACACACACACACAAGCAGACGCACATAATAAACTGAGACACACACACACACAGAGACGAGCACAAACTTCATATCTCTTATAATTATTACACTCGTATGTTTGCATTGTTTGTAAATCCTAGTAATAATTTGCAACCTTTAAATTCATTCATTAGTAGATTGTACTTCAGATTTTTCTTTTTTTATTTATTCTCGCTGATCCAAATTATATTGTATTACCATAATATTGTACGGGGTGGAGGGTTGACTACCTGAGACACAAGACTTGTCTTAGTTCAGGTGTCAGCCCACCATAGTCTTACGTTATGCAACACCTAGCTTAAACTAAATACTGTAATTTTGAATGACTGTACTTAACAATGTATGATTATGGTGAGGAATAAATATATTATTATTATTATTATTAGAAATGGAGTGTCCACAGTTTACGCGTAACGCTGCAAACTGCGTACAGTGAGCGCAAAACTAGCAACACAAGCTATGATAACTTTGGGGCTAGCTAGACGGCGCTGTGTGAATACCGTCCAAGTCCAAGTAATATCGAATACAGGTGTTAACCAAGTTAAATTACCTTCGTATCTTAAATCTACGTACGTATTCTATAATTTAACAGAATATTTTGATTCTAAGCATTAGTATTAATTATTAATATTATTAAGAATAAATATTGCATGCCCGATGTGGGTAACTGTTAAAACACAATTTTGTATCTCCACCTTTTTGTACACAGTTTATAGCAATAAAGAATTATTATTATTATTATTATTATTATACGGCGAATACGACAGCAAGACATAACACGAACCACTACAATGAAACTTAAAACATGAAACATCCAACTTTAAAAGGCCGTCCGACATTCTATCCAATTATTTAGTTGAACGCAACTTTTCAACTCAAACAAAAAGACAACTGCAACTCGCAACTTGATAACGATGCATTTGAATTTGCGGGAAACAATAGGTCATTCGTTAACAATACTGTGACTGAAGCAATTTCAATACGGAACATACATTTTTATTTTGTTCTACATGTGGAGTGTTGCCGAATGGAATTTGAGAGCACAAGTGAAGTAATCCCCTTTTAGATATTCGGTGAAAAAAAAACAGAAATAAGAAGAGGAACGTTGCTTCTTTATCACTACATAGTATAAAACAAAGTCGCTTTCTCTGTCCCTATGTCCCTTTGTATGCTTAAATCTTTGAAACTACGCAACGGATTTTGATGCGGTTTTTTTATTAGATAGACTGATTCAAGAGGAAGGTTTATATGTATAATACATGCATAATATAGTAGAGAAACACTGATAACTTTAGAGGTTTTTAATTTAAGGTCGTAAATAATCACATTTTTTTGCGCTTACATTGCAAACGCTGGCTGAACCCTACGAGATAGATCAAAATAATGTACTACAATATTGTACACCTTAAAAAGTTTTACAAAAAAGTCCGCGATGGTATATGTCTATCTCTTAGGGATAACCCACAATAACCATTTTCCTTTACTTATTACGATAAAATAATGGCTTATTTACGAAAAAGTGGTTTTAAGCAAAACAGTATTAATCCTTATCCAATAAAGTACCATAAATAAATTGTGCATGTAATATAGATCATTATGGCCCTTTACATCATGTAATTTAAATGAATCGTTTCGAAGATATTACAGATTTAAAATGCAGGGACATAGCGGTTGCGGCGGTACCGGCCGGGGAGCGGATGGATGAACGTTTGTTATTCTTTCACGTAAAAACTACTGAATTGATTTAAATGAAACTTTACAATAATATCGCTTATACATCAGAATAACACATAGGCTACAATTTACAAGATATTCCCGCGGGATAACGTCCTATAGTTCACGCGGGCGAAGCTGCGGGCGGAAGGCTAGTTCAACATAAAATCAATGACCATATCGAATAGATATCGCTTCTATTTTACTAAGTGGCGCAAACTATGTAGTACTAAAATCATCATAAACATAATTGCAAAAATGTATTACATAAGATTTGAATGGTCAATAGGTATTTACCATACACACAGATCACACATATCTGTAAAGGTAAAAAAAACTTAATCGCTAACAAAGTAGTTACTAACATACTTAAATTATAAAATAATAAATATACAAAAAATATTTTGTCTCTAAATATTCTTGTAAATTTTAAAAAAAACAATTATTTATTTAATATTATCTAAATATTTTATACAATTTTGGTGGCTACATAATCTTTTAAATGTTTAAGCAACTTATTTTAATTTTTTATACCAAGATGCCAACACCATGGGCCATGCAATCCCCAATTATATCATCCTTAAACTAACATTACTCTTGTTATTACCTACGAAATACTATGACGACGCATGTCCAATTCTATTTGATCAGTAGAAAAACAAAATAGATACAAAGGCAGGAAAAGTTTCCCGTTAGCTCGAATTGGTTTGAATTTTCCAGAACGGAATATAGGTAGATAACTTTTACGTGAAGCCGCCTTTTAGTCGATTTTGAAAATGGAATAAAAGCTTTGTAACAGTGTTTTATTCCATTTCGTTGTTGGAATTTTAACATACATTTCAATTTGACCCAGTGTTACGTAAACTTTGAAATATTCTGCTTTTTCATTTTAATATTAAGCAGGGTCGTTTAAAGCCTTTAACCGCCTGAAAACTCAGATTAACTGCATCCGTAATGCAGTTGCTAATAGATCGTACTCTACAGGGACGACCGCGCCAAAGATGCTGGGTTCAAATCGTGGGGCCGATCGAAAATTTGTGATCGGAATTTTTCTGTTCGGAAAATTCTCAGGCACAGTCCGGCGTCTCGAAGTAAGCGGTGTTAAACACTCCTGAACATCGGAAAGCTCGCTATTCCTAGTGTGTCGCGAGTGATGCCTCTGAGTTTGCAAGCGTAGAGGACGGTAACCGCTCACCATCAGACAGGCCCTAGGCTCGGCGCCTTCTCAAAAAAAGAACCTTGAACGCCATCTTGGTTTAAAAAAAGAATATAACATCGTATTAACCTCAGCATTCCTTTGTTTCAGACCCGTACACGGCATCGAAGATACAATGCAACGAAACAGTGACAGTGACGCGTGCGCACCCGCACGCTATAGTGTCGAGCCCCGGCTTCCCCCGCCCGTATCCTGATGACGTGGAGTGCGTGACGGAGTTGCGCGCGCCGCCTGCGCACACCCTGCGACTGCACTTCGAGGAGCTGCTCACGGAACATGAGCCACAGTAAGTGTTTTTTATAACAACAGTCAACTGACTTCTACCAAACTTTACACACGGCCTTCTGCCCGTACGACCATAATATGGAAGTCAGCGGTCGAATACCGCTGACAATGACTGATCTGGTATGACAATCAATGTTCTGGAAAATTGCATCAAGTATCTATGACAATAAAGAGAGATCAAGATCAAAAAAAAAAATGGCGGCTTAATAGATATCACGTACTTTGTTGTTGCTCTGTCAAATAAATGTTTTTTGAGTGTTTAAAACGAGAATCCCTCTATAAAAGTTACATCAATTTAAAGCTATAATCACCCCCTAACTAAATAGTGAATTGGTTGTTGGAAATAAACTGCAAAATCTGTGTAAAATCAAGTCAATACTCGTGGAAAGACGCGAGTCACGTGACCTGCAGCTCTCCGAAAAGCGCGGCTCACACTTAAGTGCGCCTTCCCCTCACGAATATTTGCGAAGTGATTGTGTTGTGCTTCAAGCAGGAAGCATGAAGAAATCAGAGGAACGTTCAACTGATAATGTCACGCACCGAGGCAAGACTCGACAAACTGCCCAGACACCGGCCGGCCCGGCCGCGAAAGATGACAACCCTGCCGGATCGAACTCTCACTCACCTCACAGTGACCCTTCAGCTGATATACTAAAGTCGCTATCTGCGGATATTACACAAATTCGGCTAAGTATGACGGAAATATGGGCCTATCTTCGGGATCGTTTTGACACCTTAACCTCAAAACTCTCTGATTATGATTCGAGAATTCAATCACTTGAGACACAGGCGAGTGAAAATACATATTTAAAGGCCACTGTGGCAGATCTTAAAAACCAATTAAACTACCAGGCTCAACTTTCATTACGAAACGAACTTGAAATTTCTGGCTTAGTAGAAACACCAAATGAAAACCCATACCACCTGGCTTTAACCACTGCCTCAAAGATAGGGATTGAGCTGCGAGATTCTGACTTGGATTATGCATCCCGAGTTGGACCTAAAACTCATGAAAGCATGAAAAGGCCTGACGGTCATCAACTTCAACGCCCTTTAGTGGTGGCGTTTACGAGTCGGGCAAAGAGAGATGAGTTTCTCCAACAAGCCAAAATCCGCCGCATGATTAAAAATAGGGACATAGTTAGCTGTGGATCTGACAAAGTTATATATGTCAATGAGCGCCTCACCAGTGAAAACCGTCACTTATTTCGAGAATCCCGAGCCTTCGCCAACAAACATGGCTTCAAGTACTGCTGGATACGAAATGGATCTATCTTCATTCGGAAACGAGATATCAAAGACGGGAGCCCTGCAGTCCGTATACAATCAGAGGATGATCTCAACCGCCTGCTCTCCACTAACTCAAACTCCTAGCCGGGTTGAGCTCTGCCAGAAGAACTGGCTCCCTACTGTCATGTTACAAAACATTGTTAACTTGGTTGGATACCTACCTCAGTTTTTTTTAAGTGCCCACATTGTTTTGTTTTCTTTTTTGATTATTTTATTATTAAGTTGTCACATATTGCACAGCAAATATTTAACTAGACTCTGTAATGTCAGGTTACACTACATTATTAACTTGGTCGGATGCAAATTTCAATTATGGTTATGTTTCCACAAATTGTTTCCTTTTATGATTCTATTACTGTTAAGATGTCACATACTGAGTCACTTATATTCAATTATCTGGGGTGTCATGTTGCATGGCATTGTTGACTTGGCTGGACACATATTTCAGATTTGTTCAAGTTTCCAAACAAAATTGTTTTATTTTTTGATTTTGTTATTATTAAATTATCTCATACTGCGGTGCAAATGGGTCCAATACTCAACTACACTTTCTGATGTCACGCTGCATGACACTTTTGACTTGATTGGATACTTATTTCAATTTGGCTTATGTTTCCACATAATATTGTTTTTGATTATGTTTTTGTTAATTTTTCACATGTTGTGTTGCAAATATTCAACTACATTCTATACTTGTGTACACAAAACTCCTTTCACTACACATGACATATTAAGAAGTCACTATGGTTTATTCACGGGGTCTTTTTACCATTTTATGGCATTTATACTTTTACTAATACGGATTAATTTAAATTTAAAAAAATTATATCTTATTTTTCCATGGCTTCCTTAAATCTGCTTAATGATATAGACAATTCTTTTGAAATTAAATGCCATTACATTAATGCTCCGGAACACTGTAAAAACTTTTTGTCTAAATTCACCCTTAAAATCCTAAACATAAATATAAGAAGTATGCAAAAAAACTTTGATAATTTTCTAGTTATTTTGAAAAGGTTGGATACAGATTTTGACATAATAATCCTTAGTGAGTGCTGGCTGAACACAAAATTATCAGTTAGACAGTTAAGTGGATACACTTTTTTCAATTCACAAAAATACATAAATAAATCTGGTGGTATTACTATATATGTGAATAATAAATGGTCTCCAGTTTTTTCGGAACCTAATATAGACGAAGCAAATTGCGTTTTAGCTGAGGTTAAAGACTGTTTTAAGGTTTTAGCTATCTATAGATCACCCAGCTTTCAAAATCCTGAAACGTTTATTCAGTCATTGGACTCTGTATTAAGATCCCATAGCTCCTGCCCCTACTTCTTACTTGCTGGTGATTTAAATATTGACATTCTTGGACCTGCTGCTGACTCTAATGTCGCATCAGCTTATCTGGATATGTTAGCGGAATATGGACTTGTCTCCAGTATTGACAAACCCACTCACCAAAAAAGCTGTATTGATCATATCTTTGTTCCTACAAGTAATCAAGCCATCTCAATTGTGTGCCCTGCTGATCTCACTGATCATGATATTACAATGGCTGGCGTCATGCTAAAGTCCACATCCATAAAACGCACTAATAATCCTATCCGTTCAAAAATTAAAGTTGACATTGAATCCATTAAATCTGATCTAGAGAGGTACGATTGGTCTCCTATTTTGGATAGTGAGTCTCTTGATTATGCTGTAGAGGTTTTTAGTCATGTCATAGCAGATTCAGTAAAAAAACACTCCAAAGTTTTTCAGATTAGTCGCTCTAAATCTGCTATTCAACCTTGGATGACTCCAGGTTTGATTAGGTGTTCCAAGCACCGCGATAAATTGCACTTACAGCATAGAAAGGATCCCTATAATTGTGACAAAAAACTTGTCTATACCAGATATAGAAACTTTTATGTGGGACTTCTTAGGAAAATTAAATCAGATTATTATAATAAACAAATATTAGAAAATAAAAATACTCCCAAGAAGCTATGGCAAACGATAAGATCCATAACAAATAAAGAAAGTGGCTCCTCCTCCTCTTCCGCTTCGTTAGAATTACTTAAATCCAAGTCTAGTGAAAAATGCTCTCTCGATCATTGTAATACATATTTTTCATCAGTAGGAAATAATCTAGCCAACTCCATTCTTTCCAAGATGAATGAATCTCAAGAATCCCTTGCTTCAAAACTACAAAATTGCAATTTAAACAATTTCACTCCCACAGACTCGTTTTTCATGGAACCTACAGATGGACATGAAGTTTTTAATCTCATCAGATCGCTGGACAGTGATAGTGCTCCAGGATTAGACTGTATTAGCAATAGATTGCTTAAAGGTATTGCGCATATAATATCAGAACCACTTGCTAACATATTTAACCTTAGTATCAGCTCCGGCGTTTTCCCAAAAAGCTGGAAGTCTGCGGTTGTAATACCAATCCATAAAGGGGGCACTAAAGACGATCCCAGTAATTACCGCCCCATCTCTCTTCTTGGCGCCTACTCAAAACTTTTAGAACGTGTTGTCAATACTCGCCTGGTGAAATTTTTAGAAAACAACAACAAACTTTCTGATAATCAATTTGGTTTCCGCCGGGGGAAATCCACGGAGCAGGCGGTGTGTTTATTAACTGAAACCATTGTTTCCCATCTTGATGAGGGTAGGAACTGTATTGGAGTGTTTCTCGATTTAAAAAAGGCGTTTGACACGGTTTCTGTTCCTATCTTACTCAAAAAATTAGAGTTCTTTGGAATCCGTGGTTTAGCCCTTGATTGGTTCTCAAGTTACTTGTCAGGAAGACAACAGTGTGTCAGGATTGGTGATCAAATAAGTAAACTCAACATGATCAACTGCGGAGTCCCACAAGGGAGCATTTTGGGTCCCACTTTGTTTATCTCGTATATAAATGACATCATGTCCATTCATATTCCAAATAGCAAAATCTTGTGCTACGCAGACGACACTGCCGTATTGTTTTACGGTCAATCGTGGGAGGAAGCGTACCAACTGGCCACTTCGGGTATGCAAATAATTATGAATTGGCTAAATAATAATATCTTGACTTTAAATGTCTCTAAGACTCAATTCGTTTGTTTCCATAAAAAAGGTACCTCTAGACCGTTATCAGAACTCCAAGATATAAAAGTGCATCAGCAAAATTGTACATCTATTTCTCGTCGATACTCGAATCCCCTGGTATGTAATTGTGGCACCATAGAACGAGTTATGTCATTAAAATATCTTGGTATAAATATAGATGAAAATCTTAATTTTAGGTCTCATATATCACTAACTGCAGGCAGGGTCCGAAAACTTATTTACACTATGAGGCTTTTGCGGGATAACACTGACGGCACTATCCTTAAATCAGTTTATTTGGCACTATGCCAACCTCTTATTAATTATTGCATATTGGCGTGGGGTGGTATTTCATCCTCTGTTATCATTGTCTTAGAGAGAGCACAGAGAGCTGTCTTGAAAGTGAGCCTAGGAAAACCTCGGCGTTACCCTACCTCGAAACTTTATGAAGACACGTTAGTCCTTAGTGTTCGCAGATTGTATCTATTGAGAGCTACATTATTTATGCATAAATACGCAATTGGCCTACCATCATATAAGGAACTTCTAAATAGAAGAAAATTCAAATTGCCTGTGACTCAAGTCAGGACAGCCTTTGCGCAAAAGTTTTTCCCTTTTCTTTTCCCACGGATTTACAATAGACTAGCCAATTTGGCTGATATCAGCCAGTGCTCAGTTTATCAAGCCAAGAAAAGACTTTGTGATTTACTGTTGTCATGGACTTATGAACAGTCGGAGTCTATAGTTAGAATTGTGGCATAAATCTTTTTTCACATGATTGAAATTGCACCAACCCCATTTAAGAATAAATTCATGCTCCTGCTGATGTTTTTGTTTACCAAAGCTTACCTCAGTACAATTTGCACGCAACTTTGTAGTTTTTCTTTTTTATAAACAACATTATTAATTACCTATATAAGTTGAATGTAACTTTTGTAATCCTTTATAATTTAAACATTATTAATTATATAAGTTAAATGTAACTTTCGTAATCCTTTATAATTTCAAGCTTACTAAAGTTATATAATATGCACGATAATATGTATGTATAGCTCTAGTTATATTTTAAACTAAATGTTCCTAGCCGCATTTTTATGGGTATCTTAAATTGATTTGTTTGCCACGACACAGGCTTAGCCTAGTGTGGCAATCATTGTTTAATCATTGTAATTTGGCTATGTTTTATTGGTAATAAACAATTTTTCATTTTTCATTTTTTCATTAGACGATGGATTTCCGTCATCGCCAAGCTTCTTTGATGAGTATTAACTATAATTAATGCTTGGCAGTCACAATTACTCTGCTTGCGCGATGCAGGATGCCATATTTATTCGTCGGAGTCATTGACCTGACTGATTGATGACCTGCAGTACTTAATGTTCGTTAAAGAAGGTAATGGTCGCCACACCTCTTCTACGCGGAAACATTTTCAAAATTCAAGATTATGTTTTTGGGTCCCTCTGGAAATCAACCCAGGACGCAACCATAACAAGTACATGACAATAAGAGATTTCAGTTAAAGTACGACTTCCTACTTTGACGCCAACAAAGCTTAGTTGTGTACGTACGAATACGATGCTCTATAGGGAGACAAAAGTTAACATACGAGGAAACTTGGATAACAACATTATAAGTGACACAACATTATTACCACACGTGATAAGAGAAAAGTTTGTTCTTTGAAAAACTACTTAGAAGCGGAAGCTGGCAACGAGTTTCGACATTTAGATATTTCTCGAAACTATTTCAATCAAATAAAAAGCGAAGTAAGAGAAAATTTTATCTAAGTGGCGTAGCTCTCTTTGTTACTTTAGCAACATTAGAGCTAAGCAAAAAAACTTTGACTCTGACTTTAATAACATCTCTAAGATAGCTAGCAAGATAATAGAATCAAAGCTATTAATGCAGAAAATTTAATCTGCAAAGCTTGTAGCCAGTCGGTTATAAAAAGTCTTACATTGTATCCCGGAAGAAACAACAAGCTTACCTTCTTTCCACCACCAAATGCAATAACGCGGCTGTATACTTTACTGTCAGGCGTATAAGATTGCGAATGGCATTATGTTGATGGCACCCTTGGCGTCCGTGAAAGATATTAAAATTTCAACAAAGACTTCTGTCTCATATTATTATGTACATTTTTACAACGCCCGACGTCCTTATCGAAAGATGTGTAATTTTAAAATGCAAAGCGATGCCGTTAAAAGTATTCCACATTTGCATGTTATTAAAGTTTTAAGTGTACTTTGAGGTGTTATTTTTATGGTTCATATTGCGTATATTATTGTAATAAGATATTATCACGTTGGTTATGTGGCAATATTCGCCGTTTATTATTTTCATTTCTTTAGAGCGCTGTTTTCTTTTAAAAATGCTAAATCAGTTGGCAGACAAACCTGTGGTAAGCAACCACAGACGCCATTTTCATTGAAGAATTGAATACTTAACCTTACCCAAAAATGGCGTTGTCAAAGCCGCTACATACAATCAGATATAATTTGCGCCAGACTGCCAATTAAAATAGTTGAAATAAAACGTAATTTAAGGATACTCAATAAATAAGCATCGCCTGATGCATTATCATATAGCCAGAAACTCTGTTCACGAGATATTTTGATTTTATTTAAATCCAATTTTGATTTTCAAATAGTGCTTTGTATATTTTGATGACCTCATTGTAGCAATGTAGAATAAGATCACCCAGATAATATTTGAATACAGACAAACACGTCGCATTGGCATTAATCATATCACTATTCCTGGCGTAACGTGATAAAGTTTATAAATAAAATCCGGGAATCCGCGGACGTTTTACAAATTCACGTCCAATCAGCATTCAGGAACCGACGAATTAGCATTTTAAACGGACCTAAAAACGAGCGGGATAGAGGCCGTTTTACGGAAATATGCGCTGCTTGCAATCTTGTAATGCATACTAAAATACACATAATACATATTAACAAGTTTAGCTCAGTTTCGGTGCAAATAATAAGATGTAGGGTGTAGAAATTTAGTAAAAACTTTTTATGAGATATTAATGCAACACTCCACCTTCAAACATAGTGTATTTTAAATCTTATTTCCAGAAATATCAAAACCATAACCAGTAAATCATAAATACGTACATTGCAATTGGTACCACCAATGTTATTTCTGAGTATTTCATAGGAATTACTCTATATAATTATGACGAGAAAAAACTTTGTTTAGTTCCATAGTACAAGCGTTTTTGCGCAACTTGGTAAGTAAATAGTGATGTGTGAAAATCACACTATATATTTTCTAATCTTGAAATATACATACTGTACCAACCCCAAAGGATTTAAAAGTAGGGCAGAAGTCAACATCCTATAGCTGCTTGTGTAACTCAACAGCATATAAGTTATACCAATTTGACTACGAATATACAACATGATTTAGTATTCGGTAATTGCGTTTGTAAACCCGATCCCCTCGACATCTTGAAACTTGGTTCAAAGCAAACTCGAAGCCAGATATAGAAACGGCACTAATTACTTAAACTGAGTCAGTTGACGCTAATAGTTAAAAGTTACTGTGAGTACGCGCTTCCAAGACTTTCAAGAATTTCGCTATAATTTATATTAACTTATTCTATTTGAACAGAGTAAGTTCGTACGTGATCTGCAGCGATTAATAATTTGTAATTGTTAAAATTACATTATCAATGTCCTTTTTGGTAAGAAGCAAAAAAGCTAAGGCCAGGTGGAGCGATGATTTGCGCAAGATGGCTGGCAGGAGCTGTGGAGTGGCATCATCCAAGCGTATTCCCGATTGAATCCAGTATGGAGCCCAGGGTCCGCTTCGACTTTAGTCCTAGATTTGACAAGCCTGGTTATTACAATGGAGCGATTGCCATCTGACCTCCGTGACCCTTACAAGGGAAACTAGACCTACTTGGAACATAGTCGGGACCAACGGCTTAACGTCTCTTCCGAAGCACAGAATCATCATTCTTTTCAGACATTCAGCTGATTCAAGCCTGCAATGTCCTAACCAAACTGGAAACAATCATAGAAAGTGAAGTTCCCCGCGGGATTCGAACCCACGACCTCCGTTTTTAGAGCCCATCGCTCTAACCACTGTACCACGGAGGCAGTTCTGTCCCTCACAAGTAATAAATACCTCGTATAAAGCAGGCTTCATTCCTACCCCGCCACGGAGAAACCCGCATCGGTCTGTGTCGCTTGTGCTCGAAACTAGCCACGTCCTGAGGGACGCCCGGTTGCATCCTACGGCTTCTAGGATGCACCTATATTATAAGATATGCTTAATTTGGTGGTAGACGGCGTGGATATTAGTCATTATTATTATTATTTTAATGTGAGTAGGTATATCTCATTGCAGCTATATTAGGTTATTGTCTAGAAGTAAGAGTATGGTTGTACCCATTATAATTGTTACTTTACTTTACCCACTTACCTTTGTGATGAGAAAATAAACTTTTTTATTATTTATTATTATTATTTATTTTTATTACAGAAATTCGGTAAGCCTGGATACAGTGGTTACGTCAAAATACATTCTGCTAAAGTTGTAAATTTTTAATTACACAATGAAAAATACTTTATTATGTTATGTACAATGCATATTATGCATACAATTACTCGTAGATACGAAAAAAAAAAACAGCAATAATCATGACATATTCTGCTATGGGGAATGATCAAGCACTTGCATTGTCTGTCATCTAGCTAATACTAGACGGCGGTATTGCCACGCGACTCTGAAGTAAATAACTTCCTAGCCGATATCGGCTACAGTGTCTTCGATATTTTGCTATTATTTATGCTTTATACCATGTAAAGCATATATGTCATAGCTTAATCCTCACCGCGCCTCGGGAGGGGGGGACCCATCGGTCTGCATCGCGCGTGCTCGGAACTCTGCCACGTCCTGAGGGACGCCCTGTTCTGTACGGCTTCTAGGATGCTCCATTTAATAACCACGTAACTGTAAAATATTACAGTCGTGCTGTTAAGTTTAAGTGGAGTTACAGCTACTCGTTGTTGGTAATCTAGAGAAAAAAATGTGTAGAATAAGCCTGTTAATGTTCCAATGCAAAACAGATAATTCAATCACTGGATATATCATAGTTACATTGAATATATTATCAATTTGACTTGATAATATATTATCAATTGATAATTAAAAAAATGTTCTTGGACATTTTACTTAGTAAGGCAAGATCGTCCTGTGGGTGCACACAAAAGCCCTCAAGCCACTGCGCCATTACAACCGAAAAAACAACAAAATCACAGAAACCCTAAAACCAGTATTTGATTTAAAAATTGAAAAATGAAAATGAAAATGAAAAAATGAAAAATCTTTATTTCAACAACTTGCATTGTTACAGTACAAATGGTAGGAATCTCCTTTTAAGCAAGGAATTGCTTGTGTTAGGGGATTCCGCTCTTCTAGAGTAATACAGTTGTCTTTTTATACTACTTACTTAATTTTAATACAATATAGGTTTTAATACTTTAATACAAGATAATTTTAGTTTATTTTGTTTTTGCTAAGTTACAGGCAAAATTATACACATTTGTCTGGAATTACAGTGCATCTGAGTGATTATGCTTAAGTGCTTACTTTCGTTCGTTTGTGCGTGCGTGCGTGTGTGTGTGTGTGTGTGTGTATGTGTGTGTGTGTGTAAGTTTGCGTATGTGTGTAAGTGAGTGCGTGTTTGCGCGTGTGTGTCTGATTGAATGCTTGCGTGTGTGTTTAAGTGCTTTGTTTTCGCGTGTGTTTGCTTTCAATGATGTTAATACATATTTTAGCCTGTCATAATAGAAGATGTATGTATAATTATTTGTTATACTGTACTTGTTAAAAGGCATTCAATTTCGTTGTATGATTTGTTTTGAAGCCAATTAGTGACTGCTTTTTTGCATTCAAAGTGAGTCAAAGGGTATATATTTGTCTGTTTATTTATGACATTGTATAAACAACTAGCCTGGCTTGCAAACTGTCTCTTGGCAAAGGTAGTTTTGACGTAGATGGGTTCCGCAACTTTAAAGGTTCTTCTTTTTGAAAGTTTTTCAGTATTATATGGAATACTTCTATGTTTTCTTAAGACTACATGCAATATGTATAATTTTCTAACAGTGAGAACGTTTGATGTTAAGTACAGTTCTTCGGTGGGGAATCTGAAAGGTTTGAAGAACATAACTTTTAGTAGGGACCTCTGTGCCCTTTCTAATTCTAAGAATTTACCCTTTGTTGCCCCACCCCAAACTGGAAGACAGTACGTTAAGATTGATTGAGCAATAGAAGTGTAAATTTGGTGTAGGAGACCCTTTGTGGTTACATGTCTTAAAGTTTTGAAAACCCATATAAGTTTACGTATTCTGTTTAGAGTCATTTCTGTCTGCGCATGCCAAGATAATTTTTGGTCTATCAAAATTCCAAGATATTTAGTATCCGTGACTTTATTAATTATTGTACAAGAACAAGTTTGGTTTAGGCTGTTATTACAATTATGTATTTTGATTTTAAAGTTGGCATTTGGTTGTGAGCGCTCTGTCATAGCAAAACTAATATAATTTGTCTTGGAAACATTAAGGGTCAAAAGGTTCTGGTTTAACCAACTTGCTATTTTTATGAGACCATTCTCTGTGCTCCTGCGTACGTCATCCCAGTTTTTG
This sequence comes from Mecyna flavalis, assembly GCA_949319885.1. Lineage (NCBI taxonomy): Eukaryota > Metazoa > Arthropoda > Insecta > Lepidoptera > Crambidae > Mecyna > Mecyna flavalis. The sequence goes on from OX439439.1 coordinate 16,104,153, forward strand.
CCAGAGAAGACCACAGCAGTATCGTCCGCATATGAAAAGATGCGTCCGCCTTCAAAATTCAAATTCGTAAGGCTGTTTATGTATATTAGAAACAGCGTAGGCCCCAGAACACTTCCCTGCGGGACTCCGTACGTAATAATTTCCTCTAAACTGACAAACTCTCCTATTTTTACTTTCTGTTTGCGCTCATGTAAGTAATCTTCTAATAGTTTTAAAGCTAATCCTCTTATGCCAATATTCTCTAGCCTGCGCAGAAGAATGGAGACAGAAACCGTATCAAAGGCTTTTTTAATGTCAAGAAAGACAGCCAAACATCGATCACCACGATCTACTGTTTCGGTAACCGCAGATACAAGAGAAAGGATGGCGTCCTCCGTTGACATACCCTGTCGAAAACCATACTGTGAATGAGATAGTAAATTAAATTTAGTTAAGTAATTAATTATCCGAGTATTTATGAGTTTTTCTAAGATTTTTGATAAACATGTCAGTACCGAAATAGGTCTATAGTTTGAGACGTTCGCGCTATCTCCACTCTTATGCACAGGCGTGATGACTGCTTTTTTAAAAGCAGTAGGGAATGTACCTTGCTCGAAACATAGGTTTGCAAGGTGAGATATGATTGGAACTATTTCCCGGGAAGCTAGTTTTAAAAAGTGAGTCGGAATATTGTCCCAGCCTGGGGCACTATCTGCTTTTAAATTCATTAGAACTGTATGGACCTCCACGGGATCGGTAGGTGCAAAGATAAACGAGTTAGATAAATTTTGATTTTGATTTGAAAAGGTCAAAGGTAATGTAGTATTTGTACTATTTGTTTTAATGTTTTCAGCTAAAGATTGTCCAATCGTAGAAAAATATTTATTTACATCATTTACTGAATCCTGAGGTGATTCGCCCACATCCAATAAATCCAAATTTTGTGTTTTAGCTGGTTTACGCTGCGTAATAGAATTTATTGTGTTCCATAATTTTTTCGGGTTTTTACAGGACTTGGACAATTTTTCGCGATCGTAGTTACGCTTTAATTTCTTTATTAGGCTCGTGCAAAAATTGCGATATCGTTTAAATGTAATTTTGAGAATTTCATTGTGTGGGTCGTCTTTTAGTTTTCTTTGCATATTATTTCTATTTATTATGCATCGTCGTAAGCCGAGAGTCATCCAAGGTTTAATCAGCTGGTTTTTGGGAGGTGTTATAGTTAAAAAAGTATTTAGACTTAAACAGTTTTGTATTTCAGCTATAAGGCTATCGACTAGTAAGTTAGGATCAGTTATTTTAAGCAATTTTGTCAAATTTTTAGATTTTAAGTCATCTAATGCTAGTTCAAAATCAGTACTTAATTTTCTATTTACATTTTTGTTAATGCCTTTGTGGTTGGATATTTTAAGAAAAATCAGTAGATGGTCAGTTATAGTGGTGTTCACGACAGCAATAGTCGCTGTTTTACGTTCTGGCTGGATTTTGATAATAAAATGATCCAAACAATTTTGGCCTCTAGTAGGTAAAGTGTGTCCTGGAAGTAAGCAATGCATGGCTAACATATTGAGGTAGTTTAATCTATTAGTGCGATCCTGTGAGTTTTCATTCTGTTTATATATTAAATTAATGTTGATATCCCCAGTAATAACGATATTTTTGCAGCGTTTGAGGGTATTTAAATGTGTTTCTAGGGAGTTAATAAAGTCAATGGCGTTAGAGTTAGAGGGTGAACGATTAATACCTAAGACCGTGAGATCTGGTAGTATACTTATCTGTATACAAGACGCGTGAGTTAGTTTAATTTCTCTGGCTTTAAATTTATGTGTGTTTCTAATATATGCAACTACTCCATCTGCTTTATTTTGGTGGTTTGTTGTTTGAAATGAATCATAACCATTTAAAAATGGGATATTCTTGTCCGGGTTTAGTCTACACTCGCTGAGGATAATTAGGTCAAGGTTAGTCTGTTTAATAGATAGGTTTAATTGTAGATCATTAAAGTTTGCATATATGCTTCTTATATTTTGGGAGACTATCGTGAAATCTGTACTATTGCCATTTATTAAACTAGGAAAATCTTCTATGTTGCATTCATGAACTTCGGCTATTTTCGTGTTATCTATTCCATTCATTGTATATAGGGAACTATTCATATTGAGCTAATAATAAGTCTATGAGTATGACCACTAGAAGTTTGTTTCGTGTTCGTGTGTATGTTTGTGTTTGTGTGAATGTTTGTGGTTGTGCGTATGTTCGTGTTTGTGTGTAATATGTATTGTGTATTTGTGTAATATAAGTGTTCTTTTTAATTGGTTCATTTATGTATGAGTAACTATAAGCACTGTAATTTTTCAAAATAAATAAGCTCTGTTTGATTAAAACTATAGAACAATAAAAATAGACAGTATCTGTTTGGGAAATAAAGTTTTCCCTATCAAAAGCTAGTCAATCCTGTTGCAGTAAACTATTAATCTGGTTTTCACTTTTAATGTGTATAATGGGTGTATGTTCGTTTTTTCTTACATAAATCCTTCCATAGGCAGACCAGCAGAATTTGTAGGACTTCGATTTGGCAAGGTCTCTTGCAAGGAAATGCAGGCGGGCCCCCTTTGCAGTAAGCTGTTCTGATACATATATTGGTGTGTATTCATTTGTTGTGAAACCAATGTGCTTTGCACAGAGTTTTTCCTTGTGTTTGATGTTGAAGTTCTTGGTCATTTTTAGGAATTCGGTTTTCTGGATATTTGACGCCATTTCAACAACAATTGAACTATTTTTGGTTTCGCGCTTACTTTGTACTCTGTAAATATCTTTGATGTCGGTATCGCCAATGTTGCAGCCTATGTTGCTTGACAGTTTTGTTACCATTTTTATAAGGTCCTCCTTGGACTCTTTGACCACTTTAGGGACATTTTTTATTTCCAAATTTGTTTTTCTACTTCCTCTTTGTAGATCTTCTACTTTATCCTCCAGTATTGTAATGTATTCCTTATCTTTTTTAGCCTGTACCTCTATCTGCTCAACTTTGTTTCTTAATTCTTCATTCTGTGCTGTAAGATGAGCTATACAGTTTTCAATATTAATATTCGTGTTTTTTATTTCAAGCAGTGTCCGGTAAATTTTCTTTATTTCTTCTTGTTGTGCTGCCATTAGTGTCGTTATCATTGCCTTCATCTCTTCCTTAAAATCACTCAGGTCCGACTCATATTCCAGTTGTTCTCTGCCTCGCTTAACTCGATGATACACGTGGCTAGGAGGAGTAGTTTCCGCGATATTTGTCTCGGATAGTGATTTGTTCATTATTTGGTCCATGTTATGTACTAGGGTATGATAAGTTAGTAGTAGGAAATAATGAATTGTCTTACTAGTCTTTGTTTGGCTTCCACAACACAGCATAAACACAGTAATCGATGCTCGCAGGTACCAGGGCGATAGTAGCTAGTGGAGGTGTAGTTTCGTAGCACACGTCTTGTAAAGGTCCTTTGTCCGTGTCTCAGCTCGTAGCACAGCGTGACGTATCCTGCTACGCGGGAGGCGGGGCAGCAAGCCGTAGCTACGCGACGATGTACCAGGCGCACAGGAACGAAGCCATTTTGTAGCGAGCGTGTCCGTCGTAGCAATGATGACGCGATGTGCTACAGAAGTGGGAGGAGCCTCGTAGTTGATGTATCGGGCGTAGTGTGACCTCTCGTCCTTTTATGCGCGCCTATTTTCCCGTCGGAATAAAATGTTTTACATTTGATTAAATATTTTTAAACTAAAACATTACGGAGCTAGTGAAAACGTGCACTTTGTAAGCGGTCCGGGGGGGAAGAGGAAAAAGAGGAAAAATTGAGCATTCTAAGCTGATGTATAAAACCAAGTTAGTCAGGGATACTCTTACTGATTTACTTTTCCGGTAACTCTGCTAAGGTATACGGGTACGCAACCCCGGCTTCCCGAGCTACTGCTGTCTCCCACCCCTTATCTCCCGAGGCAGTAGTATCCTTGACCTGTCCCTTAATCCCTCTCCTTACTCTTATCCTTTCCTATCCTCTATGGGCTGATCCCCCCTATATAATAACTAAGCCTGCATCGGTTCGGAAGGCGGACATCACCAGATATGGTAACATCCCCGGCAACTGTGGCGTTGCAGCAGGGCACTCGCGATATGCCTGAGAGGGCACATGTCGGGATCCGAGAGGCATGTGGCCATTCGCTGCATCTTGCAGTATTAACTAGTCGTAGCGGTCTTCCGCTCCACTAGTAACTAGTGCTGGAAGACGAGAGAGTGGGTTTGTGTGTGCGCAAATGCTCACCCACTTTAATATACTCCCGCGCTGATGACCCCTGGCTGAACCTGGACCTAGAGTGCAAGTCCTGCGGCGATGGAGACTGGTGGTGGGGACTGAGCTGGTGGGCTTGGTCTTTAGCTGGCTCTCTGCACGCATGGCGGCTGGGTGGTGATGGTCGTTTCAGAACTCATTCGAGGCAAGAGGACTGGCTCGGCAGCTCACCCGGCGACAGAGCAGCCCTATTTAGGGATAGCACTGCTCTCCCCAATCCGGGGAGGGGCCTAGAAAAGGTGGCCTAAACAAAGCTTGCCTCACACTACCCATGCGGCTAACCGCGGTCGTGTGGACACCAACTAAAAGCGGTCGAAAGAAACAAAATATTAATGCTTTCCTAAATATAGCTGCGTGGAACGTAAGAACTTTGTTGGACAATGATAATAACCTCTGTCCTGAGAGAAAGACTGCACTCATAGCACGTGAATTGTCCCACTATAACATCGATATAGCCGCAATCAGTGAAACTCATTTAGCAGATAGTGGTGAGCTTTGTGAGGAACTGGGTGGATATACGTACTACTGGTCGGGCAGGCCAGCTAATGAGCGTGCCGCGAGTGGCGTTGGATTTGCGATTCGGAACAACTTTGCCAGATCTCTGCTTGAACCTCCTAAAGGCATCAACGATCGAATCATGTCTTTGCGGCTGCACATTGCTCCCAGGAAATACCTTCATCTAGTAAGTGTATATGCACCTACTATGACAGCATCTGAAGAGGATAAACTGTTATTTTATAGCAATCTGCGTGAAGTTTTGCAACGGATTCCAGCCTGTGACAAATTGATTTTGCTGGGTGACTTTAATGCGCGTGTTGGTACAGAGCATATAGCCTGGAGTAATGTGTTGGGAAGGCATGGAGTGGGTAAATGCAATGCTAATGGTCTATCCCTGCTTACTCTGTGTTCAGAATTTGACCTTAGCATAACGAACACATTCTTCAGGATGCCTGATAAATATAAAACATCCTGGATGCACCCCCGCTCTGGGCACTGGCATCTTCTGGATTACATCATAGTTCGTAGGCAAGACCTAAGAGATGTACTTGTTACCAGAGCAATGCGTGGTGCACAGGGTTGGACTGACCATCGCCTTATCAGGTCCAGGATGAGGCTGAATTACAAGCCCCCGCGCAGATCAGAACATAAAGTCCCGGCTCGACTTGCTTTTGCGAAACTGGTTCATAGTCAAGATGTGCGTCACAAGCTCGATGTGGAATTTGGAGCTGCGATGCCCTGCGTTGATGTAAACATCTCTGTAGATGACAATTGGCGTACTTACGCTAAGGCTCTTTATGATGTTTCTCAGCAAGTTGTAGGCAAACCACAAAAGAAAAACCAAGACTGGTTCGACGATTCTGATGTGCAAATATGTCAGCTTGTTGAGAAATCACGCCTTGCCTTAAGAGGTGTCGTTAGTGTGGGTCAGCGCAGAGCCATACAGCAGGATCTCAAAATCAGGATACGTGAACTGAAGGATGTTTGGTGGCGCAAAAAAGCAGAAAATTTACAGACTTTAGCTGATAGCGGTCAGTCTGCAAAGTTCTTCGAAGAACTGAAGTCCGTTTACGGCCCGCGAACGAAAAAAACTGTCCCGGTTTACTCGCGAGATAGATCCAAGCGTTTGACAGATCCAGAAGAAGTTCTCCTTCGTTGGGCGGAACACTTCGATGAAGTGCTTAATCCCGGTAGTGAAGGGGCAGATTTGTCCTATATCAACTCACTTGAGAGTCTGCCTACCGCATCGAGTTTGGAGGACCCACCTTCATACGAGGAGTTTATTGCTGCTGTAAATCGTTTGAAGAATGGAAAGACACCGGGTTCGGACAGCCTTCCTGGGGAAGTCTACAAATACGGTGGATCGAATATCAGATCCAAACTGTTCGACCTAATTAAAATTATATGGGAAAGTGAGAATGTTCCACAAGACTGGAGGGATGCTTCAATATGTAAATTATATAAGGGCAAAGGAGAACTCTCCGACTGCAGTTCTTTTAGAGGTATTGCCTTGCTTTCCGCAGCAGGCAAAATACTGGCGCATATCATTAATAGGCGCCTTAGTGACTTTGCTGAAAGCTTCCTCCCTGAAACTCAATGCGGATTTCGACCTAAAAGGGGCACGGTTGATGCCATCTTTGTTGTCAAGCAAGTCCAAGAAAAAAGTCTTGAACAACACCGTGACCTCTTTTTATGTTTTGTGGACCTAGAAAAAGCCTTTGACCGCGTGCCTAGAACTGCTCTCTGGACTATCCTAGAGAAACACGGGTGTCCTGTGAAGTTCATTAATTTAGTGCGTCAGTTTCACGATGGCATGACAGCTCGCGTTCGTCATGATAACTGCTTCACAGAACCTTTTCGTGTCACCAGCGGTGTCAAGCAAGGCTGCGTTATGGCTCCCACTCTCTTTGCCATCTACTTTGCAGCGGTAATGAACGATGCTCTTAAGCGGTGTAACAACCAAATCTCCATAAACGTTCATATGGACAAAAGTGTCTTCCAACTTACACGCTTCAGAGCGAAACACAAGGTGCACTCTGTTCCGGTTACAGAAGTTTTATATGCCGATGATGTTTGCCTAATGGCCGACAGTATAGACGACTTGCAGAGTTGCCTTGACAGTTTGGACGAATCTTGTCATAAATTTGGTCTAGTAATCAGCGCCTCCAAGACCCAGATTCTTAAGCAGCCTGCAAAAGGCAGAACTGCGGATGACCGTCCTGTTTACCTTCGCGGAAAGCCATTAGAGGAAACGGGAACCTTCCGGTATCTTGGCAGCCTGGTGCGCAGCGATAATCGTCTTGGTTCGGAAATCTCTGCACGGATCGCTAAGGCCGCTGCGGCTTTTGGTGGTCTAAGCCAGCGAGTTTGGAAGTCGCATGATCTAAGACTCCATACTAAACTTGCTGTTTACAAAGCGATAATCCTGCCTTTATTGCTCTATGCCTCTGAGACGTGGTGCTTGTACAGAGGAGACATCAGACGTCTTGACGTCTTTCATCTAAAATGTCTTCGAGCAATTCTTCGGCTGAAATGGGAGGACCGCGTGCCTAACCCGGAGGTTCTACGTCGAACCAAGATGCCTGGAATGGAGTGTCTCCTAATGAAAAACCAACTTCGCTGGTGCGGACATGTTATGCGCATGGAGTCCACCAGGTTGCCAAAGCAGGTATTCTACTCTGAGCTCGGCTTAGGTAAACGCAAACCGGGAGGACAGTACCTGCGTTATAGGGATGTCTTAAAGCGCCACCTGGTTGCTACTGGCATATCTAGTGATTCGTGGGAGAGGCTAGCTGCTCAGAGGAGAGAATGGCGAAATGCTGTCAAAACGGGCTTAGAAAACTTTGAGCTTACCCGTCTTGAAGAACTTGACGCCAAACGCCAGTTCCGAAAATCTCGACCCAAGCCCTCCTACGACTATACTTATAACACAAGTGGGTCTCTTTACTGTGCTTCTTGCAACAGGACTTTTAAAACCAAATTTGGTTTTGCTAGTCACGCTCGCGCCCATGCAAGGGCCCAGGCTAGCGCAAGCTAAGGGTGTCGCCGTCGACGGAAACGTCTGGGAGGACATCATAAAACCAAGTATTTGCTTAACCAAAACTTCTTGTACAAAGAACAACAAATGCCTTTTAAACGTCTAAACGTAGCCCGCTAGTAACATTCTCTAAATCCCTGGCTATCTCACATCCTTTCAACTTTATCTCCCTTCAGTTAAACCATTTACCAAGAGCCTTGTACACGATAAAAAACACAAAAAGGCAAGACGTCCGTAATATGCTCGCCTCCATAAAAAACAATATGATATATAAGTAAAATTTAGTTACATAAGGGTGGTGCCACACGCCCGTTGCGGCTGCGCTGCGTCGACTGAGCGGTGACGTTCCGTTGTTTTTCATATAAATCCGAACGACATGCCACACGATGCGTTGAAATGACGGACGGCAACGCAACGCACGCGCAACACAAAGGAGAGGAGAGAGACGATGTGGGGCAGGGAGCTGCGCTGAAACAACAGAGCGGCAGCGCAGTATTTAAAAGCATACTTAATAGCTGCGTTGACCCAGCGCTCGTGTGGCATTCAATGCCGAACAGCGCAGCCGCAACACCCGTGTGGCACCACTCTAAGATCTCAGGCTTAGCCGGACTTATCTTGAAGCCATCAATCTGAACCTCAGCTGAAGACAAATGCCGGCCTGACTCGTCATAGGAATTTTATCTTTTTCTCACATGAAACGGCTAAGGCTAAAGTATTTATCTTTACGTCTTGGAATAGGGCAAATATTTCGCGAATAGTTTAAGCGTATTTTTATTTGAAGAGCTTTTTAGTTTCGTTACTGGTCTCCATGTAGTGACATAATAAGTTTTTGGTTGGTTGTATGACTAATATGACTATTTCAGAGCCCGACTAGCTTGCTAAGTATCAACCCCACGGATTCATAATAACATTGACTTTGTTCCGGCAATAATGTGAGAGTCAGTACAATTTAAATTAAAGGTTTAAAAATCAATTATTATTTCATTTTGTATTTATTCTTGAATAACTTTTTGCAACACAGAACGAATGAAGCATTATTAGACTAAAACGCTTAAAGAAAATACTACAATAATTGCAGCTCTCAAGAGTACCTATTAAGGTAAAGGCGCCTATGGCCGCGGTACGCAAAATCGGCGCCTATTACCGAGGTATTCGATATTTTCGCGTTTTATATTAATAGCAGCAACTTTAGCAAAATCCCGTTTGGGACAAGTTGTAGCTTGTAGTAGTTTGCATCTTACCAACGGGTGCCAGTGAGCATGCCTATAAGCAAACGGATAAAAAAAAATCAGTTTGTGCGACGGAAGCGCAGGAGCAGGCGGTTTCCATACAAAAACGGAGCAAATCATGCTAGTGCACTCATATTTTTGTTACGTAATTTTAAATGTTATACACTGTCTAACTGACTTCGAGTTTTGTTTACTTGTTTATGTGTTTATCTAAGCGTATTGTCTTATACTTTTCATAGTGAAATCATATCTAAATACATAATAATATGAATTTTAAAAACCCGCGGTAATAGGAGCATAAAATTGGGGGTGGCATCTATCACCGAGGGTACCATCGGTAATAGAAAATATTAAGGGTCTAGATATTTGCTTATTAAGTATATTTAAAATCATTATCTTAGTGAAATATGAAATATTTTTCATTCCTCATATTCTCTTAAAACTAAAATTCTATTTCCGATGTATACAAAGTCCAGTAGAAACCTTTATATTTTTATAAAAACTATCGTATCGAAAGACTACTTTTGTAGCGAGTGTCCAAAATGACGTGAAAAAATTGCAATATTAATTTGTCAAAAAATGGATGATACGGGATATCTAGTGATGTAAAATACTGTTTTCCTTAAAGATTGAAATCTCTTTTTGCGAACTGGCACCAAAAATTTATAAATTTATTAGTTTTTTATGGGTCGGAATTACATTTTAGAACATTCTATTCTTCTCCTATTACCGCGGCATACATCGGTAATAGATTCTATGGGGATCTAATTCCAAGGGTCAATGGCTCGGAATAAGAGTTTCCATATAATCTATTACCGACTGATAACCCAAGTTAAATTATTATTAAGGGTTTCGTTACTGTATAGATAAACTTACTTCTTACTAGGTAACTAAAGAACTAATTATGTATACATTCTTTTTTGTTTGCCCGTTGGTGCATTTTGTAGTGACCCTGACCTATGTGTTAGGGCTCGTGGGTTCGAATCCCACCAAAGACTTTGTCTTTGTTCTGTGTCTGGATGTTTATTTGTACTACAGGATACAGGGTGACTTCTGAGTCGTAGACAGAAACCACGTTTTCTGATGAAGCTACCCAAAGTACCTAAAAACGGAGCACTAATGGTAATCGAAATTAGTCAGCCTCATTAATTAATTAAAACAGAATAATAATGGCAATCCCTACTCATTTTCATCTAATGGTCACCCTACAGACCAGACCACGTGACATGTTTGTGATGTCTCTTCATGTTATGATGACCTACAGCCCGTTCCACATAAGTTGTCCGTTTGCCGCTATATTGGCAGCATTGCCTACGCTTTGTAAATCTGTCAAAAAACAGATTGAATGTATTGAAAAACAATACTACCAATATAGCGGCAAACGGACAACTTATGTGGAACGGGCTGTATAACTAATTGACGTTATCAGGGATAATCATTATCACCAGTTTTCAGCCAGTAATATGAAGAAGGTTTTATTAGTTGCTATCGAGCGCCCGCGGTTTCACCCGCGTGGTTCCCATTCCCGTGGGAATTGATCAAAATCCTTTCTTAGCGGATGGCTACGTCATAACATCTACCTGTATGCCAAATTTCAGCCCGATCCGTCCAGTGGTTTGGGCTGTGCGTTGATATCTATCTTTGTTAGTCAAGTCACCTTTGAGTTTATATATTAAGATTAATTTAACAACTGATTAAAACCTAGGGTGACCAAAGGTTATGACAGATTTACAAATTTAATAAAATTAAAGTTTAATTTTTTCTCCTACCCTCGGTAATAGGCGCCACCATACCGCGGTAATAGATTCAATACCTCGGTAATAGAAGCCGTAGCAGCCATGACTAAAAACAATTAAAATAAATATAACGCTTCAAACTTTATTCATGAAAAGTGCGAAAGTATAGAGTTAAAGGTCTATAAAACGCTACAAAAAATCCCTATTAGACAAGGACAGTTCTTATTCCACAATATTGTACTCTAAAGTCAAACTTCCCCGAAATACCGCGGTAATAGACGCCTTTACCTTAGTTCAACTTTTTGCATGCGATGCAGAAATTTATTCTACAATACTTGCTAAACAAGCCAGACGAATCTTGAACTAAATAGCACTCTATTTCTGTAGCACTTCGATGTCATTACGTAACAAAGTTCGCGACCCCAAGTAGCTTAGGTCAATGAACTATGTACTATTATCGCTGTACCTATATTAACACTAGCGACCGCCCGCGATTTTAACCTCCAAAAGGGGGTTGATTTATAAAGATATATTTTCAGTACACCACCATACCCTGTATGTATCCTACTTCCTACTAATATTATAAATGCGAAATTCTGGATGTTTGGATGTTTGTTTGTTCCTCAATCACGCCTAAACGGCTAAACGGATTTAGATGAAATTTGGCGCACTTATAGTTTATGACCCGGATTAGGACATAGGCTATAAAATTCCTACGGGAAATGTCTCATTCCCGCGGGAATAATAATTTTGAAACTACTGAACTTTTGAGCTACACTATCCCCCGTGAATATAGGGTACTTTTGATCCCGGAAATGTGGGGGGAAGGGGGGATATTTGAAAAAGAGATTACGCGCGGGTGAAACCGCGGGTGGAAGGCTAGTAGAGCATACTTTTTAAATTTCAAATCTCTTACTTAAAAAACATAGGACTTTCATATAAACTTCCGACCCCTTATACCCCTTAATGGTGATGGTTTCGTAAAATCCTTTCTTATCTGATGTCTACATTCTATGGGTTCCCTACCTATCTACCAAATTTTAAGCTTGTAGGTATTATCGTTTTTGAGATGTTGTTATAAATTAGTAATTTTTTTTGTGATTAATCGGTCATAAAACGACTAAAGGTAAATATATCTTCACTTGTAAAATCATGTATTTATTTTAAGAACTTTTTATTGTATAAATTTATAAAGATATATCTCCGTGTCTCGTCTTCCAATATATCGGCTCATGAACTATTTCCGAACGATACCAAGACCTCGCTAGAGTAAATTATTCAGAACCGATATCCTTCTCCGTAACCGCACTTGACGTGAAGAGAAAGCGAGAAAGACGATTTCACAGCGGTCGAACATGTGGTTAAAATGGAATGTTCGGTTTGTAGTCTTAGTTCAAGATTAACATAACATACGCTACGCTATTTTTAAATAAGTCCTTTTGTGCACCATAAAAATTGTCTGTTTTAAATCAAACCTCCAAACATAAGCTTCTTACGTTAAGTAGATCAAGCATCGTGAAAAGAATCCTAGATCTGGAATGAGTTTACCGGTCGCATCAGGCCGAGATATCGGTCGCCCAGATACGCTGGGATGCTTGCAATACTTTGATACGAGTAGGTATAATAATAATGTCTTCTTAGCTGAATTTTACGCTACGGCGGCCAATTTTTATCATCAACCAACTACGCAGAATTTAATGAAATGAAATGGAAATAAGAATTTGAATGGTCGAGAAGTCGGCTATGACACCAGAGGTCGTGGGTTGGATCCCCGCACGGTACAAACATTTGTGTGCATGAACATGTCTGTTTGTATCGGTCTGGGCGTTTCTATGTATAATATGAAAAAAGTATATAAGTAATGTTTATCCGTTGTCTGGCACCCATAGTACTTAGGTTGCGGCTACAGAGCCCTTAGTAAATAACGTCCAGTCAAAATTTATTTTATTTATATTTTAAATCGCTAAGCTTGTACATTTTGTGTTACTTCTGGTCACTCAAATTGCTTTAGAAGCCAGCCAATTTATATCGTAGCCACTTTTGTATCAAAAACTCAATATATTTTCTACAATTTCGACATGCTACAAAACATAAACAACACCATTGACGCTCACTATCAACTTAGCAAATGCAATAACCGCCCGATCGCGTCAGCGTCAGCGGCGATATCGGTCGCGTCAGATACGCCGCGGTAATAAATTACATCCCGCTCTGAGGCAGTTGTCCCACCGATAGCGAGTGAATGACTAACTATCGACTATTTTCTCGCGCGAAACGTACAATGCATTATTATACATTCCGTGTAAACAAAAAAGATGCACATATAAATAGTTAATCGCCGCGTCGCTTCACTAGTTCAGCGTTGAGCGACAAGAGCTGCCAATGATAATAGTATTTACTAATTATGAATGCGAGTGAGCGGCACAACTAATCGGTTGTATTTGCCCACTCACTTTAGAGTTGCCCAACTACGAAAGTTGTTGACCTCGAAAACTAGTTAAAATTTCGGTAGTGCTATCGACAGTACAAATTAACCAATTGATTGAATACCAATAATACTATCGATAGTATAGCCTCATTATTTGCGGAATAAACTTTTTTCTTTTCTATTCTACTCTGTAATAGTGTGCAGCCCCCCTAGACAAGCGGCATTTATGACGTTCGTTATAGCTCAGTTTGCGATAGCGAATGTCAAATCCCATAATTTCAACACGTGACTTTTCTATGGCATCTGTCAAATCCATACAAATTGGACTTAGCGAAATTCGCCAGCTATGAAGCGATGTCATCTTGTCTAAGCCCCCTGGTCTTCGATAGTATCGCTACTATCGATAGGATCGAACTACCGATAGGCTATCAATACTATTATAATGACGTCAGCTATCGATACAATATCGGTAGTTTAGCGATAATTGATTATCGATAGACAACTATGTATTTAGGCTATATGGTGGTGTACTGTGTACAAAGGGGTTTGAAGATTTTGGCCTTCCTACGCGTCCGCCATTTTGATTTTTTTTCAAAATAGCGTTCACTTAAAATTCTATGAAAAATCGATACCTTACATTAATACAAACATAATATGTTATTAGACAAAAACCCGTAAAGTGTCACATTTTAAAGATATAAGCAACCAAAGTAAAATTTCTTTGTTTTAAGTTTTTTTTTTCTCAAGTTACAGTTCACATAAAATTCATTCAAAAATAGATACCTGATATCAATACAAACATAAAATGTCATTAGACGAAAACTCGTGAAGTGTCACGTTTTAAAGATATTATGCAACTAAAGATTTATTTTGAGTTTTTTTTTGTCTCAAGTTATAGTTCACATAAAATTCATTTGAAAATGGGTACCTGACATCAATACAAACATTAAATGTTATTAGACAAAAACTCGTAAAGTGTCACGTTTTAAAAATATAAGCAATTAAAGTTTTACTTTTTTATTTTGAGTTTTTTTTTCTCAAGTTATAGTAATAATGACATCTTATGACATTTTATGTTTGTATTGATGTCAGGTTGCCATTTTTGAATGAATTTTATGTGAACTACGACGTCTTGACACAAAAAAAATCTTAAAATAAAGAAATAAGACTTAATTGATTATATCTTTAAAACGTGACACTTTACGGGTTTTCGTCTCATATCATTTTATGTTTATATTGATGTCAGGTATCCATTTTTAAATGAATTTAATATGAACAATAACTTGAGACAAAAAAAAACTCAAAATAAATCTTTAGTTGCTTATATCTATAAAACGTGACACTTCACGGGTTTTTGTGTAATGACATTTTATGTTTGTATTGATGTCAGGTATCCATTTTTTATGGAATTTTATGTGAACTATAACTTGACACAAAAAAATCTTAAAATAAAGAAGTAAACCTTTAGTTGCTTATAGCTTTAAAATGTGACACTTTACAGGTTTTTGTCTAATAACATATTATGTTTGTATTAATGTAAGGTATCGATTTTTCATAGAATTTTAAGTGAACGCTATTTTGAAAAAAAATCAAAATGGCGTACCACAAGGTAAGCCAGCCTCCATACAAAAATCTTCAAACCCCTTTATGAAAATAAAGGTATTTGTAAAGTTATTTATTTGTATTTGTATTAACTCTAATCTTGGGGCTATAACTATCGGAACAACACACTCGCTTTCCGTTACTCGCCAAATCGCTTCTAGTGTAACTGTACTCGCTTCTCGTTCATCGTCGGCGGTGGGACCATTGCCTGAGTCCGCGGCGCCGCTCGACGCTCCGGCGATCTGTTTGATTTATCAACCAGATAGCTATTGTTTCAGAGAGTATTCTTACTTTTCTTATGTAGTTTCTTCATTATTGCCAGTTACAAACATTTTAATTACTAACTTTTTAACAACAGACTTAAAAAAGGGGATGGTTATTATTTATTTTATTGAGTGTTACGACATTCTTTTTTAATAGTACCGTTGTTAATGATTTGTTTTCTAGAAATTTATTTTATTTTCTGTGTTCTTTTAAATTAATAACACATAACTAAGAACCAGTTTTACCACGAAAATAAAAGTGATAATTTGTCAGTCAAATAACTTGAATTTTGGTGTCTTTGTTTCTTTTTATAGCCAGACCAAAAAAATTAAAAACCTGCTCTGGACGTGCCACAATTCCTATGGTTATAACCATAGCAACACTTAGTCGCTATGGTTGTCCTCCCAAATATAAACTCACAATATCCAAGAATAAGTTTAGTGACGTATGAAGGTCACTTATCATGACGTCAACGAAAAGGGAAGATCTTCCTCCGAGCTAGGTGTCTGTGCTCGGGGACCGCGGCCCAATGTACCGTCTTAGTGTGTGTTGTATATAAGCTAGCCGAGAGAATAACTCTGCTAGCACGAATCAGGATCGAATACCTGAGTGACGTGCGAGTGACGAGTTTCGAAGCCAATGTTTACGCGTGCACTTTTCGCTGACTTGCAATCTTGCGTTGTTGTCGTCAGTCTGTCGTATGTTTATGTAGCGCATTCCAATAGCCGCTACAGTTTCATTTTCCGCAGTATGGCGAGGTGTTTTATTTTAATGGTCGGGCTATAAAAAAATAATACAGCATCTTTTGTGTCAGTTCTGAATCTGGTGTCATTAATTTGAAAGAACACGCGCCAGCATAAATTACCAGTTATAATTTCTCGTCTTATATTCTTAAAACGTTAGACTTACCTTTAATTTATGTTAAACCTACCTTTGCTCTTTTTGTTATTCTCGGGCTTGTTAATCCGATGAACGGTCTTGTCACGAAAATACCTGTGATTTGTTTTTCCATAAATATCTCGAATTAATGTGAAAAAATAAGGCAAAGGAGCAAGATTGGCAACCACATGGTCAATACACATGGCTACCTCCGCTTAGGGTCTTAGATACAATGCCATCTATGGGAAAGAATATGGAGGAGACAGGAGTCGATCTTTTGGCACTATCACACACCCATAGTGCTTATACAACTGAAGAGAAATTGTACAGTCAGTATTTCTCTGCGAGAAGTTTTAACTAGAGCTTCCTCGATCAAGCCAGCCCATTTCGACAGGCTGACAAGAACTGTCCGAAGGTACCACAAATATATACTTAAATACTTTTAGGTATAAAGACCTTTCTCTTGATAATTACAATTTAATAAGCTTTTACATTAATGACATTAAACATTGCACGCGCGGTAAATCTATCTGTCAATCTCTCCGGCTAGTGCGGGGCACCGTACGCGGTGACCATAGTGATGTGTCAATCGAGTAAACCAATTATTCGCCTAACAGTCGGCCATCCTGCAAGTCCTTCGTCCCCGAAGGATCCTCCATTCTCCAAATGTCCATGCTGCTACAAGTTCTTCCGTGGTAGGTTCCTCCCGGACAGCTTTACTGCAACTCCATGCAAAATTCCTTCAGGCTTCCGCCTCAGGTGGCAAAATCCACCTACATAAGGACACCATCATCAAACGGCAGTATACCAAGAGCCCCTCAAGGCATTGTAGCATCATAAGCGCCTTACGGCAATGCAGTGTGCGCCCCTCACGGCCTTGCACAGCTAAGCCCCTCACGGCAATACAGTATGCGCCCCTCACGGCAATGCAGTGTGCGCCCCTCACGGCCTTGCACAATTAAGCCCCTCACGGCAATACTTGATCTGAAATAAATGACTTTATTATTATTATTATTAATACAGTCTGCGCCCCTCACGGCCTTGCACAATTAAGCCCCTCACGGCAATACAGTGTGCGCCCCTCAAGGCCTTGCACAATTAAGCCCCTCACGGCAATACTTGATCTGAAATAAATGATATTATTATTATTAATACAGTGTGCGCCCCTCACGGCCTTGCACAATTAAGCCCCTCACGGCAGGTACACCTTAGGCCCCTCACGGCAGTGTATTTATAATAAGCCCCTCACGGCAGATACACCTTAGGCCCCTCACGGCAGTGTATTTATAATAAGCCCCTCACGGCAGGTACACCTTAGGCCCCTCACGGCAGTGTAACATAATAAGCCCCTCACGGCAGATACACCTTAGGCCCCTCACGGCAGTGTATTTATAATAAGCCCCTCACGGCAGGTACACCTTAGGCCCCTCACGGCAGTGTAACATAATAAGCCCCTCACGGCAGATACACCTTAGGCCCCTCACGGCAGTGTATTTATAATAAGCCCCTCATGGCAGGTACACCTTAGGCCCCTCACGGCAGTGTAACATAATAAGCCCCTCACGGCAGATACACCTTAGGCCCCTCACGGCAGTGTATTTATAATAAGCCCCTCACGGCAGATACACCTTAGGCCCCTCACGGCAGTGTATTTATAATAAGCCCCTCACGGCAGGTACACCTTAGGCCCCTCACGGCAGTGTATTATAATAAGCCCCTCTCGGCAGGTACACCTTAGGCCCCTCACGGCAGTGTATTATAATAAGCAGCTCTCAACAGGTACACCTTAGGCCCCTCACGGCAGTGCATTATAATAAGCCTCATATGGCCACCATGATTACTTTATGTAATTCTACTGATTCTTTCTCCTCTTCAATGACACACCCTTTACACTTTCAGAAAGAACAAAACTTGTGTTTATTTTCTTTTTGTAGCAGGTTGTTTCAACATGTCCAAATTTAGCACATAATGTACATTTTCCAATCATCCTTTACCAGACAACAGTGATTATGTTTTGCCAGAAATTCATCTTAGTGGTGTGTGTGTCATATCATCTAGACTAGTAATATAGCCCATGTTTCACTCAATTTATTCTACCTTTGCAATATATTCAGTTCTTTTGTTTAAAACACAATTATTAATCCTTATTTTACTTATTCAATAATACTTAACATCTCTTGAGGTTATCTTGTCCTCTAAAATATTATTTCATATAATATCATGATCCATTCACTTTTTAGTACCATTAAGTCATTAATAATGTGTCACTGATTTAGATTGCCTCTTGCACTTATTTGATGATTAACAAAATGAACAATGCTTATTTGACTCCATCTTCCTAAAACAATCTGCCTTAACATGGCAATGTTTATTTCCTTAATTAATTAATTTCTGATCACAATGCTCATATTACCACATTAGAAACATTTTAATTTGAGTACACATCATAAGGTGCTGATACATCCATTGTCAAAGTTAGTATCAAAAACTGCAACTTATTTAAAAGGATACCAAGGTATAGAAATATAAGTGCAAGTCTTTCTATGACCTTGGGACTCATCAACCCAGACCAAAGATTTCACTTAGTTTACCATCACGCTGAACTTCCATCAATAAAACCAGCATCATTTCGAAATGTTATCACAATTTATCATGCCTCTTCAATGCAGATGTGAACATTTTCAACCAACCAAACTTGTCGTAACTTGTCAATTTTGCACAAGAATCCAAATCTCCAATTTAGAATAATACACGTCGAATCTTGATTAAAAGTAATCCATAATACTTGTTATAGCTTAGTAACCTGGTTTAAGCATAGTTTACTTGTTCATTCTCACGGAAAATACTTTTTATGCGTTTTCATCGCCATTACAACCAGTGCAACAAATTAAGCATACTTTTTTTTCCAGCGTTGTTTATTCCGTACATAACAAATACTATTTACGCACGTGGGTATAATTTCACTTCTGAACTTTTAGGTATAAAAACCTTTCTCTTGATAATTACAATTTAATAAGCTTTTACATTAATGACATTAAACATTGCACGCGCGGTAAATCTATCTGTCAATCTCTCCGGCTAGTGCGGGGCACCGTACGCGGTGACCATAGTGATGTGTCAATCGAGTAAACCAATTATTCGCCTAACAATACAAATAAACATCCGTGGGATTCGAACTCACGACCACTGGCGCATAGGGAAGGGCCACTACCAAATGCACCATCGGGCCAGTCTAATGATTATCTCACTGAATACACAGTCTTCGAAACCAATTTTTGCGTGTTCGCTACCTCGCGAATTGATTCGCTTAGGAGCTCGGGGCCAATAATTGTCTTTTAATCCCCGATTACGGTCCATTCCTCATGGACCGTAAATTGCTGTTCGGAACGCGATTTATTTATCGGCTTAGATGGGCCAATGAGATGGGAAATGCGATGGAACTCATCCGTTTCCATTTTATGTATGGGAGTTCATTATTGAGGGGATGGAACAGGTCTTAGTGAATTAAATGTTTGATTGAACCTTTGATCGTCCGTCTTTCAGTCATGTCAATATGGCAGCCAGTACACTTTAAAATCTGTTTTTCAGAGTAGGAGTATATACCTCATTAATTAACGGCTTATTATTGAAGTGTCAGAAAATGTTTTATAAATACCTTGGGTTGCCGATGTGCAGGGGGGAATGGATACGCCTCACCGCCCCCTCCAACAGGTTAAGAATAAACACCACGGCCCCATCAACTAATTTTTGCAACCCATGTACGCCTGAAAGTATGATGTCAACAATATCTGCTCCCCCTTTATTGCAGGCTAACTGTCTGTATTGACAGTCAACCCATTTGGCCACATTTTCACAATCAGTCAGTTCCCTGAAAGCAAAAAACGGGGAAACAAGCGCATTCTACCTTAAAGGCGGCATATTCCATTGAGAAACACTTAATAAGGAAGCATCGCTCAGTATGCGCACACACAAAAAGCTTTATTTATTCAGATGTAGGTCAGTGTACAACAAATGCTCCATCGCTTTTTCATTCCACGCAAAATAAATTGCCTTGCGAACTCTATATTTGCACGTCATCTATCATTGATATGGAACCTAAAATTCATAAATATCGCTGAACCAATAACAGATAATAATCGTAACAGCTGCCAAACGGGCCCAGGTCCGATTTTTAAACCGATTTTACGTCGCGAATAAACGACAAAACGACGTCGATTCATGAACATATTTATCGATATCACGCTTTACTGCCCGAAATAACTTGTAAATAGAGATGTCAGTTGACGGGTACCCGGGTTGAGAGAAATTTATATATTACCTACTGTTAGTTAATAGGAGCCGAAGGTAAAAAAATGTACCTATTAACACTGAATTGTATGTACGCATAAGTTAGTGTTGGCAAAAATCGAATCATATTTACCAATAAAAAACGTCAGTAGCATTTATAAAATTCATTCGTCAATCGACGTTAAAGATGATCAAAACAACTCACGTGAGTATCACATGAGTTGGTTACAGTAGTAAAACTTGATTTTTTAAATATATACGAGAACAGCTTCATAATATGTTAATTGTCCTGTGTCAGGTTGGATTTTTTGTATTCAAGTATAAATTAGTGCTACTTTCTCTGTTTCTGATATCCATAACACAAATCCTTACGATACTTACTTAGGGGTCAGAAATGTAATATTATTCAATAGTTTTTTTTGTTCAGCAAAGGTGATGTCCAAAAAATAACCCAGAATCGACAGGAATGAAATATGTACCAATGGATTGGCATTTAAATATAATATAATGTTGCCACAGCGGCAACCTTGAAATCGTTATAGTATAGGAGCTAGGAGCAAAATAAAATAAGTAAAAAATTCGTATAAAACAATCATAAAAATAAGTTTACGTCATGTTTAGGCTTAATATAACGTTGTTTTAATGTTGCATCACTTGTGTTATACATGATAATTATCATCAACACATTTCACAAGCAACAGCAACATAATAACAACATCATATTAAATCACTACTCTTTTTTTGTATATTTTTTTTTCATAGATACTACAATCGTTATAGTACTGTGTGTATTATTGGTATTTCTGTTGCTTAAGATTGCAAATATAAAAATAATAATTGGTATAGTATAGGAGCTAAAAGCCAAAAAAACTAAGTTAAAATCGTTTAAAAATAATAAAAATAAGTTGTGGGTGAGAATACCGTTGTTATTATAATTATGTATATCATTAAAACTTATCAAAATAAGACTTACATTATAAAAATAAATGAATAAACAACGACGGCTTTGCTGATAATTTATCATTGTGACTTCCAAATAAACTATGGTTTTGTTGGAATCATTTTTTGCTTGTACATTCATGTGTAACACAAGTTGTTGTGGATTAGAATGTCGTTGTTATTATAGGTAATTATAATATCATTATAACTTATCACAATAAGACTTACATTATGAAAATAAATGATTAACAACGATATTCTCATCTACAACATGGCTCTTAGCTCCTATACTATACCAATTATTTTTATATGTGCAATCTTTAGCCACAGAATTAGCAATAATACACACAGTACTATAACGATTGTAGTATGTATGGGCCAAAAGAAAAAAATATTCAAAAAACAGAGTCTTTGTTATGTTGTGATTTAATATTATGGTGTTATTATGTTGCTGTTGCTTGTGAAATGAGCTGATGATAATTATCATGTATAACACAAGTGATACAACACTAAAACAACGTCATATTAAGCCACAACATGACGTAAACTTATTTTTAACCGACTTCAAAAAAGGAGGAGGTTATATGTTCGACTGTATGTATTTTTTTTTTTTTTTTTTTTTTTTTATGTATGTCCGTCGATTTCTCCGTCAATTGTGGACCGATTTAAATAATTCTTTTTTTATTTGAAAGTGCATAGTTCCGAGGTGGTCCCATTGTCACCATGTCAGGATCTGATGATGCGATCCCGGAAAAATCAAGGGAAAACCTCAAATTTTATAGGCTGCGCCTACGCGTTACTTGTTTTTTCTAAAGCCATTCAAGTTTTTGCGTCCGATAGTTATCATTTTATGTTGATGACCTGATGATGGAAGGTACAACTCCTTAACGGTTAGGAGTTAGGGGATAATTCTTTCAGTATTGTAGGAATATGTGGACCGTTAGTTGTATTTCATGTACTTTTGCAGCTAAGGTGATGATGGAAAGTACAACTCCTTAACGGTTAGGAGTTAGGGGATAATTCTTTCAGTGTTGTAAGAATATGTGGAACGTTAGTTGTATTTCATGTACTTTTGCAGCTAAGCTGATGATTACCCGGGGATGGGCTGGTCACTAGCCAATAAGGTTAGCACCGGCTCGTCCTAATCGGGTGTGAAGGAGAAACCGGGGGAGTGTAGTGGGTAGCGGACGCTTCGGTCTCGAGTCCCACACACGGCCGCGGGTCTAGCTAGCCTGCGGTTATGGTGCATAAACGCATTCTCCTCCTACCCATGGTGCTGAACACTTAATGAATACATAATATTATCAAATAATACAATTCTACTATTTTACTCGTATTTTCGCTATCATTATTATGAAAGAGTTTTACTCACTACCTACGTGTTATTCACACTAAAAATAGAAAAATAAACAAACTTTTTAAAAAAAAAATTAAACCGACTTCAAAAAAAAAGAAACAAAAAAAACTACCTAAAAAACTGAAAAGCAAAAAATAATTTTAATAAGACATTCATCAAATGCGCTTATTGTCTAAGCCTATTAATTAAATTGTATTTTACGTGCTAGGTAGGTACCTACTAATCTGTTTGAAGTCGGTGCCAAGCCAAAGGTAATAAAAAATGATATATAACAATATTAATATGTATTATAAAGGGTTACTTATTAATCCGCGGACGTAGGTACGTAATCTGGGTACCTACTATTTGGCTTGGCACCGACTTCAAACAGATTAGTAGGTACCTACCTAGCACGTAAAATACAATTTAATTAATAGGCTTAGACAATAAGCGCATTTGATGAATGTCTTATTAAAATTATTTTTTGCTTTTCAGTTTTTTAGGTAGTTTTTTTTTGTTTCTTTTTTTTTGAAGTCGGTTTAATTTTTTTTTTTAAAAAGTTTGTTTATTTTTTATTATTGTTTTATACGAATTTTTCACTTATTTTATTTTGCTCCTAGCTCCTATACTATAACGATTTCAGGGTTGCCCCCTTGGTAACATTATATTATATTTCAATGTCAATCGATTGATATACATTTCATTCCTGTCGATTCTGGGTTTTTGGTCCATACATTTTTGGACATCTCCTTTATTTTATATTTTACAAGCCGCATGCCTCGGCATGGAATAAACAACAGATTTCTTCTAATTCTCCTTTGGTGAAAATAAAATTCATCGTAAGTGTCAAAAATAAGGCGGGTATTTTAAGCTTAACGGGTAACGCTACCCGGTCGCCATCCCTACTCGTAAAGTATGCACGTATCTGCGACGTTAATCGCAGCCTGTGACTGCGTGTTATCCAGGGCTCCCGTTTTATACGTCAATGTGACAATCATGTTCGGGTTATCAGCATTAAATGTATTGATTCTCATATGCTGAGTTACTAAAAATAATATGTATAAAAAAATTAACAGGCTATTAAAATAGCCGACTGCATAGCTAACACCTCCATACGTTTGCCTCCGCTTGCATCAATGCGCTTCGTTGATTGAGTGATACCAGGGATACCAGCACTTTCACTCACTCAGTGAAGCGCAACAAGGTACTGCCTCCCTCACATCATAACATAGCCGGTCATACTTACATAATTCTCATACAAATTACTTATCTCGACTAACTTTTCACTGGTTTTAAAAGTAAACCGCTTGTTTGCTTTGCTTGCCTGAGTGTGCTACGAACGAAGCTACGACTCGCTACGAGAAGTGTTGAATGCCGTAGTCCGCGCTACGCCGTAGCCTACTACGAGTATTATTAGACCTGGGTTAATGGTGAATATTGGCACGAACAGATAATAATCCACGTGCTTAATTGCAATAATCTGGACCTAATTGCACGATCGTAGGCAGTAAAGGCTATTAGTACGTGTCGTGTCTGCCTTGTGATCGTGATTGAGAGTTGATTGGCTTGTGTAACATTTTGTTTGTCCAATTAACCAGTTTTAGCAGATTCGTTTGTTCCCAACTAGTCACACTGTAAACTGTAACACTGTGACTCGTTGGGAAAACTCAACTCAAACTCAAACTCGTTTATAAAATGATTCCCAACTAGACACACTGTAACACGTTGGAGGTTCATTCGTAGAAAGAAATATACAAAACTTTAAGGGCCATAAGTAACTGCGCTTGTAGACTTCAAACCCTCAGATGGGCCTCCGGAAGACTCAGCAAATAAAACACCACACGTCTTGACCGAAGCGAAGTTTATTGCACTCTAAAAGATGTTTATCGCTCCGCAACACTAGCGCGAGTTAGAACAGCCTCACGTTCTCTGTTGATAAGCGCCATCTATCACGTAATGGCAAAAACAAGTTATACAACACTAGTAAAAACTTATAAAGTATAGGGCGTTGTATGGCATCAAAATCAAAAATCAAAGTATTCTTTATTCATGTAGGCCTCAGAAATGCACTTACCAATCGTCAATTATCCGGGTAACATAGTGACTCAACCATCGGATTCGGATCCGGTACCACCGGTAGATCCATGATTCAGACATACGTGAGAAGGAACTGTTTGCAGCATAGCTTCGCCATACTTAAAAATAAATCTTTCTTCAACGAGTAAGTGTAGCCTTCCAGTATTTTTATTTCAATAAACGTTTGGCAACAACCGTAGCTTTATCAACCGCTCTTATTTATCCTCCCGCAAAACTAGCAGTTCGTTAACTCGAAAATAAAGTTATTTTTAGACAAAAACTGCAGTTTATTTATCTGCGGAAACGTGGCGGTTTCCTGAGATATCGACACGGCTTCGCTGAAATAAAAATGTTCTCGCGAAATATGACATGAGCCAGAGACATTTTTTAGTTTTTGCGGAACGTATTTCACATATTTGCTACGGACACGAGATAAATTGAGGTTGTTTATTTTGTTTTGTGGGAAGTGAAATGTATTTATCATTATGTGAAAATATATTTTCCATTATATTGGTGATACAAATGAACAGTGTCATCTGATATTAAATTGTGTACTGAACCTGCATATATTTGTATTAAAATGAAGGATATATTTTTTATAGCGAATTGGACTCTAAATCGGATTCTGAACACTCTCCTTAAATATGTCCCTCGGGTTACCTAACACCCTGTATATGAAATCAAGGCATCGCTAAAAAGATATGTACTGGTTTAATCACGGACTCGGACCAATAATTGCGGACTAAAAATAAAAAACCTGCTTTGGAGGCGCCTCATTAGCTATGGTTATAGCAACACTTGGTTGCTATGCTTATACTCGCAAATAACTAACAATATCCAATATTATCAAGGCACGGTTGACAAATTGACATCACACTGACAGACGGCACTATCGAATGTCATCTTATTGTTTTTTTATTTGATTGTTGTTAAAAAATATATTAAAAATATATTTTTTATCTTTGATACTAATTACTTTGGACGTTCAAATACCAAAGCGACTAAAACTGCAACTCATCGTCACAAAACCGCCGTAAAAAAAGTCCCAAACATCCAGGTATCGATCAAGTGACCTCTGGACCTTTTTAGTTTCCACACTGAGCGAGATGACGCGACACTTCCAGTGGAAAGCGGACCATTAGCCGTGAAAGCCAGATGTCGGCAAAATCGCACGTCAGCATTGCAAGCGTTTACTTTTTACTATGCAGTAGACCAGTCGAAAAAAGTAAAGTATCCGCCTATTAATGTCCCACTGCAGGGCAAAGGCCTCGATCCTTGAAATCAAGTTATTGTTACGATGATGGGTCCTGGCTTAATCACCACACTTGCCAAATGCGGATTGGTGATCACAAACCCGAGCAAATTCCGAAAAAACCGACACAAAGTAAGCTCGAACCGGGAATTGAACCCAGGACCCCGAGTCTCGGCCCGGTACTTAAACCACTACACCATCGAAGCGTTAGGAGTAAGGCGCGAAAAAGTAAAGTGATATTTTATTGCATCAAAGGTCTCAGGAACAAAAATAGCAGATCAAGGATGGAAGCCTTCGCCCTGCATTGGGACCATTAAAATGGTTTTATTTTAATTACCAACTTCATTTTTTTATCGTCAGCAACTCAATCCATTCAATTTGTTCTTAGTTGGTTTTGACACAAGTCTATTTATTAAAATAGAAAAACTTCGTGTTTGTGTATAACAGGTTAATCTCAGTATCAATATGTAAAAAATATATATAATCTACATCTAAAAGAAGCCATAAAGTTTGCTGTGTCATTTAATATAAAGGGCCCATCTAGCTCCAACAATAGGAGCCAAGTCTATACACATAATGTAGAAATGTGCAGCCAATATATTCCCGGTCCAGCTTCCCGCTAAATGTCCAAACTTATGCCAAGATTGCCAAGACGTCTGAAACGACGAGCTATGCCAAGAATGACGTAAACGTGGTGGTATTATTTAATAGGTCACGTAATTTTACTTAAGAAAACTTGTGTCATTTATTCGTGGTTCGCCAAACGCCTCAATGATTCAGTCGTATAAATACCTGGCCGTGCTCTAGTGAATAAACCAGAAGATATTATATTATAATCGTTTGATAGTGATCCTGTCCTATGCATATCTTTCTACTGTGCCTAGAGGTCGTTTGAATACCTCCCAATACAAGTATTATGGTGGTGAACATTTGTGTTAGTCCTGTATGTTGTTGGATGTTTACTTGTACTTAACTACTGTACACAACTGTAATAATTGTTATTGTTTGTCGATTTAATTGAATGCTAAAATTAACATGCAATTTTGTACTTATGCTATCCTTGTACGTGTGTGTCTGTGTTTGCAAATAAAGAATTTATCTATCTATCTATCTAATTTATCTACTGTTGTTTCTGATACCCATAGCACAAGTGCTTAAGCTACTACCAGATCAATTCAGATTAGCTAAATTGTAGGCTCAAAATAAAACGCCTTTTTAATGTTTTTCAACGTATGATTTATTTTCATTGGTAGCTATAGTGTGCTGTGAAAATGGTTCTAAAGTATACTGAGGCACTCCTCGATTGATTTAAAAATTGAAGCAGAAATAGCAAAGTTATATGAGTTCAGTTCACAAAGTAACTAAATTGAGGAAAGTTGCCGAATTACCCTGTTATTGGCAGGAAAAATACGCTTGACGTATGAACCATTGATGGGGCAATTTTTGCTTCGGCTAGAAATAATGCTACATGGTATTTTGGTAGAAAAGTACGTTTAAGTCGTTAACTTTTGAAAATCTAGTAGGGTGATGCATCATCAATCACATCGCTTCGTTGTTGGTCATTTGTAACAAAACAACTCTCTATTTGTGTTATACCATTGAGCATTATCCCGGATATATATGGTCTAGTCTATATACCCAATTTTAATTAAAACTAACTAACCAGGTGAACTTCGAATCACTTCGTTTGACAGGTAAGAACAGTTTGTATGGGAAAATAAAATTGTCGTTTTTAGTATTTTCCTCGCAATTTATCCATATTTTTTCATCGTTTAAACCTTCCCTGTACTTCCACGAATATTTCAAGACTAAAATTAGTCAAATCGGTTCCGTCAATCGGTTTAGCCGTTCTCGAGTTTTAGCGAGACAAACGAACAGCAATTCATTTTTATTTATATAGATGAATTCAATTTAGAGGTTTAGGCGTGAAAGCGTAACGGACAGACGGAATTACTTCCGCATTTATATTATTGGTACGGATTAAGATACATCCCAAAGGCTTCGACCATTGCTCGGGTTTGTGATTACCAACACGCATTTTATTATTTATATATTTATGTAAGAGGGAGGCAACGAGCAAGCGAGTCATCTGATGGTAATCACCACCGCCCATAAATACCCGCAACACCAGAGGAATCACAAGTACGTTGCCGGCCTTTATGAAAAAGATATCGCTCGTTTCTTGAAGATTGCCATGTCATATCGGTCCGGAATACCGCTGCAGGGAGCTGGTTCCATTTGCTGATCATAATGATAAAGCTAGTACCAGGTTGTAATACACTCTATCTCAATTACGTAGGCCTTTGCTCAACAAAACAATGATTGAAAGCCACGCAAGCGAAACTCTCGTAAGCAAGTAACTAGTGTAAGCGAGGTTAGTTCTGAATCACAGCCGGTATGCTGATGGAGCGACCTCAATCCAATTGAGGCAGGATAGCCGGCCTTAGGGCGTGTCTGCACAAGCGGGAATATTTTTTTTTTCACTTTTTATTGACTACTAAGCAGCTAAGTTAGCAAAGTACACTCAAGTCACGAAGGTTAAAAAGAGAAGAATAATTAGCTGGTTCGGACACATCGACATAACGATAAAAGTAATCTATGTCTTCATATATGTATGAGGGTCTCCAGCTCAAACAAAATGGCGTCGATCCGTTGCTCCGTTGCAACGTACAAACGAACAAACAAAAAAAGAATAACAGACAGACAGTTACTTACGCATTTATGATATAAGTAAAAATAGGTAGATGTATAATAAAAACTGCCAGATCCTAGCCACACAAACTTAAAGGATTAAAGTTTGATATTTAATGCTCTAAGTATGCAGACTATAGTCACACGTACGAACTCTTTCGTATCAGCTAGTTAGTATCTTAACAGACTTGAGAGGAAATTATCCTGTTTAAAATAACGCTGAACCCTTGTGAAAATCTCGTTTTCTTCGAGGAATCTCATTATACTGCGTGTTTTTTTAGTCGTTGATTTCCCGCAGCAGAATGCTTTACCTTCAGTAGTTCTATCGATTTATGCTTGTATTTTTTTTTTGAATTTTTTTATTTGAAATTTTTTTAAAACTTTTTTTGAAATTTTTTCTTAAATTATAATGGGAAAATGGAAACTAAATGTGAGTAAATAGTAAATAATCATTTTTTTGATAAACGCGAAGGGCAATGACCCCGGCCGGTGACCGTTTGTGACGCAGCTAGTACTATTGGTTCGAGTTTCGTCTATCATAATCGTAAAACTTTTGATTTAACTAAAAAAAGAACTTTATTAATGTATTTTACTACTAAGATAGAATCATTTTACTGCGGGAAAACAACGACTAAAATTCCACGCTGTATTCTTACGTGCATCTTTTGCCGCAATCAAGATATAAAAGGGAGAAGTTAGAAAGAATTAAAACATTTTAAAGCTTTATTTTGCATTTTGATGTCGTCTTTGAGCTGTTAAAGTTAGAACGTCTTGTATAATAATTTGACTTAATTCTACATGACATTACAAAAGTTCCCCGAGACATTCGCTTCTTGTTATTTACCTCAACCAAGTTCAGAAAGTATTGTTCTTACTTGTAAATGTTTTGTCTCAATAGAGATTCCATATCTACCAGCTTTTGAAATGTGCTTTCGAACCCAAATGAATAATTAATCTACTAATTTTGAATCTATCTACCAAGTTACGATTTTACTAAAAAAATATATTTATGTTTCAATACTCGTACATAAGGCTTTTTGAATTTTTATATGTTTCATTATTCTTGATAATAAAATTTAAGAAACAGCAAAAAGCTGTACTGTTTGCTGATTGATTGTAATGGTTGAAAAGCCGAATATTATACTACAGGTTGCAGGTTCGATCCAAGCACGCACGGAACAATTTTTTTTGTACGTAAACATTTATTGTATTGGTCTGGGATTAGAATAAGCTTAATGTAAACTTGTTTGTGGTATTTTCATCATTTTTATCACTAGCCTGCACTGCTGGACATAGGCCTCTCCAAATTTCCTCCACTTTACTCAGTTCTCGACTACTTGCATCCAGCTCCTGCCAGCTATCTTACGCAAAGCGTCACCCCGCCTAGCCTAAACTATTAATAAAATAAATGTCAAAAATAAATAAAATAGCAAACTCTAAAATATCGCCCCGTGTGCCCTACCCCTTACGTAGAGGGATGTAAAAGCCTATTCAGCCGCCGCAACATGTGTGTTTGGCAGCTCAATCCGCGGCGCGATATCAGAGCTACCTGCCGCTACGGTTCATATCATATTGGCGGACTTATCGATAACGCTGTTATTGAGATTTGTACTTTACCTCATAATGATTTAAGTTCAAAATACTATAAATCCTATTTGGATATTATAAATCCTAAGTTTATAAATCCTACATTCCTTGTGTACGCAAAGAAACTGCGTGAGATATTGAAATCAATGTTTTTTATCATTCCTACGCCGGTTATCGGTGAAAGATGTTGTTTGTTTTTTTGAAGTGAAAACTTCTTTAGCGGCGTTGTGCACTTTTTTTGTATGGGGAAAAAATGTTAAACTCGCGACAGGATTTATGTGTCACGTGACCTGATCGAAAATCCATATAAAATTTGAAGTCCGGACACGTGTTTTCTACAAACTTATCTGTTCCGGTGGCCAAAATTGGAACTACGTGAAACGCAATGCAAAAACGATATTTAATGACAGTTTTAAATAGACAGTAGCGACGCCGCCACCGGAACAGAAGTTTGTCGGTCTATAGACAATAATGGTTTTTTGTTCAATTTGACAGCTCATTTATGCAAAGAAAAGTGCTTCTTATGTACATCAGGAGTAGAGTAAATAATTGTATTAATAAGAACTGATGTTGTTTTCTTGAGTTTTATTCCTTTAGCGTAAGGTATATTTTTCTTTGCATAAATGAACTGTCAAGTGTGACCTCTTCTACTATTATAGCCGCAGTGCGGTCGCTTCCTATATGCTTCCTATGCTACAAAGTGACCACAAAGACCTTAATTTGATATCCTGCAAAATTCAAAATTTAATTGCCGTAATAAAACATTTAAAAAGTTTGGAATATCTTTATTCGCCGGAATTATATAACAGTATTTTGTGGAAATTAACACCACTTCTCCGCAGTCTTTGGATCCGCTATGCTGCGGAGCATGCATCAGGTCGTATGAAGTTGGAAATGCTGTCCGATTTCCTGCGACAAGAGGCTCGTTCTCACACACAGTTTGGCTTGTTACCCCAAATTCCCAGTGAACATCCTCGAAAGCGACATGTTGATTACTGTAACACCACTCGTGTTATTAACGATTCGGGAGTCTGCGGATTCTGTAAAGGGAATCATTTCTTGGCCGATTGCTCCAAATTCAAAAGTTTATCCGCAGATTCCAGTATGCAATTAGTTGTAAATTCCAAACTTTGTTTTCGTTCTTTAGAAAATAAATAGTTGTCAATCAAAAAAGTATGACATTGACGGTTGTCAATCATTTTATCATCGTTTATTACATGGCGTTTCAGTGTCACAGCAAGGAGTTTCTGATAAGTCTGAAAAAGTTTCTGATTACATTAATTCTGAGAGATAAACTTTTTAATGTAATATAAATTTATTGTCATGTTTGTGTACGATAGCGCAATAAATAAATATTGTATTTTACCACATAAATGATAGTACTTTTATACCTCTACCAATCAATTAAATCCCTAACCATTCCAAAATACATATCAAAAATGCACAACGTTAATATTCAGGTTTTCACTTCTGCCGGCACTCCCGGAGTGCAACCCGTCGTTTTTTTTTTATCTATACTTTTGTGATACCTGGTGGTACTTTCGTTGTTTCTGATACGCATAACACAAGTGCTTAAGCTACCTATATTATAAACTAAGTCATTATATTCTTGTTTCGACTAGTAACATTAGATGTAAGACCTCTTGTTACAAATATACAGATCGAGTTATCTGAATAAATGAATTTATTATTTTTTATTAAGCTATTTACTTGGATCAATGTTGTTATTCATTTATATAAATGAAATTTCTTTGATAAACAATAAAATCTAAAGAGAAAATATATTAGAAAAGGGTTCGCACAGTTACAATGTGTTCATTTTTTTTTTTTTATTTTACTGAAATATCATGCGCATTGCCATAATACTTACTTATTCACTACTCGCTAGACATCTATCAATGTCCCATTAATATTTATTTATACGAAAACCTTCAAGAATGTATTGTGCCGGAAACACAAACGCAGAGGGAAAAGAAATATCGTCGAAAGTACAATCCCGGACGTGGAAAACAACATTGTTACATTATATAATATAATAAGGCATGTCTTAAGGGGGGGTGGGAGTACATAAAAGAGGCATAGACCGACAAACTTATCTGTTCCGGTGGCGGCGTCGCTACTGTCTATTTAGAACTGTCATTAAATATCGTTTTTGCATTGTATTTCACGTAGTTCCAATTTTGGCCACCGGAACAGATAAGTTTGTAGGTCTGTATTATGCGACGTCCAAATACGGCGCCGCGCTCGCACATTTCGTAGTTTTTTAAACATAGTAAACGAGACACTAATTTTATCAAGTCAAACTCTGCGAATTTATCTGTAAATATTTAGTGGCTATAATTGAGTGAAAATTCAAATGTTAATTGGCAGGAGCTTAGACATAAAATACGAAAATCGTTAAAAAAAGGGGTAACTTTGGGATTTTTTTCTATCGAGTGAAGTTTATAAAAACATGTAATTGAATGCGATTTTAACTAGATCAGATCCTTAACTGATACATATATTTTTTTTAGAATTGAAAACACTGATTTGTATGTCTCAGGTGGCTTTTAAAAACCATACGCGCGGCATCTGCGGAACTACACAGCCTTAACAGTAAAAACTAAATTTTATGGATGTTGGACTCCAAAGTATGGCTACGCCAAAGAGGTGCTAAATTCGCATTTTATTTCTTGACAACAAACCTCCTTACGAGTCTTGTTTTACTGGCCACTAAGAAAATAAAATGACGCCATTTGGCAGATTCCATCTGGGATAGTCTGTGGTCACGCATTCGAAGCAACTTTTTCGCGGGTATTCAATTCATGAGAGACTTTTCGTATTACAAAATAAAGAAATTGCAATAATGACATTTTTTAAAACTATCACTATCATTGGGATTTGCTTGGATAACTGGAAGTACTCGTATCTGGGTCTGGTTTCATAGTTTTATTAATCTTCCATTAGATTTTTAAGTTACCTAAGTAACTAAGGCGGCACTGTATGATTAGTGTTCATAGATATTTATTTGTTTGCAAAATGTAGGTCTTTAGCATCGAGTGGTCAAGTCGAAATAACAGAGCGTCCTTTCATTTGTAATCTTACAGCCAACGCTGACACAGATGGTGTACTTTAAAAAACATTTTTTTTTTTTTGTTTCGCAGTTGCAGCTACGACTTCCTAGAGATCATCGAGACGGGCATCGACAACGCCACCGAACACTCCGAGTGGCTGCTGGAAGACCACCACGACACATACAGTGCGGAGAATGAGGTAAGATACGTAACGTTTAATTCCTTCATACAATAGGCTTGTGCTCAGTAAGAATAAATCATGGATTAGTCACTGACAATAACACCCTGCCACTATATTTCGTCACCGAATAACACCGACAAAATTCATCAGCATCATAATTAATGTTTGTTAGTCCACACCTTCTCGCGCATTTTAAGCGATTTTTGGCGCTGATTGAAAAATTTCCAAAGATATTAAGTGTTTATTATTTATAGAATAAAAAAATAAACTTTATGAGGCCTTATTACTTAGAAGTTCTATCATCACAGGTATGGGAAGAACCAGAATACCTCCTCCCAGAATCGGACTCGACGAGCGCAGGCTGGTCACGTGACGCTCACGCAACGCGCGCTCGCCGACTGTGCGGCGACTGGGGCGGCAAGCTGAAGCTCCTCCGCTACCAGTCCCGCGGCAACCGGCTGCGCTTGCGCTTCCGATCAGACCACTCGCGACACTACGCTGGGTATAAGGCCAAGATCACTGTTGCTGACTGTGAGTATTAAGACTTCATTTCTTTTTACGCTAACGTCTGTCGCGAACGTCAGTCGTAGATAAATCTGCCGCGGACGTCCGCTTTACTGTGTGTGGTGCGGCAAGCTAAAACTCTTGCACTACCAGTCGCGCGGCAACCGGCTGCGCTTGCGCTTCCGATTAGACCACTCGCGGCACTACGCTGGGTACAAGGCCAAGATCACTGTTGCTGACTGTGAGTACTATTACTCCTATGCTGACGTCTATCATAGTTAAATCTGCCGCGGACGTCCGCTTTACTGTGTGTGGTGCGGCAAGCTAAAACTCTTGCACTACCATTCGCGCGGCAACCGGCTGCGCTTCCGATCAGACCACTCGCGACACTACGCCGGGTACACGGCCAAGATCACTGTTGCTGACTGTGAGTACTATTCCTCCTATGCTGACGTCTGTCATAGTTAAATCTGCCGCAGACATCCGCTTTGTGTGTGGGGTGGCAAACTGAAGCTCCTGCGCTACCAGTCCGATCCGATCACTCGCGGCACTATGCTAGATACAAGGCCAAAATCACCGTCGCTGATTGTGAGTACTAAAGCTTGAGTTCCTCTTACGCTGACGTCTGTCGCGTACGTCAGTCATAGTTAAATCTACCGCGGACGTCTTTGCTGTAGACACCAGTCGTGCGACAACTAAAATTAGTATGTCCTAAAATCGGGTTTGGCTCTTTACATAATACTTACAAGTTACAAGTTACAAGCTAATCGTCATATTCTTGTTCAAAATTGAAACTGTAAAAGCATTGATATCAGTAAAATATCAGTACATTCCGGTTTTCTTAGAGATTCCTCAACGGTCAGAAAATATCGATTAGTTCATTCCACTCTCGGTTTGCTCGCGTGAACTAACAATAGCCGTAGCCGCCATAAGAAGCTTGCTTCATAAGTGCCTGTCGGTTGGGGAGAATGGTCAAATCGTTTCGGTTTTAATGGAAGTGACTGTGCATTTGCTCCGTTTCAATGTAGGTGAAAAAAAATGATGAATAATTTTGAAAACTCTGTATGGTACGGTCAACGGCACATCACGGTAAACACTTGCAGTTTGATAATAGCACTTATGCCCCCGACATAAGAGTGGTACAAAGTCCAAAGTGTATAGTCTGACGTGCTTTTGACTGTACAACCATACCTCAGGCCATACTGCAGACCGTTACCTGTCAGTCGGTCTCTTCTTTTCTATCTTCTGTAAGAAGATCGTCATAATATGAATAGTGACTTTGCTATTTCGCTTTGTTTTGTGAGTGATAGTGCTGGAGGTTCAGCCCACTATCTTTTTCTTCTTGTGGTCAGAAAATAAAATCGGAATTAAGAGCGGACAGCGTCCTGAAATAAACCAATAAAATTATATAATTTTAAGGGGAGATAACACTTTTTAAAATAGCTTATTTATTCCAAAATATGCCTATGATATAATTTGTCCCAGCCTAAACGGACCAACAGACGTAAAGGTACATACAAAAGCTTTCATCATTGAAAGGCTGCACGCCAAATGTAATTAAGATCACTAACTCCAAGTCCTAAAGGCTAATTTAATAGTAAAAAATCATCACCTGTTGAATGAGACACGACACAGTAAACAAAGCATTGTTCATAGCAACTTTGAGAGCAAAGGTCGCAGCAATACAATGCAACTGAACGGAAAGAATGCGAGAGCCCGCACTGGGTAATCTGCAAAGAGTCGTGTTTCAATTTCAACTTTACGAAACCCTTGTTCCGCCCTACGAGCGGATATGCCCCACCGCACTTCCAACTGTCACCGACGACTCTAATGCAATGACTTAAAGTTGAATTTTCAATACAGCATAGATTGAATGCTGTAGGCTTTCCTACCACGCTTGCATAAGGCGTGCTGCAGACTGCGCACAAATTGAATAGGCAATTAGCGGCAGGCGATTGTTTTGAAGTTTGATTGGCAAATCGAAAAATCATCTCTTTCAGCTCGATACTGCGATGAAAATGCTTTTTATTGATTTTTGTGTCTTCGTAGGTTCTTGAAATAGGCTCGAAGGTTAAAAGGGCATTTTAGAGATAATCTAATAAAACTTTTTTCGATAGAATGGCGGGTTTTCACGTGTTGTTTTTTTCCCCCTCCCCCCTTCCCCTTGGTGATACATGGCGAGGTTTAAGACTACCCCTCCCCCCCCCCATATCACGTGTATTTTTTACTACAGACGGCAGTAGATTGACCTACATTAATCTGTCAAAATCTCAATTGAAAGAGTACTCTATGTGATGCATAAACGTAATATAACTAACTAGACTGTGCTCTCGTGGCTAAAAAACGAGCCGAGCGAAACAGTCGGACGGAGCAGCTTGTCCCTTTCTAATAGGGTGACAATAAGTTTCGGATAAGTGAGACAAATTCAAACATGCAATCTGCGGATCTGCCTAATAATAGTATTTTTAATTCATGTTAAAATATTTCAACAGTCGGTTGTGTCGGCAGCAAAACTTCATATTCAACCGTTGATATAAGTTTATAGAGAGCTGTGTTGTTTAAGACGATGTTATAAAATGATGTAGACAGTGCAAAAATGTGATAGAACGTCTGGTCTTATTCATCACATAATGCTTTACGGGGTAACTACCTTAAGAAATAAAAAAAAGACAATTTATAACATTTACGCTTTTTCAAATTTAAGAATACATTGAACGAAAAATAAGTAAATATACAATTGTACATTAATACATTGTAAAAATAACATGAAAATACAAGCGTTAAATTAAGTTTTTGGTCAGACAAAATTGTGGCCCAAAAACATTTCTTAAACTGACAATATGAAAGAACGAGAATAAAGACCGTCCTTGCCATAGACCTAGTATTCATGGTCACTCTAACTATGAATGAACTGTCATTGCGTGCTGGCAATGTGAAAGAACGAGACAAGCTACTCCCGTCTTGATATCTTTCTCGTCTCGGATTTGCCTCGCGTCAGGCGCAAGCAAATATAAACTTTAATGCGTTGGGATAGTGTGCATTTTCAAAAATGCAATTTTTTAAAGATATCATTCCGGTTACATAGACAATATTATTTCCATGATGTGATGTGAATAAAGCTGAAAATACAGGGTGTATCATCTCCTTTTTTTATAAAAATTTAAAGACGATGATATATTAATACACCACGCCTTCCCCCCTGATATATTTTGTGATTTTTTATTGATCCCTCCCCCCCCTTTCGAGCCCCACATGATTAATTGACTGCCCCTAGTATGTATTGTGGAACAGGCCTTACCCTCGCTGCATTGAATTGACACAAAGTCTGTTTATACGACATTCAAACTTTCCCGCGGCCGCGAGTGCCGGTTTAATTAAGGCCATAATGGGCCGCGGTAATAACACCCACTTGGCGCTCGATAACGTTTCATTGTACCGGTTATTATAATAACCGTTTTTAACAATTATAAAAAATCAAAATTATTTTTCTCAGTTTCATTCATTTCATTCATTTCATTTCTTCAGTTGCCCGCTCGCAGCGGTAGTAGAAGGACGCGACCTAATTACCTGCGCGAACGCATAGTGATCGATAATGGCGAAGTGTGCAAAATGTGGAAAAATAGTTGGAAAAAGGAATCCAGGTGTTCAGTGCAATAAGTGCAGTAAATGGCACCATGCATCGTGTGCATCTATGACCACGGAACAGCTATGTGCCCTTTCTACAACTGAATCAGTTGACTGGAAATGTGGCCGTTGCGCAACAACGTGCGGTGGTAAGCCGAAGCGAATTTCGGTTATTCTGCCGGATGCCGACGAGGACTTTTCAGAGACTGAGATGGATGGACACAAGCTAAATCACCAAGAAAGTAAGTTATTAACGGAATTACGAAAAGAAGTCCTTAATATGAGAGAGATTGTTCGAGAAATTCTAAGAGATGAACTGCAAACTACCCTCAAATTCTATTCCGACAAAATCGACGAATACGAAGAAAAGATGGAGGAGTATGAAAATCGAGCTAAACTAATGGAAAATCAGTGCAAAAACATATCTAATATGTGCAAGAACTTAGAACTCAGAAACGAAGTACTCGAACAAAAACTAAACAAATTAGAACAAGTGCAGTCGTCAAATGATATCGAAATCTGTGGACTAGCTGAGACAGAAGAAGAGGATGTGAAGCAAACAGCTGTGCTAATCGGACAGGTACTAAAGCAACAACCCACTGACATTGTCAAAGTTCGCCGCAAAAAGAAAACTGCACGCCTGGGCTCCGCCAAGGCGGCGCGCGCTGCTGCTGACTCACCCATCGTCGTGACCCTGAGGCCGGGCGCTCGGGACCTGTGGCTGAGCGCTGCGAAGAGCACTAACATCAGCACCAATGACTTAGGACGGGAAGCGGATGGCGGCGGCACCAGGGTGTACTTGAGAGAAGCACTAAGTCCTACAACGGCATACCTACTATGGAAAGCGAAAGTGGACCTAAAAGAAAAACAGCTTTGTAAATATGTATGGTGCAAGGACGGTGTGGTTATGGTACGTAAAACGGAGGCGGATAAAAAAATATTTTATGTCCGAGCTGCTGGAGACATCGACCTAATCAAAAAGGAACTCATGAAAAAATGAGGTATGTCAGTTTCTTAAAAATCTCAATTTTTGTGCTGTATCTGCCGAATATATAATACCTACCTACTACAACTCCATATATGGATAGCTGTCTTACAAACATTATTGAAACAAGTCACGACTCATGGACAGATTTTACCTCTGATATACAACCTAAACAAAATAAACTTCTTCTACTACACGTCAACATTAGATCCTTGATAAAAAACTACACAGAACTGCAACTCATCATAGCCACAAGCCCTGTGCGCATACATCTCATTATCGTAACGGAGGTAAATATAACTGACCAGACTAAATGTTTATATGGCATCGATAACTACAACATGTACACGGAGTTACGTAACACACGGAGAGGAGGCGGCATTCTACTATACGTCCATAAAAGTGCAACGTTCATACAAAGTTCGGTTTCAACATTAAATTTTGAGTGTCTATTCGGTGAAGTGATTTTAAGTGATCGATACAAAACATATTTATGTGCTATCTATCGCCCACCTAGCTCTAATAAGTGTCTTTTTGTGAGCGAATTATCATGTCTTTTAAATAAATATCCAACAAACACTAATTGTTTAGTCTTGGGTGATATAAACATAGATTTAAAATCTTCTAACTCTTTGGTAGGCTCCTATCTGAATGTTTTGAATGAACTGGGATTCGAATCTTGTATATCACAACACACTAGGATTGCAACGACTACAATAGGCACGTCAAAAACGTGCATAGATCACATATTTGCTCGCGACATATGCGAACGTAAAAAAACCGACGAAACTCAACGCAATGTTCGATCAGCTGTGATAAGGCACGCGATCGCCGACCACTTTGTGTTAGGACTATCCATAACCGGTTATAATTCGCCATCACCTAGAATATCCACAAGTAAGTTAGATGATAACATAATCAGACAGGAGCTTGCCAACAGTGGCGGGGCAAGACCAAATTTTGATGTGGGCAAGATATATTTTGCGAGGCCCCCTGATGGATGACACAAGAGGATGGATTTATTTTTATTTCTAAGTTCTCATACAATGAAACGCAACACTTATTCTCACATCGAAATCTGTTGGAAATACACTCACCGGCAATGAAACTTGGCAACTGGGCTTTTTTCATACAAACATGGTCATTTTAGCGTCTCATAGATAGAAAACTATTTGCAGCTGTGCAATGATTATTACGACAATAGAGAGGCCAAACGCCCAATTTTTGAATCACAGTTTCAAAAATTGCCAAAAACCGCTCAATTTTCGCTGACGCTAAAGTGACCATGTTTGTATGAAAAAAGCCCAGTTGCCAAGTTTCATTGCCGGTGAGTATACATTAAAATATTAGGCACATGCGTCGTCGCATGATTGCATGACTGCATGTGCTTAGAAGCGCGAACATAGATGGAGCAAACAGAATGGGAAAAATCTCCAGCTAGTTTCGTCAATGAATGCTCACAAGGGGAGAGTGGATGGAAAAGTCGAAAGCAGAAACTTTGACTTAGGAACTTCGTTTGGACTAGTTAATAGATAAACATACTAAAAGTCCTTTCCCCTCCGAGGTGAGCCCGAGGTGGGGTGGGGCACGAAGAAGGTCCCGTTGTTTGGTTTTTTGCTTACTTCTCGAAAACGGTGTTTCGTACGAAATTTTACTGTACTACATAATAAAAGCTAATTAAATTCTCTACAACTTTGTCTTTTACACTTTGTATCTTTCTCCAATCATTGCCTAGCTATGAGCTTCTAAAAGTGGTCGATTTTGAAAAATGTGTTCTACACTCTTACATTTTCTGGCATTTAATTGTTCTCAGCTGCTACCGTAAATTTCAAGATTCTTAACTAACTAAAAAAATATTCCTCCTATGCATGAATAACTGGATTACTTAACCACTCGCCTCCTCTTTGGGAATGACGGGCCTGGTTGTGGTTCCTTAACTTTTGCCTCTTCTTTCTCGTCATCGGTCAAATCGTTAGCAGATATGAAGGAACGTAAGCTACTACTTCTGCTTCATCATCCCCATCATCGTTGTCCTCCAACATGAAAATGCTATTCGTGCAGCTTCCGTTGCAATTGTGGCAAATGGTAGAGCACAGCATAGAATGGAAGCCTTCCTATACCCACATCTAGCACTACTACAATCAGTAGTGCACCGGCAAAATATCAGCTTCAATATTTCTTTCGGTGCAGCTGGTTCTTTAGTTGGAACAGGAACCAAGAGGTTGCTTTCATTCCGTTTCCATCCCCATAGTTCAGGACAAAGGTCTTGTCCAAGCCAAGCCTGTACCTGATGGTTCGGAAAGAGTGCTCCAACGCCGCTCCCTCAGTTGGTGGAAGGGAGGAAATGTCTGGTTTGGACATTTGATACTGATGGATGGTTTCGCTCCATACAACCTTAAAAAGCATAAGTTTCCATTTTTTCTTATGTCAGCATGCGATGAAGTGGGGTTCGAAAACACCTCTGCGGCTTGACGGATCTCAGGTTTTTTCAAGTACAGTTTAAAAAAACCAACTTTGCTTCTCCGAACTGCAGCAGAAGTGGTGTCGCATCCCGTGAGGGCGTGTGGAAATAATATGTCTTTCAGGCCTAGCTGTTGCAATTCCTGACTTGAATAATAGGTGGTAGGTACTTCACCTCTACTAGGCTTGACAAAGATAATATCATGGTCAGGTGGAGTCCTTGCTATAAGCAGAACTACCAAGTCAACATCTTTTCCAATGATCGTTTTGTCATTTGGCACTTGCCCTGATACTGCAGCCCGCAATTCTGTAATGGAGAACTGACAGTCACTGTTAGTCTCCATGTGCTTATAAATTTCATTCATGGCTCTAGTTATGTAATCTGCAGTGACATTCGAGCGGTCTGAGTCCTCCAGAAAAAAAAACACACTTTTGAAAATTTACTACTTTTAGAAGCTATTAGAATCGTTGCCTAGCTATGTGCTTCGTTGCCAACGATTGCAAAAGACAAAGTTGTAGAGAATTTAATTAGCTTTTATTATGTAGTACAACAAAATTTCGTACAAAGCACCGTTTTCGAGAAGTAAGCAAAAAACATGTGCCCCCTCCCCTCGGGCTCACCTCGGAGGGGTAAGGACTTTTCGTATGTTTATCTCCTAACTAGTCCAAACAAAGTTCCTAAGTCAAAGTTTCTGCTTTCGACTTTTCTATCCACACTCCCCTTGTGAGCATTCATTGACCAAACTAGCTGGGGATTTCCCATTCTGTTTGCCCCATCTATGTTCGCGCTTTCGACTTTTCCATGCACAAATTATTCGTTGACTAGGCTAAGCGGGCGAAGCAAGGATTCCCCGCGTCGTTCACCACCCGAAACGCCAGCAAATTTTGCCAGATTAGATTTTTTTAAAACGAATGTGGTAGGTTAGTATTGCCAGATACTTGCTAGCCGGTTTTTTTATTATTTATTGCTAGATGCTAGATTTGCGTTCACGGGCTTTCGAGGCGCGAGTCCCCTTGGACCGCGAGGCCGTGGGCGGTGGCCCACGTCGCCCACGCCTTCCGCCGCCTCTGCTTGCCAAGGTGGATTGGAACCCAGTATTTAATATGAGTAATCCTAATGATATATTACATTTTATAGTCTGTATTTTTGATAGAATATATGATAAAAGTAGGAAAAGTATTGTAATAAATCCGAGTAATACTAAAAAATGCAGTTGGATAACAGAAAAATTATTAAAAATGTTAGATAAAAAGAAAGAATTGTTTCAAATATATTTAAATGATGTAACTAACAAAAGTAATGAATTAATCTATAAAAAATATAGAAATCGCACTAATAGGCTACTCAATAAAGCAAAAAATAATTCAATTAAAAAAGAAATCAAAAATAACTGCAATAATCCTAAGAAAATGTGGGAAATTATCAATAGATTGACTGGGCGAATAATTAAAGCAGTGGACGATATGATCATTAAATATTTTAATATGAGAGCAAAATTGATATGTAATAAATTTGCTAATGATTTTGAATATAATGTAAAAAATATCCTAACAACTTGTTCTGAACCGTTGCTTGACGAGAACTTGTATAAAAATACTCCAACACTATCAATCAGACTTAACAAAATGAATGAAAAAATTATGTTTAAATTATTAAATAGTATTAACGATAGAAAAAGTCCAGGTATAGACAAGATTCGAGCTAAAGATATTAAATATATTGCCTCCGACATTACACCTGTACTTACACATCTAATAAACAAATGCTTAGAGACTTGCTCATATCCTGACAAATTGAAAATAGGAGTGATAAGGCCAATACATAAAAAAGGTAGTTATAAAGATACAAACAACTATAGGCCTATCACTATCTTATCTTGCATAGATAAAATAATTGAAAAATATTTCGGACAGCAAATAAGCGAGTTCTTGTCAAGTAACGGTATCATTCATAAAAGACAATATGGTTTTCAAAAGGGAAAAAGCACCTTACAATTGTTAGCTTTGTTTACAGATGAAATTAATGGGCATCTTAACGATAAAAAACATGTACTTATAGTATTGATAGACTTCAGCAAAGCATTTGATACTTTGGATCACAATATATTGTATAAAAAAATGCGGCAAAGTGGTATACAGGGCCCCCTATTGGAGTGGTTTAAAAACTATCATACAAATAGATTTAGTACAGTTAACATAGCAGGGGAGTACAGCGCCCTACAACCGACAGTCCAGGGCACGGCTCAAGGTTCGATCCTCGGCCCAACTGAATACTTACTGTATGTAAACGATATGTGTAACCTATTCCGGTTGGGCTCTGTGTACCAATTTGCTGACGATACTTGCCTTGTAACTGCACACCAAGATGTAAAGGTGGCAGAAAGTATGATGCAACATGAATTCAATGTACTGTGTGAATGGGCGCATGATGTTGGTCTGTCAATTAATTACCAGAAAACCAAATTATTGCACATACATTCCCCATACCTAAAATGCAAATC
Organism: Mecyna flavalis; assembly: GCA_949319885.1. Classification (NCBI taxonomy): domain Eukaryota; kingdom Metazoa; phylum Arthropoda; class Insecta; order Lepidoptera; family Crambidae; genus Mecyna; species Mecyna flavalis. The sequence goes on from OX439439.1 coordinate 16,147,609, forward strand.
TAAACCACAAATTGTGGCTCATGAACACCACTGCATGCACTCAGGACAAGTAATGTGTAATTGTGGGACACTTGAAATAGTGAAACAACATACTTACCTCGGTCTTGTTATTGATGAGAATTTTAACTGGAAACCGCATATAGATCATGTATGTACTAAATTAAGAGCTATTCTTGCAAAGCTTCGTATCCTAAAATATAAGTTACCATACAACATCTTAAGACTGTTATATATGTCTATGGCGGACTCGATAATTAACTACGGTTTAATGTGCTATGGAAATACCTACAAAACTTACCTCCAAAGTATTTATAAACTTCAAATAAGATTGTTAAAAACGATTGTACCATTAAAAATAAAATACAAACATAGAGGAAATTATGATAATTTATTCCGTTATTGTAAAATCATAAATGTTTTCGACAAAGTTAAATACAGCATTATATGTGATAACTTTGATCATATCGCTAATTTGAAAAGAAAAACTAGACCAAATAATTTGCGCAACGGATTAAATATGCCATTATTTGTAATACCAAAATCTGTAAATGTGTACGGCAGAAGGGTCTGGCGGTGCATTTTGCCCCAAGTAATAAACAGCTTACCTAAATCTCTGTTCGAAGGAATTAACGATAGAACATTAAAAAGCCTTAAAAATACTTTAAAAACATACTTCGTCAAAGACAAATACATGGAGCAGAATGTGGACTTAGCTGAACCCTGATGCAATATTGAAAATAAAAATTTTGTTTTTGTTACCTACCTACTTTATTATGTATTAAGTATATCTAATGAGCTTGGGCAACTGTAAAAATACTAAACTATTAATATGATTGTTTTGTAATAATTGACGGGAGGCTGTACAATCTTTAATTATAAGATTTTAGTCTCTGTACTGTTTGAACTTAATGATGTATCTTTTTTCTTGTAATAAACAGTTTAAATTTTAAATTTTTTTTTTTTTTTCTAGCGCTCTGTCTCTAGTGAGGCTACGCTCACAAAACGTATTACAGATTTATTGAAACAAAGTAAAATTATGACCAAGAAAAATAATTGTGTTACATAACAGAAAAACCACAGTCTGGCAGCACATTGAGCGACGCTTTCTGGTGAAGTGTCCCTCAATAGAATAGGCCGCAGTGGCCGCTTACCATCAGGTGGGCTGCGTGTCTGTCTGCCAACTGATGTGGTATAAAAAAAACCGCGTACCTAGTCTGTGGTTCGACGATCGAATCCGGGATCCCTATAAATTGATCGTAAAATACCTTACGTAAACTATGCAAATACCCTCTGTATTCAAAATATATTAATCTTCAAGATAATTCCTATCTCCACCTCCACGCTCATCAAAATTCAGTCAGTGTCATGAAACTAATTTAAAATGAAAACAGAAACTTCGACAGCAAGTTAAGGATTAAAATGTAGCCAATAAATTATTAAAACAATCAAATTAATCCATAAACTAAACTGAAGTTTTAACATAATTATTATTTTGGTAGATAGTTAATTTTGGGTAAAGAGTTTCGAAAGTCGACTTAAAGCTCTTGTTTAACTTACAGCACTGGATACGTGGGACACTTAGAAAGTTTTGAGAAAGTTAAAAACTAACTTTATTCAACTATTATATTGTCCCTAGAACATAGCATAACGACGAGAAATCAAAACCAAAAAATTTTACTTAACTTGACTTTGCAAAACTTACTAATCTTATTTTTCTTCATTCAATCATCTCTTCTTCAAATGTCTACACAAGCCTATTTGTATACATTAGTGCAAGGCATTCTAAACTTATTTCTCTACATAATAATATTTAATCATACTTCTGTAATCCCGTTCTGTCTTCTAAAGCTCTCTCTGGAGCTAAAATACCCGAGTCAAAAAAAAAGAACTAACAATTCGGGTACGTAGATACTTTTATATCTTATGGTCGGATACTTGCTACCAGTGACATGAAATCATAGTTTGTCGTTTAACTTTCCAAGTACTATTTTAAATTGATCTAAAGTTTTAGTTGGTACAAAAATCCAACACGAATTTACTGGAGTTAAACTGGCATATTTAAAAAAAATTAAGCTTCCGAATTCCATGCAAAACCATTACCCTAACAATAATTCAATAAGCATTGAGCGTGCACTAAATTGAAATTCAATATTTACTTTAGCCGACCAGTTAAAAGCATCTGCCTATAAATTTGCTCGAGTTGAAAACACAGGATCATTATTTCCTGGGCATTTTAATTAACGCGTTCGCTCCGGGAAAAATGGTCATTTCAAAAGAGAATTGGATAAAAGGTATATTTCGACAGTTGTTGATTGAATAATAAAAGCGGTTAATGCATTATTAAGCAATGTTTGTTCAGCCGATGTACCCTTTGACGATTGGAAATGGTTCCTGTGGTCGGTTTGGGAGATATTCCTTTCATTATTTATTTCGAATTGAAATTAACCGATGTTACCTCAGTGAAGTAGCATTTCATAACAATTGTGCTATTTTTCTGACGGTGAATAGTCGCCAGAGCTCAATTGGGGAGGGCATTAATTGGAAACTTTTTTTTGCTTCTTGGCTGGAAATTGCACATTTTCATTTGAAACAAACAATCAAATCTTTCTTCTTTATAGTATTAGTATAGATTAGTAAAAAAATGTGAATTATTATAAAATCAAAATATTCTATAATCATGTATGTAGGCATTAATATTACAGGCTGACTGTACTCACCGGATTCAGAATTTTGCTATCAAAAGAAAAAATGGTTGGAATGGTTTCTTTATTTGCCTCACAGATAGTGAACCCTAAATCCCTACAAAGTAAAAATCAGATAAATCCGTACTAACATCGAACTCTCGCAATTTCAAGTTTCACGGGGATCTGAAGTTACTTGTGAATTTTTGCTATTGGCTGAGAAAATGAGTTTTCCTCTCACTTGTACGAATATTTTTCAAGGCGTAATTAAGTTTTTTCTGTATATTGAACCGGTTTTATAATAAGGCACCTGTGGATGGGCGTTTTTTATAAGGAGGTAAATGCGTTTAGGCTCCATAACCACAGCCTAGTTCGACCTTGTTTGGGACTCGGGACTGAAGAAGCTTGTCGCGATATATTAGGAATCATAAGAATAATATCTATTATTTTTCATATCATAGGTTTGTATGAAAATATATTATTGTTCTTTTTTATTGTATCTTTTAATTGGTTTTTGTGCAATAAAGAATATTTATGTTATTTATGTTATGTTAATACGTAGTCTAAAAGTTGGCAGTATTTGTCCCTATGCTTAATTGTAAAATTAAATGAATCAATATTGACCCTGATATTATAAGTAGTTTTACGAAGACAAGTCGATAGCAAGCAATACACAAAACCAGCTGTTAACTTCATTTCCAACAATTACACATCAAACCTAAACCCATTTTAAAATTACTTGGTCAGAAAATTCATTATTCCTGACCCAACCCAAACCCACTTCAATAGTATATAATTGAACTGCCACAAAACTTATCAACAACGCGGCAAATTAATATAAAATAACAAAACCCTAGGCCGCTACCCAGGCGTAACCTATTTAGTTCACCCAGTCGCATAATCAGGGTTCGTTTAAATATCAAGTCTATCGGAGGCTTTGTGCGGAAACGCTGTTAAAGCCGCGAACAAAGAGGGCGTTGTACGCGGCACAATTATGTTTCGCAGGCGCTTTTATACAATTAGCGGTGGCTGGATACGGGTTATGAGGTAACCAGGCTTTAAAAGTATTAATTTGGGACATATGTTTTATATTTGCCTACATGTATTCAGATTCATGTAGATTAAAAAGGTATTGTTTTAATTAAGAATATTACAAACATTTTGCCTTTAGTTAGATGTCTTTGGATGTTTTTCAATTGGCCCTATCAAGCACGAAACTAAGCAAATTCTTTTACCAGGACCAGACTGATACAACCACACGTGTTCTTGTGTTGGGCCGTGCTAGGGGTCTGCTGACCTGCTGCATTTCTTGTTAGATAATAATATCACTGACGTCTGCGATAAAAAATCTACATTTTACTTTTCGCTGGCATAATATCTTTAACACAATTGTAAAGACTGTAATTTAACATAAAAATTACAATGCACTGCAATCCCAAATTATCCCAAAATATATGCGAAAGATGGTCGCATCGCTCGAAGTTGGAGTAAATTTTGGTGCCATGATCGGCTTACGCGCCGCTCCGCTGCTACCTACACCGGGGCTTCTGATTTACTGTCTCAACGAAGAAGTTATTTACAGGTTATTTTCCGCTAACTTCTAAGCCTGCGTTCGCGTTGTCAAACTGTTGATAACATGCTTACAATACTCACTAGGTGGCACGATAGACAACACCTGTTAAGGACAGCGGAGACAACAAGTTAATTTACGCTTTAATTGGTTTAAAATGTATATAGTTACGTAGGATTTATCGTGAATATGTGAAATAAATATAAATCTTATTAGTAACTTAAGTAATGTAATAGGAATTAAGCGTAGAATATGTAAGACTTGTAGTCTGGTAAGGATTTTACGTAGATTTTAGAATTCCAATAAGAATAATGGTTAAAATATGTAAATAAGTTATGTTTCTAGTTGGAATTAACGTAAACTTTAAGATTATGTATGAAACATGTAATTTCTAATTAGATAAGTAATAAAAATTAGCGAAAAATGTGAGCCTACAAAGTAAAAATGAGATCGAAATTATGTTACTTTTAAGCGGCTCTCTTTAAGGTATTGCCCCGAGGTTCTTAAGTGATGTGGGTTGGCCAAGGGGGCATTCCTTAGTGTACGACCATAAATATAGGATCAAGAAGAGAAATAAAGAAGCTTCCTGAACAACCTGTGTTTCCCTCAGTCCCCAACAACGCCTGGTCCTTCGAGCCGGATGAGGAAAACCGCGAACCCAGGAAGAATGGTCGTCACTAGGAGTCAAGCCGGGAACGACGAGGGATACCCCCAACGGCGAGTTTTCGTCGATGCACCGCGCTCGCCGTCCACGTCCGGCCCCCCCGCACCCCCGATCGGGGGGGGCCCCGCCGAACTCGACGTGTACGACCGAGCGGAACCTGCGGCATCGACGGAGAGGAGAAACGTGTCCTCGCCGGGTGTCTCTCGCCCCGCGCCCCGGGCCGAGAGCAGGAACGCACCCTCGCCGGTGGCCTCTCGCCCCGCCCCCCGGATCGAGAGGGGGACCCCTGCCGTCGCCGGCGCCCCGCACGCCGCCGCCGCCGGCGCTCCGCACGTCGCCGCCAGCGCTCCGCACGTCACCGCCAGCGCTCTGCACGCCGCCGCCAGCGCTTCGCACGCCGCCGCCGACCCGCACGCCGCCGCCAGCGCTTCGCACGCCGGTACCCCGTACGCCGCCGCCGCCCGGCACGCCGCTGACGTCACCGCGCCGCTAGGCCGAAGCAGCTCGCCGATCGAAGGAGAAGATGAACCCACCCGCTGCGCGCCCCGAAGAAAAGCGAACTCGCGCAGATCTACTGCAAGCGCCATCGCCCGCATACAATATGAAGCCGAGAAGGAGCTCGCCTTCATCCGCCAGCAAGAACTACAAATTCAAGCGGAATTAGTGAAGAAGAGGCTGGCTGCAGACATGGCGGCTCTGGAAGATAGTAACGAGGAAGAGGATGAAGAGCCACCCGAACAGCTGACTCAACGCGTCGCATCGTGGCTACAAAATAACACCGTCGGCACAGAGGTTCTCCAGGCGGGGAACACCGAATTCCCATCGGCCCCTCCGCCTACTGCTGCTACTACGTCGGGACTCGAACGAGTCGAAGCTCGCCAAGCAAGGGCTGCGTGGGAAGAGCCGCGGAAGGAGCGCCCACCAGCAACGGCAAGAGCGCATGGCCGAGGAGCTGAGCAGCTAGCAGAAGTCCTGCAGAAGATGATGACCAGACGTCCACCACCACGTCAAGCAGCAGACCTGCCAATATTCTCCGGATCGCCGACTGAGTGGCTTCAATTTAAGGCAGCGATGGAAGAAACGACAGCCATCTTCGACTTCACACCAATAGAGAACTTAGCAAGGTTGAGGAACTGTCTACGAGGGGAAGCCAGAGAAGCCGTGGCTCCTCTACTTGCCACAACGACATCGCCGAGCCAAATTATGAAGACGTTGGAGCAATGTTTTGGTCGACCGGAACTAATCGTCGATCGAGCCCTGGAAGAACTGAAGAGGCTTCCCAAACTGGGGGGAGCAACAAATGAACTAAATACGTTCGCCGTGAAAGTCCAGAACACAGTTGCTGTGCTTAAGAGGATCAAACAGGGGTACCTCCACAACCCTCTGCTGATCAGGGAGATCCTCGAGAAGCTCAGCCCGCACCAGCGATCGAGGTGGTACGACTTCGCTGAGACTGCAATGGGAGCCAGCGAGGAACCAGAGATCGTCCTCCTGTCTCAATTTCTGATGAGGGAAGCTGATCGGGCTTTACGCCATGGATTTTGCGCAAGCTTGAACCTCAAGAAAGAACCACCACGACCGCAAGGAAGATCAGTTGACTTCAAGAACCGAAAAGCAGTTTTCGCTGTATCTGAAGAAAAGAATGAAGCCGACGCGCCGAAGACACAGAACTTCAGATGTCCCTCATGCGAGCAAGAGCATCCACTCACAAAATGCTCTCAATTCTTTGCGAAGAAGATCCAAGAACGGTGGACCATCGCAAAAGACGCAAGAATATGCTTCAAGTGCCTGACTAGCAGACACCGAAGAATAAATTGTCGGGCCAAACCCTGTGGTGTCAACGGGTGCAGAAGACCGCATCACCGACTGCTCCACGATGAATCGATAACATCAGCCGCAGTGGCCTCTACGGAACCAGAAGAGACAGTGGTCACCACCTTAGCCACCACCAACCGAGAGGTGAAGCTGAAGATCTGTCCGGTCACGCTCTCCGGACCCAAAGGGGAAGTCAAGACCTACGCGCTCTTCGATGAAGGGTCGACGGTCACTTTACTCGACAACAGTGTGGCTGAGGAGATTGGAGCAGAAGGTCCTTACAGAACTTTGAATATGCACGGGATCAACTCCGAGCGACGTGACACCAACAGCCGCCTGGTCAAAATTAGTATCCGAGGTCAACAAGGACGTCATCACGTCATAGCTGCACGAACCATCGGCAACATGAACTTACCGACGCAGTCTATAGCCGAGCAACTACTGCAGCTGGATCACCTCAAAGATCTGAAGAAAGAAGAGCTTTGCTACGATCAAAAACAACCGCGAATTTTGATTGGCAGCGATAACTGGCAACTGATCGTGTCCAGAGAGCTACGTTTGGGGAAGAAGAATCAACCCGTCGCCTCACGAACTCAATTGGGCTGGGTTATACATGGCAGCATCCCCAAGAAGATCATCAAACAAGATGATGAGAACGTCCTCTACGTTTGTACAATCAAGCAACACGAGGAAGACCTGCAAGAGATGGTCAAGAAGCACTTCGACATCGACGCCCTGGGAATAGCGCAGAAGTCCAAGATCAGCGAACGTGATCAACGAGCCATTGATATCTTCGAGAAGACTGCAAAAAGAAGAGAAGATGGTCACTATGAAGTGGGACTCCCTTGGCGGGCAGATGATGTCAAGCTGCCTTTGAGCTACAACAACGCACTCAAAAGGCTGCGGAACCTGGAACGTAAACTGGACAAATCTCCGAGCGAAAGGAAGCAATATCAGCAACAGATAGATAACCTACTGCAGAAAGGATACGCAGTGGAGAGCGATGGATCCGAAGCTGGCAGCCGCGTGACTTGGTACCTGCCTCACTTTCCAGTGAAGAACGTTAATAAGCCCGGGAAGCTGAGACTGGTCTTCGACGCTGCAGCAAAGACCCACGGAGTGTGTCTGAACGACTTTCTGCTGGAAGGACCTGATTTATTGCTTTCTCTCATGGCAATACTCTTCAGGTTCAGAGAAGAAAAGATCGCCGTGACAGCTGACATTCAAGAGATGTTTCTTCAAGTTAAGATCAAGAAAGAAGATCAACCGGCTCAAATGTTCCTGTGGAGAAACGATCAAACGAAGCAACCCACTCAGTACAAGATGACATCAATGATATTTGGAGCATCAAGTTCGCCGTACTTAGCTCACAGCGTGAGAAATCGCAACGCGCTGGACTTTGCTGAGTCTCACCCAAAAGCTCTACGTGCCATCACAGAAGCGCACTACGTGGACGACTATGTCGACAGCTACCCGAACAGAGAAGTTGCCAAGGAAACCATTGAAGAGGTGGACTACGTACACCAACAAGCTGGTTTCCATCTGAGGAGCTGGAATTGTAACGACAGAGACGTTCTACGTGACATACCCGAACAGCTGCAGACTAGAGCTAAGGAGCAACCTATTACGACGAACGAACTCTGCGAAAAGACACTGGGCATGCTCTGGGATGCTACCAACGACGTGCTGAAGTTCAACACTTCACTCAAGAGAGTCAGCGACGAGGTACGACAACTGTTACGACCACCGACAAAACGAGAAGCACTCAGCACAGTCATGAGTATCTACGATCCACTGGGACTACTCAGCTGCTACACAATCACGGCGAAGATCGAACTACAAAAGTTATGGCGACAGAAGATCGACTGGGATGATCAAATTCCCTCACCCAGCGCTGAAGTTTTCGCTCAATGGCTGAGAGACCTGGAACATATCAGCCACATCGAACTACCGCGAAGCTACAACGGGGGGAGGCCAGTCATGAACCGCCAACTGCACGTCTTCTGTGATGCAAGTGAAGACGCCTACTGTGCAGCCGCTTATTGGAGGCTGGAACAAGAAGATGGAGCAGTGGAGACTACCTTGGCCGCAGCCAAAGCCAGGGTTACGCCGCTCAAGACGCAAACGATCCCACGATTGGAACTACAAGCGGCGCTGGTTGGAGCTAGACTAGCGGACAGCGTCGTGAAGGAACATCGATGGAACGCCGATGCAGTCATCTATTGGACAGATGCTCAAGTGGTTCTCCATTGGATTCACAACAACAGTCGGCGCTATTCACCATATGTAGCACATCGGCTGGGAGAGATTGCTGAATTAAGTTCCGTCCATCAATGGAGATGGGTGCCAACGCACCAGAACGTGGCAGATCTAGCCACCCGATCGGGATACGTCCCTAAGAACGCGGAAGACACATGGTATACCGGCCCAGAATTTTTGAAGAAACCCATGAACGAGTGGCCGCAGAACCTGATGAACTATGAAGATCAAGAGCAGGAGCAAATCGTCCTACACGCTTCAGATTCTGACGTCAAACTCAGCAGTTTGCCAGACATCACTCGCTTCTCGAACTACGAGCGTCTGATAAGAACTACTGCACTGGTTCTACTCTTCATCGAGAAACTCAAGAACAAGAGGGCGAAGCTGGACGTTGAACATCTGCGGAAGGCCGAGAAACTGTGGCAGCAACAGTCGCAGCTAGAAACGTTTCCGGCTGAGATTGAATTACTGAAGAAAGGAAGAACGATTCCCAGATCAAGTCCACTCTACAAACTCGATCCTATCTACGAAGACGACCTACTCAAAATCAGAGGAAGAATTGGAGCTGCACACGTCCCAGCGGAGACCAAGAAGCCGATCATACTGAGTGGAAGACACCCGTTCACGAGACTTCTGGTAATGCGAGAACATAAGAAAGCGGGACATGGCGGCCGAGAGAGAGTCGTGAATGATTTGAAACAGAGATATTGGATATTGAAGTTACGACCTACCGTGCGATCCATCACCAAGGATTGTCCCTTCTGTCGACTGAGAAGAGCACACCCTCGGATGCCACCCATGGGAGATCTACCTCAAGAACGGCTAGGAGCATTCCAGCGTCCATTTTCCTACTGCGGTTTGGATTATTTCGGACCTATGGCCGTCACCGTCGGACGACGACACGAGAAGAGATGGGGAGCTCTATTTACGTGCCTGACTACACGGGCTGTTCACATCGAACTGGTAGCTTCTCTCTCAACGGACTCAGCTCTGATGGCGATCAGAAGGATGGCAGCACGAAGAGGATGGCCGACCATCATATACTCCGACAACGGCACGAACTTCAGAGGAGCGGACGTGGAACTTCAGCGAGCTATAAAAGAGTGGGCTCCGGAACTTAAACAGTTGGGACTGCAACACCGAATGAAGTGGAGGTACATACCTCCTGGCGCTCCAAATCAGGGAGGCGCTTGGGAAAGAATGGTCAAGTCGGTGAAGATCGCTCTTCAAGCCACACTGAACGAGAAGTCTCCGAAAGAAGAGGTTCTACAGACTCTACTGGCTGAGGCTGAATATTCAATCAACGCAAGACCACTTACACATGTCTCAGTCGAGCAAGATGATCCTGAGGCATTGACCCCGAACCACTTTCTGATTGGGTCATCGACCGGCCTGCCTACCACTGGAACCTGTGAACATGCGGATCGTCGAACCTGGCGCGCTGCCCAAGCATTGGCTGACGAATTCTGGCGGCGCTGGATACACGAGTACCTGCCTACACTGGTGCCACGTCGCGAATCCCCACGAGATCAACGAACTCTTGCAGTGGGAGACATCGTCATAGTGGTGGACTCCTCATTGCCACGCAACACATGGCCTCGTGGCGTCGTGAAACGCGTCTACCCGGGCCCGGATGGACACGTACGCAGTGCCGACGTGCGAACTACGAGTGGAGTATTTCGACGACCGACATCCAGACTAGCTGTATTGGAGGTGGCTGGAGTGAAGAATGCTGATCCAGAGAACGGGAGACTGCCGCTGTCACCCTGAGAGGCTGCATCGAGATTACGCCGGGGGGAGAATGTTAAGGACAGCGGAGACAACAAGTTAATTTACGCTTTAATTGGTTTAAAATGTATATAGTTACGTAGGATTTATCGTGAATATGTGAAATAAATATAAATCTTATTAGTAACTTAAGTAATGTAATAGGAATTAAGCGTAGAATATGTAAGACTTGTAGTCTGGTAAGGATTTTACGTAGATTTTAGAATTCCAATAAGAATAATGGTTAAAATATGTAAATAAGTTATGTTTCTAGTTGGAATTAACGTAAACTTTAAGATTATGTATGAAACATGTAATTTCTAATTAGATAAGTAATAAAAATTAGCGAAAAATGTGAGCCTACAAAGTAAAAATGAGATCGAAATTATGTTACTTTTAAGCGGCTCTCTTTAAGGTATTGCCCCGAGGTTCTTAAGTGATGTGGGTTGGCCAAGGGGGCATTCCTTAGTGTACGACCATAAATATAGGATCAAGAAGAGAAATAAAGAAGCTTCCTGAACAACCTGTGTTTCCCTCAGTCCCCAACAACACCACAAGCTTAAAACGTTATCACGTATGCTTATGAGACTTGCATGGTTTTCCCAATCGAGTGTGAAGGGGAACCGGGGGAGTTTAGTGGGTAGTGGACGCTTCAGTCTGAGTCCCACACACGGCCGCAGGTTTAGTTAGCCGGGATGACCAAAGCCTCTTATGGGGCATAAATGCATTCTCCTCCAAAAAAAAAAGGGACATTGCATGGTTTAAAGGTAGAGACAAATTTTGGCGCTATGATCGGCTTACGCGCTCGTGAGTGCGACTGACTGTCACAATAACGTAGAAGATTTTTCAGGTTACTTATCGCTGGTTATACAACGACTAAATAGTGAGGAAAATAACTCCCCAAGCATTAAACATTGCAGTCTCGAGTTATCCCACAATGTATGCGAAGGATGGTCACATGGTTCAAAGGTTGAGGCAAATTTTGGCGCCATGATCGGCTTACGCTCCAGAGTACTTTATCATAATCCGCCGCCAAACTCGTTTTCTGTGAGATTGGAATTCAATATGGCTGATACATTATAGATTAGCTCCTAATCTGGTAGAATACAAATCCGATAGAGATGACGGCCTTTTGGTCTTGCATTATAATCAGCTTTGAAATTAAGCTTGAATCTCGCGGGCCTTTCCGAGCGAAAATTAGCCGTTATCGTATATTATTTAAGAATTTTGTCTTTAAAAGGAAGATAGTGATGAAGAAGCAAAAGGATTACATTTTTAACGTCCCAGAACTCCTCCCTCCTCCCCAACCACTCTCATAGCTTCGTCCCTTCCTAAAAATATTATCTCAAAAACGAACCTTTGTATACCTGCGGCTAGGGCACATATAACGTTCTTATGACTCTAGCTCCAGATGGTCCTTTCATAAAAACATTATCATTATTTTCCATTTATAAGACAATTTATTTACCTACTTAGGAAAACTAACCTGAAAATGCTTAAACTGGCCCTATTCCTATTCCTCAGAATTGGGCCTGGCTGGTTAACTTTACAGTGCTTGTATATTTTGATGCCGTCTGTTTTAAATAAGATTGATGATCATTGTTTTGCTCACAGTTTTCATCAATCAAGGAATCGAAAAGATATTAGTAGCACAGGGCGGAAAACAGTTTGTGCGTCAAGATTTACTGGAAAACAACAAAGATTTACTATTAGAAACAACACTCGTTATTTACAAACACAACAACGAAGGCAACAGTTCTACAACATCTCATTACAATATAAACACAATACTCTCTTCAGTTTGAGCTGAATCCAAATCCCGAATAGCAATGTAAATAATCGAAACGGATATTTTAAATTCTCATCGCGTAATGAAATTTCCTGCGCTCAAACGCATATTTGAATATGGCGGGGATCGGACAGCCCCGGCCATTCACTCACTCCGAAACGAATGAATGGACAAGTGGAACTAGTTAGCAGGGTCAGAGGTGCTCGCGTTTCTTCTTTTGAATGTATAATTTTACGTAATAAGTGCTTTTACTTGTATACAGCAAGACAACAAAAGTAATTTCGTTATTTGCTCGCGCTCGTAATCTAAGTATGCTAAATGCTTAGAAACGATTTTGAATTCCATTGCTTTGGAACGACTATAACTAGCCCAACCCTTTTTTATACGGAATATAATGATTTTAGTTACCATAACTTTAGACTACTGAGACCTACTCATTATCATACTGTGAACCAAATTATCTCAATCAGTCTTGATTTTAGATTTCATTATGCATTTCGTCACGCGTCAATAAAGTACAAAAAACGCACTAAGATTAAAATATATTGCAATCACAAGAAATATTGCAGGTTGTCAATACTTGTTAGCCCATGTTACAAAATCAAAAAGTAAAAAATCTTTATAAGTATAACAGGACAAGTGAGAGAGACTTGACTCTTCTTTTCTGGTGCGAGAAGTTGAATTCTACTAGTCTAGTGTTTTGGAATCCCCCAACATATAATCTGCACAAAAACGATCCATTTGTTGTGTGAAAAGCTTTGATAGTATTTATATGAAAAGATATCACAAGACAATTCTTTCTATCCTTCATAACAACCGACCCGATATTTTTTTATTTTTTTTTTATTGACGCATAAGTGAGTATTTGACAGCAATCTCACCTGATGGAAAGCGACGATGCGGTCGAGGGTGGAGCATAATTTACTCTGGCCTTAAAAACGCCAAGGTCATATTTTTCCGGAAAAACAGTTAATTATTTAATCGATATACCTACCTACCTATTTCGTTCAAAATTGTTTTTAATTATACGTTTCATACACTAATAATAAGTACCATAGCTATAAAGCCCCTGATTGAAAGTAGTTGTAGACATAAAACATTCGAAAAGAATGACGCTAAATGTAATATTCTTGCAAAGCTCACGTCTGAAAGTACCGAAGATCGGTCTGAATCCCTCATTCACTCATTCACTCGCTCCCGGAACGAATGAATGGACAAGTGGAACTAGTTAGCGAGGAGAGAGCATTCCACATCTTTTTGCCTTTGAATATTTTAAAGGCACAGTTGTATCACGTTCCGTTTCGCCTAGTTCTGAAATTGCAACTGGAATTGAGGCTTTAGGGTTTAAAATATTCTGAAATTTGATCTAGGAGTAATAATATTGTGCTTCTCACGGACTTTTGTCTATATAGTACTTTTCTACGATTAACTAACTACGTTAGATATATTATTGTGATGCACAAGTGCACTCCCTATTTCATAGTTAGATAACACAGCTAAAGAAATATTATGCGCGAGTCCTATCGTCAACCTCCAAATTCCATACTGAACAAAACAACCCAATGACTTTCTTTTTCTTCTAACTACGAGATTGGATTCAGCCCCTGGCAGAGCCCAGGCTTCGAGGTCTGCGCAGACGTAAACATTTGTGTCTTGTGTCTTCTAATAAGTAATAACATTTATGGCTCGTCTGTGTAGGGATGCAGACGTGGCACTTTTTGTTATCCACTTTTTACACAAAGTTACAACAGTGTGCCGTGTCGCCAACAAAAAAGTGTCTATATCTGCACAGTGCCTCAAATCCACCACTGTACTGCCAAGGCAGTTATTCTATTAGCAAGAAAACGATTATTTCAACTTTTAAAATATTACAAAGCCTTGTTCCGTAAGAGATTGGCAAACAAAACGTGCCTTCAGAAAATAGAATCCGGACGATAAATCTCCCTTATTTAGTTATTATGACAGAGATTTATGTCTCTTTGTTGCGTATTCAATTTCGTCATTTTCGGCCGCTATTTTAGCCTTTGTCCCGGAATAAGTGTATCCTGATTCTTTTGTAGAACTTGTAGAAGTGGTTTTTTACATCTATTGTCTGATTGACCAGTTGCATTATCTAGAATTAGAGTTCCATTCCCTTGGGTTGTTTTAACTGCACATCAAAAAATACTGATTGACCATAAAAAAAATACTGAATTGCTAACCTAACCTAACCTTTGGTGTGCAATCAGTTATTTTGATGTACATTTCAGTATTTTTTTTTATGAACACTTAAATATTTCCCTATTCCTTTTGGCTGTTTTTTTTACAAAAGAATAAAATAATAATAAACATCTCTGGACATTATTTACACAGCGCTATCTAGCCCCAAACTAAGCATCGCAGGGATCGAACCCACGACCTCTGGTGTAATAGCCAACTTCTCGACCATTACACGAAATGGCTTGTCAATGGTTTTTTATAATAAATACTATCTGATGATAACCTTTTTGGTTTTATGTTATATCCACAGATCAAGTTTTTCTTATTCTGTGGTTATAATTATCAGTGGGCAGTCGAGCAAAGAGTCCACCTGCTAGTAAGCGGATGGAAATATACCAAGACAGCCTATTATCTGGGAATTCAGTGGCCGTTAATAATGATAATGAGACTTAAACTCCCCCAACAGTCACACACGTAATGACTTCCAAGATATATGTTTCGTATACCTCTAATAAAGGAACTTTCTTAACATTGTTGAGCATTAGCCGTTAACTAATAAGCAAACTTCGTAAATTACGAATTCATATACATCCTTCACGATGTTTTCGAGCGAAAGTTTACCACCCTCCAGCTGAAATACCTGCTGAATAATTACTCAACTGATCCGCAGTAGTTGCTGTTGAGGAGTGGCTTTTATAAAGTCATTTTGTGATTAATGTCCTCCTAGCCGAGTTTTCGGATACAGCGTTCAAATAACTACGAAGAATATTTATAATCTGCGGGTATACCAAATTGTTTCTATAACATTTGGTGGGACGAACGGGAATGCTTATTTTCCCTTCCCGTTCGTCCCACTGAACTTGCTGGTGGGACGAACGAGAATAAAAATTAATTAATTTATTCAATTCCCGTTCGTCCCACTGGTGGGACGAAGCCTGGTGGAACGAACGTGAATGAACCAAACTGCGTACGAGATCGCCTTCTAACGTATGCATCGCACAAGGTCACCCAATCAAGGTTTACGAAAACAAGCCATGGCACCCGGAGATGGGCCGGTAAAAGACCACAAGGGTGGCACAGGTTTTACCTTCCGGATGTCAAAGAGATACCGAGGGAGTTTAGTAGGTACCCAGTTCGCTAGTTTTCAAGTATGTTGTATCAACGCATTCTCCTCTAAAAGAAAGGATAATATATTATTATACACAAGTGAACGCGCAAGCACTGATGCACTACCTAAACTCTCACTCTCGTAATACACTGGGGCAGCCCTGAGACGCCCGTAGAGAGATCAGGCGCAGACCACTACACTATTACCTGAATAGGATACTTATCACTCCAATAAGAGCCCAAATCTTAATTCCACGCAGACAACGTCGCGGGTAAAAGCTAGTACAGTTATATAGGAGGTTGTTTCGAACAGCGGCTTTCCTTCGACTGTTAATAATGATAATGAGACTAAGATAAAGCCACGCCGTCACAGACGTAATGACTTCTAAGGTAGATGTTTTGCACGCCCCGAATAAAGGAAGCAATGTTTAGCCCTCAGCTAATAAGAAAACTTTGTAAATTACTTAATCATACAAGTGTCACCCCGACTTCAGAGGCCTCAAGTCGGGGTGACACCTAGAGAGGGCCACCCGAGAAACGAGGTGACCCCCAGACTTGGCTCGGGTGACCTGTGCAATGCGGGCGTTAGGGATCTACCCTCGCCCGCAGGTCAACCCTCAGGCTAGAGGAGACGCGCTACGTGAGCACGCCTTCTCCGGCCCGGCCGTCTACGCTGGATGGGAGCAGCGAGGGGGTCCTCCTCGCGCTCCTGCTCCGCTGCCTCCTTCTGCGATATTACTTCCTCGCAGAAGAAGGCGGCCGCTCCCCACGCACTCCTGTTGGTGACCAAGGCATGAACCATGGTCGCCAACGAGAGGCGTCCTCCGCCTAGCACTGCGATCAGTTTGTGGGTTTGTGGCTTTTGTGGCGCTAGGAAATGTCAAAATTGACAATGCTGCCAAACCGTCGCCACAGAATATATTATAGAACTAACGCCGTCGCTAAGGGATGTAGGTCTCATAGATTTCAATAATAAGGATATGGTAGGTAGCTTACGAGTGACGACGTCGCCATGGCGTCCATGGCTTTTAATCAGTGCCTATAAGCTGTACTTTTGCAGCCAACTTAATACATTTAATATAGCTTATCGGTCAATACCAATCGTTTCTGATGATTATTTGGAATTAAACAGCACTTTTATGATGAAACAAGTTATTTTTAATTATTAACGTGTACAGCCAGTTTCAGTATGAACGAAGCAGTGAGCGGAAGTTATACAAAAAAAAGTAATGCCAACATTGACAACTGAATGACATTTCATTCTTTTCATATTAGCCAACTTAAATATTATGCAATAAACATTGCCATACTAATAACACCCCTTCTCAATGTTTATGCCTTTTAAAAAAAAATTAATTTAAGTTACAACAATATAATATGACTGAAAACATTACCAGTTAAACAACTCTACCTTAGCTTACAATTTTACATTACACTGTGTTAAAAGCTTAATTAATAACTCCTTACTAAGTGACTTTGTTAGCATGTCTGCCAATTGTTCACAAGTACTTATGTACTGAATATCAATTTTATTATTTTGAATTAAATCTTTGATAAAGTGATATCTAATATCAATATGTTTAAGACGTTTGACTGAGTCCGTACTTGCATTTAAAATAGCTGACTGATTGTCACAATACAACTTAACTGGGCTATCATTTTGAACATCAAAATCATTTAATAAATTAACAAGAAGGCATGCTTCACTTGCTGCCATACTCATAGAAACATATTCAGCTTCAGTAGAAGACAAGCTTACAGAAGATTGCTTCTTTGAACACCACATAATTAAACAATTTGCAAAAGTGAACAAATAGCCAGATGTGGACTTTCTGTCCCTCTGGTCACCTCCCCAATCAGCATCACAGTAGCCTTGCAATGTACTATCATTACATTTATAAACAATTTTATAATCTAGAGTATGCTTCACATAGCGCAATACTCTCTTAAGTGCACTAAGTAATGCACTATTGGCACATTTCTGATACCTACTTAGTAATGACACTGCAAAACACAGATCAGGCCTAGTGCCTGAGACAGCATACATGAGGCATCCAATAATTTGCCTACAGATTCCTTCAATGTCCTTATTATCACAATTACTAGTATTTATATCAAATATTTTAGTATTAAAGTTTATATCCAAGGGTGTCAACATGGGCTTGCAATTTTCCATATGAAATCTTTTTAGTACATTTTCTAAATAATTCCTTTGTGATAATGTAGTTATACCTTTTTCTAAATCTTGTTTTACATTTATTCCTAAAAAATCTGAAATTAACCCTAAATCTTTTATTTTAAATTCTTTGTTTAATATTGTTTTTAGGTTAGTGACCTCATTGTTATTAGTTCCAAAAATTAGCAAATCATCGACATATATTAATACAAATGTTTTATCTTTACCACTATACTTTTTATACAAGCATGGATCACATTTAGATCTTATAAAGCCTTCTCGGGTTAATACAGAATTAACTTTAATATTCCATGATTTAGGAGAACTTTTCAATCCGTACAATGACTTATTTAACTTTACAATATTATTATCTCCTGAGTAGGCCCCTTCTGGTAAACTTACATATACATTTTCTTTAATATTACCATATAGAAAAGCCCCCGTGACATCCATTTGGTATATAGGTAAGTTATATTTTGTTGCAATTATTACACATAACCTAAAAGTTGTTAACTTAGCAACTGGGGCATAAATGTCACTTAAGTTTATTATATCTTGTTGCTCGAACCCCCTAGCAACAAGCCTAGCCTTATACTCTTTGACATTATTTACATTTTTAATCTTAAAGACCCATTTGCTACTTATAGGCTTTACACTTACAGGTAATTCACAAAATTCCCATGTGTTATTGTCACTTAGAGTCTCAAGTTCCCTAGCAATAGCTGCACTCCACTTACCGGCATCACTCCGGCTCATGGCATCACCATATGTGATGGGATCACACTCACTTTGGTCCAGCTGCACAGGATTACACTTGTAGAACACTGTTTGTTTACGCTCACGCGTAGACCTTTCCCTTTCTATGGGTGAACCAATTTCTTCTAATTGTTGTTCTTCTTCACTGCATGGCAAGTAGTCGCTGTCATTTTCCGAGTTATCTTCCAATATACTACTTGTGTGGGTTGTCTCGTTGTTGTCAAGGATTGGTATCTCATTAATATCTGTCTCGGGACTATTCTCTTGCACTGTCTCCTCTTCAAGGTTTAAGGACACTACAGTTTCCCCTTCATCTTCCTTTACTTGATGTTTTTCCTTCTCTTCTTGCTGTAAGAATACAATGTCCCTTTTTGTTTCCACCACATTCTTCTCAGGGTAGTAGATACGGTAACCTTTCACATCCTCCTCATATCCGACCATCAATCCCTTCTCTCCTTTCGGATCCCACTTAAGTCTCTTTTCCTTTGGAATGTGTACATATACTTCTGTACCAAAGGCTTTTAACTCATGGATATTATATGTTTTCCCAGTCCATACCTCAAATGGAGATCGCCCATCCTCATGGCTCTTCCCAGTCCTGTTCAACACGTACACTGCTGTATTTATAGCTTCGGCCCATAATTTCTTTGGTAAATTTCTCTCATGTATCATTGTCCTGGCCGCTTCCACCAATGTTCTATTTTCTCTCTCCGCCTTTCCATTTTGTTCTGGGGTGTATGGTACTGTGGTTTGGTGTGTTATTCCACGTCTTGCAAACATTTCCTTCACGTACCTGTTCACAAACTCCAGGCCGTTATCACTTCTGAATGTCTTCACCTTGTTTCCAGTATTATTCTCAGCCTTATTTATAAAATCCTCAATTATATACTTGATCTTATCTTTTGTTTCCACAAAGTACACACTTCTGAAGTTCGAATAGTCATCTTTCAGCACAACGAAATACCTTGACCCACCAACTGACGGTTCCTCCATAGGACCGCAGGTATCAACATGAATTAATTCACATGTTCTGGTACTCTTGTGTTCGCTTCTATTGAATGGCAATCTGTGTATTTTCCCAACCAAGCAATTCTCACACACCGGGTTGGATGTTTGTCTAACCTCAATGTTGTTTTTCCGCAAGATGTCTTTTACATAGGAGAAGTTTTGATGCGCCAATCTTTTGTGCCACTCGTTTAGGTCGTTCGACACTAATTCTGCAGTACTCGCAATTTCACAATTATTATTGAAGCGTAGATCCAAATAAAATGAATTTCCAATTCTTTCCGCAACCGCACAAATTTTATTTGACTTGAAAAATTTGCATGAGCTGTCATCTGTCACCATGACATAACCTTTGTCTGTGGCGCGATTTACCGAGAACAAGTTCGTTTTAAGTTCGGGGACATACAATACGTTGTCTATTACTGTTTCAATCCATTCACTTCCGTTTGATACTTGCACTGCCATCTGTCCATAACCAAGCGCATTTATCACGGCTCCATTTCCGATGATTACAGGCTTTGGCGAAGTATTTGAAAATGATTTAAATAATGCACGATCCCGGCACATGTGTTCGCTAGCACCAGAATCCACTAGCCACCTTGATTTTTGTAGTTGATGCGACAGATTTGACACGACAAACGCGTTACGAATATTATTAGTTTTATTTTCACTAGACATTCTTTGTTTTCGAAAACGGCACTGTGCTTTATAATGTCCGAACTTCCCGCAATAGAAACAGTTATTATTATTACTCACGTTCACTTCACTATTAGATTTATTGTTATTGTTACTTTTACTGCCGGTTTGATAATGTCCACTTTTACTAAATTTGAAACCTTTTGTTTGTCCTTTATTTTTCACAAAAAATGCAGAAGTTGTAGCTTGCTGTGCTCCTTCGTTCTTCTCTTTTACTCGCTCTTCTTCAATCAGTAGTCTGGCTACTAGATTATCAAATGTTTGTTTTTCTTCAGGCGCCGACTCCCATGCAGAAACGAAATGTTTATATTCGTCTGGTAACGACATTAATACTTTCGTGATTACGAATTTATTTGAAATTTCTTCACCCATCTGTTTCAATTGGTTTTGTAGTTCTTGTATCTTAGATAAGAAAATAGACATGTCGGTACCTCTTTCAAATTTATATTGAAAGAATCTTTGCTGTATGATGTGCACACTAGTCTCAGTTTTCTGTTCATATACGCTGTGAAGTTTTCGCCACATCTCGGCAGAACTCGTACATGTAATAATATGTAGCATCACCTCTTCAGACATTCGTGTTACCAGTAACGTTTGCGCTTTGGCATCTTTAGATTCCCATGCAGGTATCTCACTGGCTTCTTCGGGCTTCACCTGTTTTCCCTCCACGATGTTTAACCACCCAAGGCCCCTCAACTGTACTGTGGTCTGGAATTTCCATATATTCCAATTTCTGGCTCCTTCTAACTTGATCACATTGACGTTGTTGTTATTTGCCTCCATCCTGACCTTGTCCTCTTCCAACTATGAACAAGTATTACTTCTCGACGATGTTTCGCAGTACCCGAGCCCGAGCACCACGCCGCGTGAATAACCTCACTTTTTCCTTCTCGACGATTTTTACTTTTGATTTTTACTAACGTCAATCTATGTGCTGTTATATGTGCCTGGGCATGGCCTGGGCCCATAACCTGATGATTATTTGGAATTAAACAGCACTTTTATGATGAAACAAGTTATTTTTAATTATTAACGTGTACAGCCAGTTTCAGTATGAACGAAGCAGTGAGCGGAAGTTATACAAAAAAAAGTAATGCCAACATTGACAACTGAATGACATTTCATTCTTTTCATATTAGCCAACTTAAATATTATGCAATAAACATTGCCATACTAATAACAGTTTCTACTCGTATGCCTCGTATAAATTACTCACGCTATTGACTTCACTAATTTACGCTGGGTTAGTTTCATGATAGAATAAAGCGTGCGCGTAAACAAACACCGCGTTTATTCCACGCAATCGGAAAATTATAAGCATTTCGTTTTCAAATATTAATTTACTTATTTGCTGTTCACATCGTAAACATAAGGCTATGTTTATATATTTTTTTATGTTGTAACGCTGTTGCTATTTTTTTATTACACCGAACACTGTACTGTGTACTGTACTTACAGTATAATAATGTTTGTGAGAAAATCAAGGGATATTTTTAAGTGTACATCAAAAAAATACTGAAATGTAGGTACATGACATCAAAATAATCAATATCCCGTAGACTCGATTAAGCGGTAAAATGAACATTCGTCATTTTGAATCATACATTGTGAGCATTTTATCATAACCTTTCTCACACTTTTCTTGTGTGTATTGTATTGTATGGTCGATGGTGCATGTAATTTGAATATGCTGTATGTGTCACATTCTAATTCCACCCAAGACAAACATTCACATAAAAGTCCGGATCTTTTCAATCATACAAATCAAGACAAGTCGTAGCAAGTGATCATGAAATATTGATGGCGTAAGCCCGCCCTACTCGGTCAATGGGGAACGCAATGGAGCGAAAACTACGCGTATCCGTCACGTCTGCGAGCGCCATTCGTCGCGTGAGATAAATAGAGCAGACCCGTGTCAGGCCGAGAAGGATTTTGTACAGATGTCGTGTGATTGTCCTGATAGTGCATTGGCTAGGTCACGCTTTAGGCTGTCCGCAACTAAAGGTGTTCCGTGTTCGGTTTACTTAGGTTTTCTGTTAGGAAATTCTCCGCAGAAGGTAGACGCTATCTATCTATGCCGAATGCGATTTTGACGGCGAATATTAGAATCTCCTAAGAAATCGTTCATTCAATTCCTTCAGTGCGCTTTGCTCGGATAACTGTCCGTTTACTTTAAAAAAATCAGGAGTTTGGAAAAGAGCGGTGCTAATATAAATAAAAATATTTTACTTCGGTTTGCCACAACCCATTGGCTTAAATCTGATCTCATTTGGTAGTAAAGAAATAAAATGTACATTTCTACCTTATACAGACAAGTCGAAACAACTTGTAGCAGCCGATCGTAAAATATTGATAGCCCCATGCCAAAGCCTTATACTGCTAAATGGGGCGAAAACGCAGCGGGTGTCTGCGTAGAGAATCCGTCACGACTGCTCGCGCCATTCGTTGTGAGACAAATAGGCCCGCCCCGTGTCATCACGCCGCGTTCCCAACGATTTGGAAAATTCCTTTCTCTAAGATGATAAAAAGACATGTCATTGTGCTACGTCGGTATGGACCGATTAATCTGGCACCGATCCGTCCCTTTTGGGTGTGAAGGGGAAACCGGGTCACTATAGTCCCGAGTTCCACAGGTTTCAGGTTTAGGTGCAGTCACGAGCATATACATGTATACAGACTAATTCAAATGTTACATTTATTGCACGTGACTGTACAAACACGCATAAATCTCAAAAGTAAAAATAAAATGTGCTACATTAGTATTAATTTACAACTGCCTTAGTACTCCAGTGTTAAAGGACACCACGGTTTATTCCCTAATGCTTTACTACAGCTGTAAGCAGACCACAGAGAAAAATAGTTTTGATATCGTGTTTTCTATAGAGAATCGCGTGAAAAGTGGGAGAGATATGCGGATAGGTACGCTATACGAATTTAATTTAAAAATCAAAATCAAAATCAAAATATTCTTTATTCATGTAAACTTGTATCAAGTATTTATGAATCGTCAATTACAGAGTGACTCTACCACCGGTATCGGAATGCAGTCATCTGCCGAGAAGAACCGGCAAGAAACTCGACAGTTACTCTTTTTCATCGCCATGTTTGTTTACAATTTATTTGTTACAATTCTGATTAGTTTTAGAATACCAAGCCATACAGTATAAAGTATAAGAATGAGACTATAATCGAGAAAAATCCGTGAGCCCTGGAAGACCCGTGCCCAAAGGTGGCACCTGCAGCACCAGTATGACGTATGTGCCAGCCATAATTTCACTCAACCATATTATAGGGAATGTAACCACCCGACACATAACGCCACCACCCCAAGCACATTTTAGCGAGCATGACCGCCAAGGTTACAAACTCTTCAGGATTCTTTGAATGAAAAATAAATTTAATTTTATATTGAATTATAACATTTAATGTGTTACTGTATAGCAAAGTTAACATTGTTGATACTATCGGGATTCTATTAATGATTTCTATTAATTAATGTGGAAAGGTGAAGCACGGGTCCGGACTCTTATCCAACTTTTACAATATCTCTGCCATTTACTTGTGTGTAGTTTTTCCAGGGAATGCAGTACAAATACTAGTAAAATAACTTTGAAATAATAATAATAATGTTATCAATGTAGTAACAATATGATTAACTCTCAAACTCGTACCTTCCCCCCCCCCCCCTTTACAAAGCCCGAAATATACAACAGCTGCTAACTTTCATCAAGTCTCGTACAAAACAAGCAAGAAAATACAGAATTCTAAAGAGATACTGTGGTAAGTCCTAATGAATTTCGCTTCTCGCCACACTGTAACAAAATTGTCCGCTACATATTTATTTAAGCAGCTCGAAATAGGTTGATATCATTAGAGTGGCGCCCAACGCGTTGTTCCATTCGAGATTTTATCAGCTGATCATTAGAACACTTACAAGTCTTCTTCTTCGTTTCTTCTTTTCGTGTCGATGACAAACATTCATATAAAGTCGGCCCAGTACTCGGCGACGCGTATCGCGTTATCCGTCGCACTGATTAGCTCACTCAGGGTACAGGTGACAGGGCACGTGGGGCAGGAAATTAAGTGGCGCATGGACTGGGGCGAGAAACCACATTCGCATGCGAGGTCCATCTCTCCGGTAAATCCCCACCTGAACCTGTTCTCCTTGCTACGCCCAACCTTACAAGTAATAGAACGATAAGCTTGTTTGTGTGTGTGTGTGTGTGACACGTGTGGATAATTAGGTGAATTTACCGTGTAATTAGATGAAGGGTTATAGCGCCTGCGGCGTGAAACGTGTTGTGTTTAATTGTAGCTATTTGTTTTAGTATAATTACACCTGGAATCCTTGGGGCAATTAAGCTATAATAGTCGATGGTATAGTACGTAGGTATACACCTAATCTGAGAAATTAAGTGGGGTCGATTCTCGTACAGTATTTGGCTTTCTTTCACATTCATGTCTTTACGAAAAAAATTTTTGGGCTGAAAGTATTGAAATAAATGATTTTTTTTTAGTCTTCAATATGTAAAAAAAAACGTCATTGACAAAATGGATGGTCGTGTTAGATTTTCCCACCAACCACGTCTTCTGAGGAAAAAATGATTTGGAGATGAATGATATAATATGTAGTTAACAACAACGCAAAGGAGACCGGGCGAAAGTGGACTGTGAACCAATAGCCATACTGTTGAGGTATCTATGTGGGGATACCTCAACTACACCCATGTGCGAAGGGGCATCGAAATCTGACCCGGCAGTTTTGCGAAAAAAGTATTTTTTGTTTTTTGTTTGAAGAACATTTAAGCCACTGTCTGTGAACCAATAGCGATACTGTTGTAGTATTTATATGGGGATACCTCAACTACACCCATGTGCGAAGGGGCATCGAAATCTGACCCGGCAGTTTTGAGAAAAAAATATTTTTTTGTTTTTTTGTTTGAAGAACGTTTAAGTCGATGCCCCTTCGCACATGGGTGTAGTTGAGGTATCCTCACATAAATACCACAACAGTGTCGCTATTGGTTCACGGTCCACTTTCATACAAATGTGCCCAGTCTCTTTTAATGTTTGTGTCAAAATATATATGTTTATGTGGAAGTGTACATATATCTGACATAAGAAATGTTTTACGCCTTGTGTAGAGTCGCCCCGTGAATGAAGTAACAGTTCCATCATTACTTTTATCTGGTAAAAATAAAAATGAATTTATTTAGTATTTATGTATTGTCAACAGCTCAGGCGTGTATGGACATCAAGCAGGTGCTATTTAGCGGGCACTGTTACCTGTTCTCCGGGTACCCAAGAGCATCTTGGACCACTGCCAAGCAAGTGAGTGTTATACATAAAGTATTCATATAACATAAACATAAGCTAGGTCAAATGTAATATAAATGCCCGGTTAGTGTTATGAAAATTCAAACATTTACTTAATTTGGTATTTCAGTATAAATTTAAAAAGATTTACAAAAGAACCGGTCACCCCATCGTCAAAATAATAAATTAAGTATGTAACAGATTTAAGTTTTATTTTTTGAAATTATGCAATGTCAGTAAGAGTGAATTATTTTGATTTTGTCCTATGTCCAGAAATACATCATTAAAATGTTTGTCCTCGGAGGGATTCAAACCTTGGCACATAGCGCCATGTGCTTATATGTATAAAATATTTTTGTTTTTACAAAAAAGTATGTTAATAATAGAATTAGTACAAGGTCAAGCTTTGTTAAGAATGGAGGCTAGACGGCGCTGTGTGAACCAAATCTAAATTAAATTTATCAATATTTTATAATAATATCCAATAAGCTCTGAATTCTTGTTAAATTCTCGTTCCAGTCGAATATTTCACGAAAATCCAACAAGATAATAGCATACACTTTTCTGTCCAATTGTAACAGAAATACAATAAAATTTGAATACAATTTCAATCCTTTTCTATTTCAAATGCCATTTTAATACTGAAATAGATTCCAAGGGCTTTACTTCCATTTAGTTTTAATTGAATCGCTGTTATACCTCCCATTAAAGAAACTGCGATTTCTGCGATAGAACTGTACAAAATGATGTTAGACTAAACGGAAGAGGTGGGGCGCCACTATCAGCAGGGTAGTTTATTTATTGTCATGTATTTTATCACCGATTTGGTATTTTACCAAATCGGCTTGGCTACACCAGAGGTTGTCGGTTAGATCCACGCATTTGTACAGTCGACAGCAAATCAGATTACCCGAATCTCTCAAATTTCTACAACCGATTTTCAGCTTTATACCCTTGGCGTAGATAGATAGATAGATAGATATACTCTTTATTGCACAAAATGATAAAAGAAAAATACCATAATTGGATAAAACCGAGCAACTTTTACTGAGGTCATGTTAGGCTTGTTCGATGCCTCTTGTACTGGCCTACCTCCAGTGTCACTTTGACGTGTCATTTTTGGGACACCCTGTATTATTAGGCTTAAATAAGACACATTCTAACATTTCCTTGTAACTTCACGTTATTGCAGATCTAAATAAATAATTTAAAGATATCGTAAAGTGATAAAACTCCGCGAACACTGACACCTCACTAAACGACAAAGTTCGACCGAGAGAAAGTTTCTTTTATACTTGTTGTTATTATAATTTTCTTTAAATTGTGGGGAGGATTTTGACATAATCCTTTTTCTGATAGAATTTTGCTAGCGATGCGATGTATTTTTACTAATGGTATTTGTTGAGGTAACCTTGCTTGCTAGACCGTAAAATTATTTTCTTGCCTTAGCTTGTGCAGCAAAATTATGATTTAGTAGACTTAGTCTTGGTCTATTAAAAAGTTGTGAAGTTAAACCATTCTCTAGTTTCAGCTGGTATATTTTAAAATTCTCTGTATCATTTAATGAATTCAACTAAATTTTTATTTAAACAAAACACTATTAAAACGTGTTATAGAAAGTATTCATTTAATTAATAATAATGAGGGCACTTATCCAGTAACTGCTTCTTAATAATAAATCCCTGGACTTAATTAGTATTATTTTTTAATTGGTGCCTTCTTTATCCATGAATTGGACAAACACAATAAATGTTTTACGTTTTAAATTCCTATTACGTTTATTGTAGCTAATTTAGCTGTTGATAAGTTAAATTAAAAGAAGTAAGATTTATCTCTTCTCACGAATTGCATCAATGTACAAAAAAATTAAATCAAAATTTTTGTCCATAATAACGTAGGTACAGTAACGAGCATTAAATAAGATCTCATCTGTTTACATGTCATTGCACGCGGCTTTACTCCACTAACGTTTCTCAGGTCTGCGAAGGCCTAAACATGCAGCTAGCATCCATCCACTCGATAGAGGAAGAGCGCTTCATCATCTCCGGGATTAGGGAGAGCAGCGACTACAGCGCTGGCGCCATCTACTGGCTGGGAGCGCGTCTGGAGAGAGGAGGGGGGGAGAACTTCAGCTGGGTGGATGGCAGTGCGGTCGGATATCAGGGCTGGTCAAACTTCAACGACACGGAGTATGCGGAGGACGAGTGCTTGGGAGTGCAGGTATGTGGGAGAGAGAGCAGCGACTAAAGCGCGAGAGCTATTTACTACTGGCTGGAGCGCGGCAGAGGAGAGTGCGACGGAGGGTGACGAAACGTAAAGTATTCCCCGGGTAAAAAAGGCTTGAAAGCGTAAGCAAGAAAAGTTGTTATCTACCTAACTCACCTGCGAGAATGATAGGAAAACCGAGTTGATAGATTAGATACATATGTTGATTCTGAATTTAACACTGTTCGTAGAAATATGAGCAAAAAATCCTATAAAATTCTGATATTTACAGTGGAAGACATCGCCCGTACCATCACAGCCGAGTGGTCTCTACTGGACCCTGCACAGGTGCGCCGCCACAGGAGGATACGTTTGCAAGCGGGAGTTAAACCCAGAGCCTGTGGTCAGGAACAGAACTGTTGAAGGATTATCAGGTAATACCTTGTCATATGTCTGATAAACCTGATAAACTTTTAGCTTCTTATAAAAAAAATAAGATTTTTTTATTTATTTATTATTATTACAAACATACAAAAGATGTCAAGTCCACTAACCAGTTAGTGAGATCTGCAGTCGTGTGTGAAACTTGAAGCTACAAACTTCGTCCCACGTCCCACTAAACTATTTCGGTGTCTCCATTCACGCCATAAGAGTAACGAGTCAATGCCATCAAGAATAGCTGAGCACCTGATGCAAACGAGTCTGGAAGCAAGTTGATTGGAGACCTTTTATAAAATAATATTTTTGGCAGTGGACAAAAGTTGATTAAATAAATAAATACCTCTAGTGTAATAGCCGACTTCTCGACTATTAAACCAAATGGCTCGTCAAAAATTGATAATTTGATATGATTGATCTTGTGTATATTACCATGTACCTATACCTAGTAATAGACTTCCACCTGTGGCTTCGCCCACGTAGATTATACGACGTTTTCCCACAGGACTGTGGTATTCCTATCGATAAAATGTATTTGATTTTCCTTAGTTGTTATAAATAAAGATATTTATATTTGTATTCTCGAGATCTGAAACTCTCCCTACACCAAAAATAAGGATAACTATTTGTGATTTCCAGGAGTATTATCAAGCCCAAACTATCCAAACCACTACGACAACGATTTGGACTACTGGGTGCATGTGGTCGGGCCTGAGCACACACGACTAGTTTTCGTCTTTAACAAGATCGAGCTGGAGTATCAGAAGGACTGTCTTTATGACTTTATTGAGGTAAGAACAGGGCACATTGAACTACCAAAATCTAATTCTTACCTACTTTTCCTTCGATTTTTTATGCCACGAGGGTGGCAGTCATGCCTGTAGCCGGTCTGCTGGTAAGCAGTTACCGTTAGCTATAGACGCTCGTAACACCGAAGGCATCACTTCTGCGTCGCCGATCATGTTATTTGGAGGTAAAATATACTATTATAATGTTGGCAGCCAAAAAAGGTTATTTCCACTGCCTACACCATGAGCCCTTCCACCAGAACCATTCACTTCCTCAGATGAGCGGCTCATTCAAGGCGAAGATCCATGCTTGACTTCCCTTCGTATTGGCAGTCAACTTCATTTTTTAAACAATTGTTCAGCCAAAAAAGTATTTTTTTTTTGTACAACAAATTATAGATATAATGCCTTGCCTTGCTTCTTCCAGCTCCGAGACCCGCTAAACCTAAAGTCGTCTCGATACTGTGGCGCAGTGAGCGAGGCGCGCTGGGTCGCCGCCGGGAACAAAGCTGTGTTGCATTTCCACTCCGATTACAAGTAAGTAAATTATCTGTGACGATAAGAGATGTTTACAGATTTTGATTTCGTCAGTAATAGCATAGTATAATAATGAGTACTGCGTAGTAATAGAGTGACGTCAGTAAACTGAATGTCTTCGAGTCTTTACTCGAGTGCTTCGGCCCCATGTACTGTCTTGGTCTGTTGTACCTATACTTACGAGTATGTATTTATATTATTGGATATAATTACTTAGCCTAAGCCTTACTTATGGTAGTACTATTATTATATTCTGTGCTTATGGTACATAAACGCATTCTCCTCCGAGAAAAAAAAAGGACAAACAATAGCCTGATTATAATTTGTTCTCAATAATTACTGATTGGATGAATTTTAATGTGAAAAACAGTATACACAAGCCACGCCGGCAGTAGACGACACTTGTAAAGAAATAATAATATGATTCAGAAAAAAAGTTGTGTTTTTGTTGAATGTTTTAGAAAAAGTCTGAGACCCTGCATAATTTATATGGCTGTAATCTAAAGAACAATGCCGTGCACTTACACTCTGATTACAAGCAAGCCTCCAGAGGCACTAAACAATACGCTGACGCTACAATGAAAGGACGTCATTGTCGTGGCCTAAAGAATGATTGCTTTTACTTTAATTACTATCAGGAAAGATGACACTAATCAGTGTTATGTATTTATTTAATGAAAAGTATAGTTTTAGTATTCCTTTGGTGTATTTTTTATAAAGATTTTGTTTGTATTTGAAACGTTTTTTGTACCTATGTTGCAACTTCCTTGTTTTTTGAAGACTGATATTCGGAACTGCAAGTATGGAAGGAAAGAAATTAGGGTGGGAAAAAGGGAAGAGAAGGTGGGAGTATTCACTGAATAGCATAGCGTTGATCTTCTGCGGGAGAGCGGTACTTCCCCGGTCGAGCCGTTCCATTTTGTCTGACAGGAACTTAGGTTTAGGGTACAAGCTTTGGCTAGGGGCAAAATTTTACTGTTTGTTTAACTATGTGTAGCACACAAGGCGTGGGGTACATGGTGACATGGCGTGGCGTAGGCCTGGCGGGCTGCAGCCGCACGCTGACCGCCGCCGAGGGCGCGCTGACCAGCCCCAACTACCCGCACTTCCTGCTGCCCGACCTCGACTGCACCATCGACATACTGGCCCCGGCAGGTTAGTTTCTTCTTCTTCTTGTATTTATAGCTGGCAACCCACTCCACTCTTCATGAGAATCCTGCTTCCTGGTGAAGTGTCCCTCAATGGTATTCCATAGGCCGCAGTGGTCTGCCAACTGACTTAGTATGTATAAAAAAATTCTTTCATTTTCAAGTTGGCGTGATGTTGCCTTCTCTGGCCACACACTTCTTGACTCGCGCCATTATTCGCGAAATTTTTGCTATTTTTCTATATTAAAGGACAATGCAAAAGACTGGGCCCTAAGAAAAAAATTTTGCAGATTTGGGACATAGACTACGAAGTAGATCCAAAAAACACCTTTAACTTTTACTATGGCGTCGACAAAATTAGTCCTAGTAAAAAAAATATGTTTTTTATGTTAATTATTTATGTTCATATAAACAAAATTATTATGGACGATAACTTTTTTCCCCTGGGACCGATTATGGTGTCATCATAATAATATGGTTAGTATAAAGTTGATGGTGTGTGTGGTCTTTCACGTAGAATACATCTCATCTCTGCACATTTACTTAAATTTTTTGGGCCCAAGAACAATAGCAAGTTTTGCATTCTCCTTGGTGGTTCATTTTTTTTTAATAATAATAATAATAATAATTTATTGACAGTTTTATAAGGTTTACATCAAAGCTTAATCTAACGGCATCTGCACTAAGCATGAAGCTTGTATCGCAGGGGCCCTTAATAATTACTTAAAAAACTAATTTCTATGAACACCAGCTCGAGGGTAATTACATCTGTTACACATTACACAAATGATTATGGATTATTATCCCCAGGAAAACGCGTGTTCCTCAACATCAGCTACTTCGACTTCGGCTACGGGGTGTTCGACAAGGGCGTGCCGTACAACACAACGGACTCCATCCCCGAGGACTCGTTCCTGGAAGTGCAGGTGGACCTACAGAGCATGCCCATCAGGCCGTTCCTGAACGTCAACCTGCTGACCAGCGGACTCTTCGTGTCCACGTCTGAGGTGCTTCGAGTCAGGTTGAGGACGGGGGAGAATGTCACTGGGGTTGGGTTTTTGGGGCATTTTAAAACTGGTAAGTAGTTGGTAACATTGAAAGTAACAGTGTTTGATGATTTATATGTGCATAAATAATATTTTGGATTAATTTGGTATTTTGAGAATTTTGCTAAATGTTGATGTGGTCAACTTTTTGTAGAAAATTTTATTGATTTCGTGTAATCAGTAATGGAACTGCAGGTCAAAATATCTAAAACTGTTTATATTCATGTCTTAAAATCCATAGAAAAGTCTGAAGCGTTTTTACACAATATACAGTTGCTGTACGCATTATCCTCGAATCTTCCACGAAAAAAGAGTTTCAAACAGGTACCTACTTTGAACTGGAAAAACAGTTTCGATAGAAATTAATTGTTACCAATTGTGAACTTTTAATTAAATAGGTACTACACCTGGAAACATAAGCCACTTTAACAAGTGCCGGACGTATAAATAACCCAATACACGTCGTTTGACTACTGATGGTAGTGTACGCTCGACAGCACATCACGGTAAACACTTGCAGTTCGATAATAGCACTTATGCCCCCGACATAAGAGCGATACAAAGTCCAAAGTGTATATAATAGTCTGACGTGCTTTTGACTGTACATCTAATTCCGCAGTGGGGTTTCTCAACGTTAGCCACGTGGTGGACCTGCGCTCGGCGCGCGGCGGCCGCCTCGCCGCGCCCAACTACCCGCTCAGCGCGCCGCCGCGCGGCGTCCTGCGCGCGCGCATCCTCGCCCCGCCGCGACACACGCTAGCGGTCGCGTTACACTCCGCTGTGTTGGCGAGACCACCGCCGCCTACTACCACTCATGCGTCGTTAGCTACTACGGAGTTAGCTGAGACGGAGGCCAAGCCCGCGCCCTATGAACCTTGCGGACACGGCAACGGATGGATCGAGGTAATTTTTTTTTATTGCAATGTGTAATAAGACGAGCAGATCGTACACCTGATGGTAAGCGCCACGTCTGTCCTTATACAGTTCAGTGCCAAACAGTAACTAAGCAGTTACTGTCTGGCACTGCCTTGCGCCCACTACACCGAGACGACAGTTATTAGCTCTCATATACCCAGTAATTCCACTAGATTCAGTGCCCTTTCCCCAAAACACAGAAGTGCGTGACACACTTCTATTTCACGGGAAAATATCTGGCACTGCGGTGGTACCCACCTAGACGGCCCAGTACAGGAACCTACCACCTGGTAAACTAGTAACTCAACGCAGTCTCGCTCTTACCTCTGCTATGCTTGCGCATCTGCTGGCCCCGCCGCGACACACCCTAGCGGTAATATTACAGTCTGCTGTGCTAACGACGACCACAACTTACGCCTCTACTTCTGAACTTGCTGAAAAATTCCTAATGTACTGTGGATACGGCAAGAAATGGATCGAGGTTTGCTTCCACTAGTCGCTAAGACACACGCTCTCTTACTCGCGCATTACTAACCGTTTTCACATGCAGTAAAAATACTAGTCCTTGATAAACGAAATTCCTCATTTACAAGATATTTCATTATAGGTGAAGGACAGCTACACGGACAACAACGGAACCCAGTGGACTCTCTGCGAGGGAGCACGCACGAAACGCAAGCTGGAACCGCGCGCGCCGCTCGTGATCACGTCGTACCTGCACGCGCTCACCGTCACGCAGCACGCCGGCAGCCGCGGCCTCGCCCTCGACATCATCGTCGTCGTCAACAAAGGTTCGTCTGCAACACTATCACGCTATCACTCACTGTTTACTTTAGGACGTCCCGACATTCTTTTCAACAAAGGCAGGTAGAGCATATTGGATCTTCCAATCTGGATTGAGCCACTCGACTGGAGAAGTACCTTCATTTTTCAGAAGACCCCAATGAAGTAGCATGTCATAAATGATGTGTTATGTTTCGGTCAGTGTATAAAGTCTCCAAAGCTCAATTGGAGGGCATGGTGTTGGCAGCTAGAAGAACCTTTCTTTTGTTGCCAATATTAAGTTTTCCCTTTAATTTACGGGGTCAGCCGCTGACCCACCGTCAGGGACACGCGATTGCTACCTCAGGTGTTACAAGCGTCCATAGGAAACAGTAACCGATTACCATCCCACCACCACCCTTTTGGTGTCAAAAAAGTTTTTCTCATACCAAGTGACCTTCAACAGTTACTTACATCGTAAGTTTAGGGGTTTAGAAGAACCAAACCAAAAAATGGAACATAATCTTTCGAGATCGTTTGCGGTAATTATCAGAAAAATCCTGTCAATAATGTCCCAATTTCACTTCTAAGAGCCAGTTTTTGTAATATAAAAACATCACACTAATTGGCTACTCTGGTGCACAGATGCAATATACACAGACTTGTTCCAGACCCTGAGTACCACAGCAAGTTGCTGCTACTGCCGGACGAGACTAGCTTAGAATCTTGTTACCCTAATCCTTGCCTGCACGGCGGCGTATGCGCGACGGATGACCATAGGAACTACTGCCAATGCAGCGGATATTACACTGGTAAGGAGAATTAGCTGATGTCAAATGTAACTGATGGTAACTTTGTAACTTCTGTGTGCCTCGGAAAATATTACGCTTGTGTCTATTCGATCGTTTTAGGCAGGTTATGGGCGTGAGGGAATAGAGAGTGCATCTATGCTTGCGCTTTTACTTGTTGTCACTTATCGCGAGTCAAGCTTACTTTGTGTATTATTTAGAACATGGCTCGGGTTGTGATCACCAATCTGCATTGAGCAAGCGTGTCAATTAAACCATTACTTATCATTGTATCGATAACTTGATTTCAAAGACGAAGACAATTTTGCCTTTATTTTTGGAGAAAAAGATGCTTTTCGAGACCTCAAACCTTGTGTGGGAATCTGAAAAATTGCTTTCCACTTCCCACTAAATCAAATAACAATTTTTTTTCCGCTTGGAACAAACGTTGACTGGCAGAGTATGCCATTAGGCATTAGGTCCGCCTTATGTTCTTCTTGATTGTGCATTAAAGTTTAAATAAAATAAATAAATTTCCTCGGTTCCTTTTCAAACTCCTAAAGGGAAGAGCCGGATCCCGCATGAATTAATATGCTGATACTATTATTCCGTGTGACGATTAGGTATATTCTGCCTGCTAACTGCATGCGAGCGCTCGCCGTGCATATTCGGCAACTGCACGCTGGTGGCGGGCGGCGGCGGCTACGCGTGCCAGTGCGCACGCGGCTGGCGCGGCCGGCGCTGCGGCGAGCGCGTGCGCGCCTGCGCGGCCAGGCCCTGCAACAACCGCGGCGCGTGCACTGAGCGAGATGGCGGGTTCCTGTGCCAGTGTAACCCTTCGTGGAAGGGCAAGAGGTACGCTACCACTACTTTTAGATTGAATTTAGTTATACTTTGTAGCCACCGAGAGATTGCCATTTATAGCTGTCTAACCCATAGGGAATATACCGTCATCCAAAATAGAACATTAAACGAAATAACGCCAAAACACCATATTTCTTCAGTAACTTTTGTATGATGAATCAAAAATTCAAAACTTTATCTGTTCTTACAGTTTTAACCAATGACACTAATTTAACAACGAACGCCTTTTCTATTGGTGTGTGGCATTTCTTATGGACAAATAGTTTTCCAATTCGACAGATATTAAATGGAATTATTGTTAGTCCATTCGCATTTGCCAGTTCCTTTGAAATAAAGGACTTTAAAATAAAAAATCTTTTTTTAGTAAAACAAGTAAATGGTAACTTAAAAATATGTTGTGATTTTATTCCCGAATTGAATAAAACACACGAAACCATCAACCGCTATTTCTCTCGTCAACAGATGCGAAATCCCCAACCCAACTCCCAACATCGTCAGCCTCGGCACGCGCATGATCCAAGAGCCGTTCTGGCTCGGCCTGTTCGCCGTGTTCGTGGTGCTCGGCATCATCGGCCTGATCTGGTGCGCCAAGCGGCACTTCCCGGAGAAGATCGAGAAGTTGTTGGCGGAGGAGGCCGACCGCTGCGCTAGACGTAAGTACGCCACCTGCCGTCAAATAAGTTACGGAAGTGTTGGGCTCGGTCATTTAATTATATTCTTCAAATATACCAACAAACTTAAAAGTATATTCCGGAAAAGATAAATTAAAGAGATTAGGGAGTCAAATCAAAACAATCACGATGGAAACCATCATCATTATTTATTTGACTTCTTCACAATGTATCTCATGATATCGATTCATTGAAATTACTAAAGTTATTTGATTACAGCAGGTGACTTCAATAATAAATTTTAAAAAAGGCCATAGTAATTAAATGACACGAGCAATATAAATCCAACACTGCTGGAGGACAAATTCTTTAGGCTCCCAATTGGTACCAAATCCCGATGATCGCAGACTTGTTCTACCAATCCGTTTTGTCAGCACACTCTCAATGCGTACAGCTTGTCACTGTCACGATTAAGACCAGTGTAGAGGCGTAGCATGGCTTCTAATCTTTAGAAGAATTATGTCTAAGCAGCAGACACCTTATGCATAGATCTGTTCTCAAGTTCCGGATAAGAGAACTATACAAAAACCACAAATATATACTAAAGTATGTTGACAATCAGACAAAACATGAACGAAGGTTTAACATACAAATCCAAGTCAAGCATTAACTCAACTAACAAAGATAACAATAAGTATAAGTATATACCCGCAGTCCACGCTACGCCCCTGCACATCCACAGTTAAGACTTAGTTAACTACGAGAGAACCAGTATCTTTGTATAGCAAACCTCTGTCACAGTAATATTGATGACGCTTATTTTGATCGTAAGGTTGTTTCCGCTATACTCATGTATTTTCTGATAAACGCACTGTCTCTGGGATGGTAAGGACACGTTTTAAGTACTCTTTCTTCTTTTGATATCTTTCTCTCTCTGTGTTTCGACTTGCGGGTTCAGAAACTTTCCTTAGACGTGTATTTGATATTAGAGAATGCCACTGAATTGTCGGTGCATGCATTGCAATAGTTTAGATTTTATTCTTCTTAGAAGTAAATGTTTGGTTTCTGGACTGCGCAAGATGCACAATTATTTTTACTTGGCTTATTTCCAAAGTTTAATAGTCACGAGAATTGTGATTCAGTAACCTTTGGAAAAGATAAGCTTGTAAGGAAAATAGATAAATATTTCCAAGTCAAAATAATTGTGTTCTAAATGTACTGCAAAAAGGTTTGCCAGAAAACACTATGCGCTTGGACATCCCAAGATATTTAATTATTTCCCCACATATTAACTACGATCTATTTTACTGCTTCTTAAGAAAATCCTCTATTGACAGGACGACTAAGAAGGACTCAATTGATTTTGATATTTATATTTTTATGCTTTGGCTCCACTGCCGTTTTTAACGACTTAATAAGCACTGATAAGTTTAAATTTAATTATTTGATAAACATACCAACTTACAGAGATAAGACAGATACAGTTAAGTAGCAAAGGCGCTGCAGTCACGTTTCTTTGATACTTCCATAATGGAGTTATTCAAAACTTTGATGAATTAAACAATGAGAAAAATTATTTAATATTCTTCTAAACATTTAATATAAATTGGATTCTGAATTGATTGAAAAAAGATCCAAGCGCTAAAATAGTTTAGCGATAAGTTAACCGGGTATGTCCACGCGCATGAACGTGTCTGGCGTTTAGCCGTTTGCGGCGGGCGCGCGGCGGGTGACCGGCGGCAGCGGTACGCAGCGGTACCGCAGCTGGAGCGATAGCGGTGCGAGCCGGCGTTTGTCAATCGTGACGAACGTTCGCGCCGCCGCCGAAGGTTCGAGCGTGGTAGGTAGCGCGGGTGGCGGTACTCCAGGATTAACGCGAGACATCCCCATGGTCAGATTAGCGTTGGTACTATACAACTTCTGTGGATGCCAAACGGCATATAAAATGCGCTACTATTGGTTGTTTTACTTATATCATTATTAAAATGAACACCACATTAATGCTTAAATGTATATAGATGACATCGTTATAAACTCTAATGCAATTTGGGTAAAAAAATAAAATTCTAGACTAGATAGTTTTGCAATTTTGTAATGACCAAGAAATTCTGGTGGTATTTATTTGCCTTTCTTAACAGAGATGACTATACAATTCACCTGCGTTTTCTTAAGTGCATATTCAAATCAAATCATTTACTTGCATATTATGGGTAATATTGTAACATAAAAATATTTAAAAAAACAAGCAATAGTGGAATTAGGCTTATCTATTTCATTGAATATTTTTGAATTTTAACGCTAATGTGACCACAAAAAGTTGACGCGACACGGGCAACCAAGCGAAGGTTCGTCACGACCAGCGTGCAGCGGCGGCGGTTGAGGCCGGTGCTGACGCGGCGTTTGTTCGCAGCGGCGGCGTGGCGGCAAAGCGCCGCGGGCGCGGGGGGCGGGGGCGAGCCGGCGCGCACGCTGCTGACGCGGCTCGGTATCCGCAAGCCGTCGGTGTCGGGCCTCTCGCCGCACCCACGGGCCGCGCGCACCTTTAGCTTGGACGATCTGTTAAAGCCGCCGCCCGGACGTAAGGAGCGAGCGAGACTTGCCCGCGCACTCCGCACCGATGCCCGTCCCATTCGCGATCACCACTCCATGCCACTACTCTACGACCGTTCGTTTGTTGCACTCTCTACTTGTTCAATTACAAATTTTAGACTAATCCACTAGATGGAAATACTCGCAATTATTGCACTTACTGGCTGTAATTTCTAGAGCACTTATCATAGTGCTTTAAGTTCAATAGATAATGTTTATTCTTACAATTTCTATGCAATTACTGATTTTTAATAATCACCTTGAAATAATTTCTCTCTGCAATTTAACTTTGTCAATCTGATGGAGATTTCACAAAATTTCATAACATTATTCACAAAATTTCGCACTTTCTTTTTCATGCCACATAATGGTCAACAATCTTATAAATTCTACACATTACATAAATCATTATGTCATAGTTGGCTTACCTTTCTTTTAGTTTGATGCCACTTCCGGAAACATCTTCTGTCATTTTTATCACTATTAATGTGCATTACCTACCTAAAACATAAAAGTAAATCGTTTCATCTAGCGATCTTAATTCTGAAACACTTTTCAAATTGATTCATATTCATACCTAATTTGGTTTCGTATTCCTATTTCATTCAAATAAATGTACATATTTATTAAATCTTACCAAATAATTTTAAATTTCTTCGTTCATTTCAAATTTAATTTAAATTGTGACATTTAAAACAGTTGGGTTAAATTTAAATATTCAAACGCGTTCAATCGTTAAATCAGACATCATGTATAGTTTATTTGCAAGTACAATGTTTTTGTCGCAAGCATCGAGCATCTATGCGGAGCGCGCGGTGTGCAGCTCAAATAGCACTGAATGTGGACCTGCTGTTGAATGACACTCGATGTGGAATGCTGTCCTTGACCAACATAAATTGGTCCGCTAGTTACTTCAATTGATGTGTGCACCCTTGACTATGCACAGAAGCATTTCTATGTAGCCGCTCCTCCTTCGTTGACACCTTTTTAGATCGTCCAACCTTTTCTACATCTTTTAAACTGTCAGTAAAAACTTAACTTGATCTATAACCATGGAATTAATATCTATGTAACATATTAAGTCTATGTCTGTAACCAACTTTAAATGTGACGTCACTTAATTGTATTTGACAGGCAATTTAAAAGATGAACTTTCTATGTATATGGAATGTTGCTTGGGCATGCTCTTTTAATCTGGACATTGTTTTGCGTTTAACTACAACTTGCTTATTATAACTTAAACTATCCTATTACATTGATTTTGAACTTATCTTACTAATATACTGAGCACAACAATGGCCTTATTTGTATATGGTTATTGGAATTATAATAGTCAATATTTCGCTGAATATACGCTTTAAATGTCGCTTTGAATGTTTATTTTCCAATAGCCATATATCACAACATTGGTAGATCAACATCCCCATCAGTTTGTTATGTGAACCAAAGAAACACCTCCAATTAACACGAATACTCGTATCTACACATGTCAATAAAACGAAACTCAATTGGCACAGCTAACAAAATTTACGAATATCTTTTGGCACTCACCCTACCTAAAGAATTGGCTTCCATTAGATGCACTACGAGATCAAGGCATGATGATGATCTCTCAACTCCTAAGCGTTTCCGATGTTATGGTTTCAACCCTAAAATTCTGAATATTGTGTAGCTTTTGTCATGAACATTGGTGTCGTATAAAATGCTTTTCATAGAACAAATTGGGCATCAAACTGATATTATATGAAGACCTTCGGTACAGGAACGCCATCGCCTCGGAAAAAACGCAACAATTCAACACCAACAAAGAAGAACGCAGCAGAAAAAAAGCAAATACTCCAGCAGTTGATAAGCCCAGCATCGGGCAACGACCACTCGAAAAAGATAACGATGGGAGAGCTCATACAGATGTCGGAAAAACGGACGTTGAGTACAGTAGAAAGTGCACCTGCTTTTGTGGACTACGGTATAGAAAATAAAGAAACGTCATTCGCAAGCGAAGCGTCCACGCCATCCACCTCTCCGTCTATGAGGCACATAATATCAGACCCTAAGTTAGAGAAGAAGGTGACTTTTGCAAGGTTATTAAATAAAGTTTCCGCTGAGATGAGCTCCAGTTCTGACGTCGATATGGTGAATACGATAGCAATACCGATGGCTGTGATAGCTGATAGGGGCATGAGAGCTAAAGCGTCAAGCACTCCCCCTTCACCAGGGGTCGAGGTCAGGTCCCCGCATAGCACTTCCAGTAATCAAGGCAGCGATTCAATGTCCAGTCTAGACTTAACGCTAGCACACGCTGCTTTAAAGAAATATTCCAGGTAATCAAAAACACATACTACTTAAATTGCAAAAATATTGAAATAGATGTAAATCTGGTTATGTTTCTTATTTATTAATTTACTTCCTGCTGTACGTTTTTTTGCAAATACACTCGTACTCTACTTGAATACTTGATCAATATCAAACATAACACACTGACATTCTGATCCTACGGTGTCGCAAAAAAAATCGTTCAGCTCAGCAAGATTTACGAGGTCTTCCACCCTGTTTCATTTTCAATGCAAGACGGCATGAGACAACAGATTTTTGTTCATTAAAACATGTCAACATCATGTCAAAAATAAATGTTGTGACGTGATATTGTGTTAACGTTCTGAGCTTACGTAACTTATTGAGCATTTTAAAATTTCTAGAACACCAAAGATATCCAGCGCAGACTCGATCCTCGCTATGTTCCGAAACTTCTCCTCATCTTCCGCCGCAATAGTATCCCGAGCGTCGTCTGGTGGCGTGTCTGCCTCGAGCACACCGTCAGCATCTTCCCCCCAAGACGACACCGTGGACGGTGACGACATTTCATTGGCCTCATCTTACATACCGTCGCTGGCGCCAGACTCACCGATCAGTAGGCCGCATAACACCATTGAGATTCAAGTAAGTCTTCCTACTATTACTACTACTCTTTTTCGTAGATATTTTACCTAAATTGCAATTTGCATTAAATGAGAACTTAAACACTGTAATTATTTCCTTTCAGGTGCTCGATCCTTTGAGTGCTCACAAATCATCGTCATCAGGCAGCAACCTGCTTCACCCACCGTCAATCCTGCTCGAAGTGCCAAGTGGCATCAATAAGTGCCTCTCGCCCATCCGTGAGCTGCCCACTCCCCTCCCAACACCGCTGCCCACCCCTCTGCCGACCCCTTTACCCTCTCCCCGGATGCCCAGGGCCATGATGGAGCCAGACACGAAGAGCGAGTCGACGGCTACTTGCGTGTCGCCAAGTGAGGATGAACTAGATGAAATCAAGAGTGAGAACCCTGAGAGACCGATTTCTGGATTGCGACTGAGGGTAAGGAATTCTGGAGAAGAAGCGACGGTCTTTAGAAATGACAAACGAAGTAATTAAAGTAACAAACTTCGTGGAGGGTCTTATTGTAAAATTGAGCTAACATTCAAATATAAAAAAAATAATAGGTGTAGTAATTAAAAAATTGGTGGACTAATTTACTACAATGAACTTATTATTGTTTAACTATTACTTTTTACAAAAATAAATAAAGATGAAAAATTGTGAGTAACTGCCGCACTCAGAGACGTAATTTTACTTTAATGATAATTATAGCACAACCTATGGTACTTAACATCATAAAAATAAAGACTATTATTCAATGACAAAATTAGTATATCAGAGATTAGCGTTAATTGGCGTCTCTGAGTGCAGCAGTAAGACTATTCGTAATTACAAAACTTTTTATGTTTCAGTTACGACAGCCAGCTATTATCAGCAGTGAAACTCCGACACCGTCCACTCACGTTACAGATTCCCCTAGTCCGAGTTTCACCCACAGCCAGGATTCAGAAAGGGAATTATCATCCCCATCGCCCGCCCCTCCCGCTCTACGAGTTCCAATACTTACCATAGAGCGCCCTTCCCCTGGTTCGCCTCCCCCAAGGCGCACCCCTCCTCATTTAGAGTTCCAACCTCCGCCGCTCATCACAGTGACGTACAACGCTAGTGAAGAGTCTGACGAACCAATGTCGCCGAGACCACCACCACCAAGCGGCAACATGTGCTACTTAAGTCCCTTCTCAATGTCCGCAAGAGGAGAACGGGCTCCCTCAGAATCAAACCTCTCCTCATCTGGGTACAGTTCGATGGCAAGCCCGGGACCTTCAAGATGTGGGTCGAGCAACCCTTTATGTCCTTCAGAAATGGAAGACCCCGGCTCCGGCGGAGGACCTTCTTGTTTTCAATCGAGAAGGAGGCCGTTGATGAAAACTAATTCGAGTCCTGCAGCGTCTAATGACGATTCTAAAGAGAGACGACGAGGGAGATCTGACTCGGAGACGCTGTCGGACGACCCACTGCTCGAGTCCAACGATGAAGGCATCGGGACAGACGAGAGAGTAGACGACGTACCGTCCAGTGCGAAGGAACTAGAAACGATGGTGTGTTTAAAGGAAACCCTGGAAGTGCCGCAAACGACTCTATGCGCTCCAAGCGGAGTGACCAAATGTTCAATAGTTAAATGTATTAGCGTCGAAAGGGGGTTAGATGAAAAGGCGAGTCTGAGGCCTCCGACTTTGCTATCCGACTGCAGTAGGCCTTTAAGTCCAGTAAGTTCCCGAAGCGAAAGTCCACTAAGTGATAAGACTGGTCTCGGACGGTTTTCTCCTCAATTCTACGGGAGGCAGTTGCCGTTTACAGACTCGGACGGTCTGTATGATTTTCCGAGCTCGGAGTGCGTGAAAGGGAACAATTGTAAGTCAGCTAACAACGCGCAGAAGAAATCTGGCAGGAAAAGAGACCGGAGAACGACGAGGACAGCTTCCCATGAGGTCACAGGGACAGCCAAATCCACTTTACCGCATATGCCGCATTCTATGCACAATTTATTAGAGGTACGTTTAATAAAAATGTTCCTTCTTTTGAATTAAGTTTAGATTTCATTAGTATCTTAGATTGGTTCCATCGATATTGTACGAAATCGTCAATGTAGATTGTACAAAATCAACTGGACAACGCTGACAACTGGAACACTTTTTCTGAGCATAATATAAATTGTTAACTATCATTTCTATGATGAACTATGTCCGAAAATTAACTATGATTTATACTTACTGAACGTTTACTAAGCGTTTCGCGATTATGGAATTACAGGAAGAATTCACTAAAGACCTTTTATTAATCGTCGCTGCTAGCAACAACAGCAAACGCTTTTGGTGCCGGCTCCACAGCGATTTGTACTGTCCAAAAGTCTTTACTCTATGGGTTCGTCCACCAAATGTAAAAATAACATTTCTTCTAAGCATTTCTTCTTGTATCATTTATCTTGAAGTGTTGTCTCTTACCTTGGAGTCAGGAATAATGATTCTGGGTCTCCAAAATACTACCTTTCTAGTTATAATATACGACTTCCCCAGGTCCCAGGCTGTCGCGAAGCATCCACGCGCAACCGCAAGGGAGGCCGCCGCCGCTCCCGCTCGCAGGCGCCTGCGCCGGCGTCATCGTCATCGTCAGAGGACTCCGTGTCCAACGCGTCCGTCGCCTCCGTGGCTTCGGCGAGGGAGCTGCGGTTACCTGACTTGGAGATGCAGGTATTTACCATTTTGTAGTTGTATAAAGGTATAAAGATCTATCCGTATTGGCTTAATTGGTCGATGCTCATAACTTTTCAACTCTTAATGGTCTCCGAATGCGGTATCTGAGCTTTCCAATAAGCACACAACAAGACCACTCAAACTTCTTTTAAAGCTTTCTTTAACATATTTTGAAAAAAACAATTTTACCGTATACAGCATGCCTTAAACACACTCACTGTATTCCTTCGAGTTCTAATTTTTTCTCCAGTGTTGCCAGTGACCGGTTGTTTCTCCAGTGTTGTGGACAGCTACAAAAATCAGATTTTCAATAATAACTTTTCCAACATAACGAGCATAAAGAAGGTTGTTTTGCTGGAGAAGTTAACATGAAAGTGTCAATAGTTACATTCTGGCAACGCTGTCTTCTTCTTATGTACAGTTTTTCTATCTCGTGGCTAGGTGTAGACCGTTGATTATTTTCAGCCAAGCGAGCCAACAAGATTGCGGAAACCGCTCCGCCGCCAAAAGTGCCGTAGCTCCGAGGTGAATGTACGATTGATGGTGACGCCCGTCGATATATGCCTGATGTTATTGTAGATACA
Source organism: Mecyna flavalis (assembly GCA_949319885.1). NCBI lineage: Eukaryota > Metazoa > Arthropoda > Insecta > Lepidoptera > Crambidae > Mecyna > Mecyna flavalis. The sequence goes on from OX439439.1 coordinate 16,192,291, forward strand.
TATACAACATACATTGTGTATACTAAGTAGTTTACCCGTGTAGAGTGAAGGCGGAAAAGGCGTGTCAAGAGGACTTTTGTTATTAAGCAAACTTAATAACAAAATAACTTAAATAACATTTTGTATATTGAATCGGCCGCAAAATTTTGAGGAAGTAACGATGTATTTACTTGGTCTTCTAATTTCAGAGAAGTAAGTTTAAAAACTTTGCAATAAAAAGTTATTTTTACAGTATTCTGCTATTACATAAATTCTCACAAGAACAAAAAAGAAAACTTCCAGGGTCTAAACAGAATTTCAAGAAAACCGAATTTATTTTTGATAAGTAAGCAGCTAGGCAGATCGTTTACTATGATAGTAACACCTTTTGACATGCCTTTGATCTGACACCACAGTTTATTCCTGTTAACTGACATATAAAAACAATACCTATTAGAAAATTACCATCATCATGCTAATAACTACTTCTATACAACGGAACTCATTAGACAGATCATGTTAGGTCATCATAGCAACTTGAAGAATGTGCGTGCGTGTTAAACGTAGAATAGATGTTAAGAATGTTTGTAGAAGTTATTAACTAGTGTTGCTGAATTACCGATAGTTTGAATATCGATACCTTGAAAACAATCGATAGCAGTAGGTATCAATACTATTTTACGGCAACACTATTGTTTTACCCAAATCCCTTAGATACAGGAATTGTTACTGACCGAAAAACTGTATCCATACTCAGAATTAAAAGCTAGACGCATGAAGTTGAGTTATTTTTTTATTATAATAAATGATCTATTAAACGTTGCATTTATTTTAGGACACATCATCAAAAATATCATCGAGTCTAGACCTTACGGAAGACGGTCGGAAGCCAGCGAAGATTAACAAGTTGAGGACCATCAGCAATCAGATCAGGTAACAAAAAATAATTTACATGGAAAAATAGGAATAATTGATTGTTTTATTCCACAAATAATTGTCATTTATCTAATGGTAGAATAGATGCTAAACCTTTCATATGTAAGTACTCAAAAGTCGGTCCTATTTATAAAAAGACCTTTTTGGCCATACTATTTAAATAAGACGTTCCGAAGATTACCTAACATTTGCCCTGATACATCTGAATAGGAGGTTTGGAGGACTTTGACAATAAATTAACTAAGAGAAGATAGATAGATAGATAGATATACTCTTTATTGCACAAAATTATAAAAGAAAATATGTTACAAAAATGGGTGATACAATGTAGGCGGACTTATTGCTAATAGCAATCTCTTCCAGTCAACCTTAAGGTAGAGGAAAATTCTAAATTAATTTTAAAAAGTAGGCAGTGCAAAACTCAAGAACAAGAAATAAATACAAGTAGAACACAATTCAAACTTCTCAAAAAAGTAAGAGAAAAAAAAAACAATACAAAAAAAAAAAAAATATATAACATATACTTACTTATATAGGCATACACATACACATACTTATACATACATACATACATACCGACTTAGTAAAATAAATACATAGAAAATAATAACCATGGATTTCACACAAAAGAAACAGCTGACAAAAGTAAACCATGAAGATGGAATTAGAAAAAAAGAAAGAAAACAATTGAGTTACCTAGTCTCGCGGAAGTTAAGGGAGGGAAAGAAAATAGGATTTGACACGGGATTTAAAAATGTGAGGTGTCTGGGATTCACGGATAGATAGGGGCAGAGAGTTCCAAAGGTGAATAGATTTGATAGTGAAAGATTGAGAGTAAAACTGTGTGGAGTGGGATGGACAATTTAGATGCAGCTTACGGGAAGAACGCAAATCATGACCTCTGGTGGATTGCAAGAAATTGAAACGTTCTTTTAGATAAGGAGGAGATAAAGGGTTAAATAGTATAGAAAAAAGTAGACTGAGAACGTGTAAGTCACGGCGACGCCGTATAGGAAGCCAACCAAGCTGTGCTCGGTACTCAGACACATGATCATATTTACGAAGGCCAAAAATAATACGAATGCAAAAGTTTTGCAGCCGTTCCAGCTTATCAAGAGATGATTCGCAAAGATCGACATAGCAACAGTCTGCGTAATCGAGTAACGGCAGCAAAAGGGCCTGCACAAGCACAATTTTGGTGGGTACTGGTAAAAAATTGCGAAGTCTGTTTACAGAACGAGCCGAAGCAAACACCCTCCTGCTCACCTCCCCAATTTGCTTATCCCAAGACAGAGTGCTGTCTACATAAACACCCAGGTTTTTAACCACTTGGCTTAAAGCTATATGGACACCGTCAAGTAAAATTGGTGGTAAAGAACCATAGTCAACCCGTTTGATCATCCCTGATCCACCAACTAGTATTACTTGCGTTTTTGCAGGATTGACTTTAAGCCCAAAAGACTTGCTCCAAACCGAAATACGATCTAAATCGTCATTAATTGCCCCAATAATACTCGAAAGCTCATCACGATCACCGTGGGAGTAAAGTTGAAGGTCGTCTGCATAAAGATGGTAGGAAGAAGATAGTCCAAGGGTGATACCATTGATAAAAGTAGAAAAAAGAAGAGGAGACAAGACGCCACCCTGAGGTACACCAGCATTGACATCATTCCATGCTGAAAAGGAATCGTCAATACGAATACGTTGCCGGCGACCATACAGATAACTATGAAACCAATCAACTACCGTTGGAGATATGTTAAGAGAGCGTAACAGACCAAGCAGGATGTCGAAGTCAACACAGTTGAAAGCATCACTGAAATCCAGCAACACCAGCACCGTTAGACGTCTACTGTCCATGGCAAGGCGGATGTCATCGGTGATCTTAACTAAAGCCGTGACCGTACTATGACCACGACGGAAACCAGATTGAAAAGGATTTAAAAGGTTATTTTTAGACAGGAAAAAGCTGAGCTGTTGATAAACCACACGCTCCAGGACTTTGGATAGGAATGGCAAAATGGATATAGGACGGAAATCTGAAAAGGAAGATGGATTCACTTTCTTTGGGAGTGGAACGATTTGAGCATGTTTCCAAGAAGTCGGAAAGATACTCGTGGACAAGGAGTAATTTAGGATATGGGTAATGATGGGAGTCAAAAGGTCAAGGAGAGGAATGATCATTTTACGGCTAACACTGTCACTGCCAACAGCGTTAGAGGCTATAGCTAAAATGTTCTTCTTAACATCACAATCGGTTAGTTGATCAAAGACAAAAGATGAGTAGTCAGGAATTGGAAGAGATGAAAGATCATTTAATGTTTTAGTTTTAGTATTACTATCAATTACAGATGATGATGAAAAATGCTTGTTTAAGTGGTCGATGTTGATATCTATAGGAAAGGAACTGTTAGATGTCTTACCAATTCCAAGCGACTTTAGAAATTTCCAGACTTTGGCCGGATTTTCATTCTCTACTGATGCGTGAATGTAGCGTCGTTGAGCATCCCTACACAATCTATTGCATCGGTTCCTTATCAACTTATACTTTTCTCGGTTTCTGTCGGACGGGTCCATTTTATACTTAGACTTTGCCGCATGTTTCCTATCTCGGAGTGTTTTTAACTCATCAGAGAGCCAAGGAGCAGGAGAGTGTTTTATCTTAACAGGCCGAACTGGCGCGTGCTTATCAAAGAGCTGGATCAATAATGAATTGAAAGTGTTTACTTTCTCATCAACAGAATTAGAATTATAAACAATAGACCAGTCCATACCAATAGCATCCCGTCGTAGTTCTTCAATGTTCATGCCACCAAAATTGCGTTGCAAGGCGACCTTCACTTTAGACTTAGGAGGTCGGACCTTGTATGATAAGTAAATAAGATCATGGAAAGAAAAGGCCTCGGCATTACATTGACCATGCTTGGCAACGTGATCGCTGGAGGATACAATAATTAGGTCTAAAAGAGAAGGAGAACAATTCGGAAAATAATGAGTAGCGTCAAGCGGAAGAATATTAAGGTTGCTAGCATTTATGATAGATTTAAGTCGAGAAGAACGAGAGTCGTTTTTAAGAAGACAAGTATTAAAGTCGCCCATAAGGATCGTGTGGCTACAAAGGGGAGTCAGATCCTCTAACAGCTTCTCCAGAGTAGAAAAATAGTCTACCCTTAGAGAAGGACTGTAGAAGACTCCGAGAAGAATTTTGCAATGTGAGAGAGTAAGCTCAACAAAGAGGTGCTGTGCTACTTCTGATGAAGATGTTGGAGAAGAGACATTTACTATAGAAAAGGGAATATAGGAGCGAATATAAATTGCAATACCACCTCCAGATCTGATAATACGATCATTCCGTACAAGTTGGAACCCTGGAAGAGAGAAGGACGAGGATGGAAGACAAGGATTAAGCCAAGTTTCTGACACAAGAATGGCGTGAATATTTTTATTGTCAAAAGAGGCAACCATGTCTGGGAAATGTGCTGGAATACTTTGAGCATTGATGTGAATAAAATTAAAGTTTTTAGACACATCAGAGAAAGCATTAGTAAGAACATCAGAGAGTGGCAAAGATGTCGAGTGGAAACTATCATTTAAAGAAGAAGATAAAGATTGAAAATGGTCACTCTGGTCAGCTGAAGTGGCACTATGTGAATCCATAAACAAAAAATATAATAATAATAAATATAAAAAAGATTAATTACAAAATAAATAAATAATATAATACAAAAATAAATATAACCTATATAAAATTTGCGCTTTTCGAAGAGAAACACAAAATGTGAAAAAAAAATCTCACTAATCAAGTTATCCTCACAAAGAAAGATTAAAAAGCTTATAAACGCTTGCCAAATGCGAATTGGCGGTAATCACAGGGGTTACAAACTCAGAAAAATCCGGTACATATTTTGTCTGAGATCGTATCCTGGTACTTACACTTCTAGACCACTAATTAGTAATTCGTTACCATAATATCGGTTTTGTAGTCGATTAGTAGAACATCACTAGAGAATAGCAGACTTCCCAACCGTTTCAGATTCCTCCGGCGCTTAGAACGCAGCCTCAAGATGAAGGAGACCTTCCCGGCCGTCTCGGACGACGAAGGCGACGAATCGTCCAGCGTCACCTCCCCCCTTCTTCAGGGGAGAAAGGAGCTGGGGAGAGTGCCCAATATGCCTTCCCATGCCATCTCCGCCCCTCTACTCTCGCGGCCGAAGATCACGCGCCAGAGACGATACGACCGATGTCTGCACGCAGAAGACACTAGGACACTCAACACCGCCGGACCTCAAGATAACTCAGATTGAACACACAAGAATAGACTCTGAAGTAAAGCTAATAAACCACGTTTTTTAATGGGTAATGCGTTCAAGACCACTTGGACTGAACACCTAAGAATATACTTTACAGTGTATCTAATAAAACAGGCTTTGACGCGTTGACCTATAAAGTTTAATGCGTTTCTGTCATAGAAATGAACATTAAAATTGTTGTAATCCTCGTGGAGAACCAGACCCTCAACACCTACGGACCAAGACAACTCGTACTGAACAACCAAATATCCACTTTAAAGTGCATGTTATAAAACAAGTTTTTCAATGCGTCGACTTACAACGTATGTTTCATAAAAATTATTATGAAAATTTTAGGAGTAATCCTGCTGAAGAAAATCGGGTTACCAGCTAAAATACAAACACACTTTATCAAACACAATCTCTACAGGTAATTTTATAATACGTTTAATAGCATTTTTTCCGGTGGGACAACCCTAGAGATGTTGCGGTGAAATTGAGAATTCGGACATTGTCGATATCGCGCTAGTTTTGACAGCTGTCAAGTTGCGGTAAGCAAGTTAATATACAAAATTCTAATCTAATGTGATACGATATTATATAAGACACGAAACGTAGTAAATGCTCTAGGTTAGAAGTACAATGACGCTTAAATCGAAGTTTTTATTTCTTTCTGTTCAACTTTTGATGTCTTGATCTATTTTTAAGATTACGCTTGACTTGTAAATAGTTTCCGATAGCAATAACTTGTTTGTAGAACATTAGGTCGTTTTACTGTAGGTAGGTAGGTAACGTAGGACACTTTATGTAAATCATGTTCGTTCTGATTCATTAGTTACTACGTCGTGATTTTACTTTGTAACTTTTTATACAAGTGTAATTTTTAGTCGATTTTCTTCGCTATAAGTTTTAATTTGTTTTATAATAAAACTATGTAAATATAATTATGCTTTTTGTAAATATATTAAACGTATTGCTCAAATGCATATTTTGTGAAATCGTTTTTTGCGCACTTTTTGCTATTTTGTAAATAGTTCAAACATACTTATTGTATTGTAAATACCAGGGGTCGAGAGAGATCTTTCCTTTTCGTTGATAATGTTGAGATACTTGTAAATGATTAAAATTAAGAACTAAAAATATAATGAAACGCCCAAAAAAAATTGGTATACAAATGCACAATTACTACTTATGTACAATTGTATGTACGAATAAAAGGTGTATTAATAAGATATATTTAAAGATAACTAAAATATTCTATCCTTACCTACCGCACCAATAGAATAGTGACAGCAATATCGTCTAGTTGATACTTTCAGAATTATTCATGTTATATACAGAGTTTGTATTAAACGGTCTTATTTCTATTATAACACGAGCCTCGTATGTATAGATCATGTATAGATGATAGTCGCAGCTTACCAAGCACAGTAAATTTATTAATTTTATCGTACTAGCCTATTCCAATCCACAATTACTGTAATTTAAAAATAACAATCGTAATTTGATAGTGTAGGTACTACTAATAGTTGCCTTGGTATGCCTGAACGATAGTAGAGGGAAGGTATTTAGCGTGTAGGTAATCCGTATATCATCGGTATCATCGGTGTTTGTGTTTGTAAGGCGAATTTTCTTTTCACCGAGTACTTTTCGTTTGATAGTTTACTAAGAAGTTTAGTACCTAAAATGCGATACAACTTGGAATTTACATAAGCAAATTGGTAAATATGTTATTTTGAAAAAAAAAGTTTATAATATGACAAGCGATTATTATCTACTATTATAATTCAAAATGTTCTTTACTCCGCTTAAACAAAAAATAATAATAAGCAAATCAAAGGTTAGATTCATTTTTTTGATTTTGATTTTGATTTTGACCTCTAGTCTGTCAGTTCACCATGTACCCAGATAATTTATTTGAAAGTAATGAAACTGGCTCTAGATGTCATTTGAACGCTCTTGTCTATCTCAAAATGAAAACTTCTAAACGATAAAATTGTTTGTCGATATATCGAGTAATGTAACTTGCAAGTTGTTCCGTACATTACCTATTAGCTAGATGCTTAATCGTTAATACATTTTCAGCAATAATTTTATGTGATTTGACTGTTCAAAGACTGACGTTAACTTTGTGTGCACGAACCGAATCTAGTGCTTCTGTGTTTAGTTTTTTGGTGTTTATGTCTATGGCGTAGCTAGAATAAGAAAACGAGGTAGAAAGAAATATTTACGGATTAGAAACCGTATTCAGTACTAATAATATAATATACTGAAACCAGCTAAAAAAAAATAGTGAGCCTAACATACTGAAAGACAATTACCTATATCGCAATCAAATAATCGTTTTAGATTTATCTTGTGGAAAAGTGAAACATCTGGTTACGCCAAAGTTTAATGTCGTGATCTATGTAATAATAAGTAAGTAAATGTGTCTTGAAACGAGGATTAATTTACTTTGCTAAATATTTACGGATTATTAGTCTCTAGATAAGGTGTCTGGTACAACAATCGATATTATATTTATTTTTAACTGTCGTATCGACAATCATACAAATAGTAATGTACGTACAGTATATTTATATTCATGAGACAATGAAGGGTACATTAAGCTACCCAAATAATGATTTTCTTTTAATTCTATAAAATTAAATTCTTCTCAACAAAATGCACAACATTTTCTCATTAAGCTATTGTCGTATTCTTTCACTGAATCAATTTTCTCACTTTATTTGGTTTATGATCATCACTGGTACAATTAAATTAATGCTATGTACATTAGATAAATCGACGTGTATCGTAGTAAAATCGCTAAGAGTGAATCTGAGTAATTAACCCCTTGCTAATAAAAGTTGTTATCCCAAACCTTAACTCTTATATCACATGATAATATGTAGAAACAAATCCAAGACATATTTTAACAAAAAATATGTACGAACTTTATTAGTCAAGGGGACTATATTTATGAAAAACAATGGCCTGTTCATTGAGACTGATTTTCTAAAAACTTACTCTCGTAATGTTGCTTATTTTTTCATTTTATCTATACTTATAATATATTTCCTTTCATGTTTTCATGTTGTTAATTACATTGTAATCATACCGTGTAATTACGTAATTTACTGTACTATATCATCGAGTACCTAATGTATACTAATGTCTATCGATAGAAGCATTAGCCCAAAACTCAAAAGGCAATTTAACATCAGAAAGGATGAAAATTTATATACTTAATCATAATCACCGCTCAAGTAAACTGAAAACCGATACATAATTCTTTTATATTTTCAATTGCATGATGTATCATTTTTCTTCTGAACACCTAATTCACCATTGGCTTTAAAAGTGTTTGTTTCCAAACATACTACACAGTACAAAATAATAATTCAGTGTGCGAAATATGCATATTATGTATTGTATTACCTATTTTTCACCATTTTTGATGTTAAATTCTCTTTTTAGTAATAATATATAATAATTTTATACATAATGAGGGTGAACCATTTTTATTTCGCGTCTTAGTTTTCGCAAAGTGTAGTCAAATCAAAACAAGATTCAAACTTTATGCAAGCGCAGTATAAATTATTATTTATTTAGCATTACTTAGAAAACAAATAAGCTTACGATAACACTTTTTAATAATGAATTTTAAACAACACCGTTATTATTTTAAAAGAATATAACAATGTGGGTCTTGTCAAGACTCATATAATTATAAAATTCTAGCCATAAATAAACAATTGTAAAAATAAACCTCCCAGATTTTGATTTGCACAACATTTATGTATTTTCACAAGGAATCAAATGGAACTTGACCAAAAGGCCAGATTTTGCCAGAGGGCTTAATTTTAGTCCAAAGTAAACCCCTTTTGACTAACCATTAACAAATATTACTAAAATTCATACAGGTTACTTATAACAAAATATACAGATCTAACATCACTATGTGAAGTTTATAGTATTCAAACATGAATAACGTTCGAAGTTTGTGAAATTGTATTAACAAACAATTATTATTTACTAAGCAATATCAAACGTAGATTATTTAATGTTAGTGACTTATTACGTGCAATATCTACGAGTATAATTAAATAATACTGTGATCAACATTGTCTATCATCACATACATATTGCTTTATTTACATTAACGTAAAAAGAAATGATCAGCAATTATAAGCTTGAGTTTGTAAGACAGATGTAACTATTACATCGTACTAAAAAAATCTATAGGAAATCACTGTTTTCATTTCATCGATACAATAGATACATAAAACTAACTATAAAATATGTGTCTCGGGAAAATATAATAATTATAAAATATAAGAATCTTATGTATTCCTAACAACTGGGAGGATGAAAATTGTTGGATGAATTAAATATAAGCTTCTAAACCGTTCCAAACTTAAGCCTTACTTGACTTAATTTATTCAAGTCCTTTTTTAATCCGCGGATAATTTGTATTTAAGTATTGTTTATAAGGGTAGAAAAAGATCGTTCAATGAAAACACCACCAATAGCCGCCTTTATATATTTGTTAATATGTTATAACAAATATACTCGTAATAAAAATAATAAATAAAAATGATTTTCCAGAAAATACTTTCGTGTTCAAGCATTCGAAAGCGATATTCATTTTTGTTTCATTAATAAAGGAATAAATAATTCAACAATTTTAATTTACTCTATTCAACCGATTTTAAGAACCTCAAGTTAGTAATTTAAAAACACAATGTGATTCCTAACTGTAAAAGTTTAACAACAATAACAACCCATTCAATAACGTTAATACTTTTTATTCGAGGATTATGAAAGGCCAGTAGAAGAATAAATTTCTACTGATCTTCACTACATACATTCGTTTTATTCACTTTCGTGCTCAAGATATTTTTATTTAGGGTAAGGCAATTATGAATTGCGATGTCTAACCTTTGCTTTTCAATGGACTACAAGTCTTACTACAAACTAATGGTTGTATTACAATGTCAGTGTAATTTCCTTTTTCCGAGGAGAATGCGATTAGGCACCAAAACCGCAGGTTAGTTAGTTAGTACTGCGGCCGTGTGTGGGACGCGGAACTTAAGCGTCCTACGACCCACTTAGTTCCCCCGGTTTTCCCTTCATATCCAAAGAGCGACTAACAGGTTACCCGTCTTGTGGAAGTAAATTGACAAGCCCAATAATGTAAGGAATTTTCTAAATGAAACCGAACTTTGCATCTAATCAGTTATTCCCCATAATGTGACTAAAACAAAATGTATTCGTAATGGTGGTGAAGAACTATAATATAATGTATAACACTTGTCTGTCATAGGACCATCTGTAGTATTTAGTGACTCACGTACAATGTAAGTGCACCTTTAAATAAGTGTAAAGTTTCAACTAATCGTCTTATGATCGATTTTTGAATGGTGTTCATATTCTCGTACCTATATCATGTGCATTTTCTTTCTGTTTCCATAAAATCATGAATGTTTATGAACCTATTGAATGTGTTTTGGAATGCTAATATTTATAAATAACTTGTTCTGTTCTTTATACTGTATACAATCGCAGTTTGATTATAAAATCCGTCATGAAAAATACCATGTATATAAAATGTATGAAACATAAGTACAGATTCTCGTATATCGTGTAAAAGCTTTTTTATTAAACGTATCTTGCCTTTTACTAAACCAATCCAATCTGCTTGAATTTTATCCTGTTCAAAATCAAAATTTTTGACCCATATTATAGCAACGTACCCACTTCTAGTCGGTATCATCAAATGACGGAATTTGTAGTTTGACTGTAACATTTTATATAAATCTTTTTTACTGAGCGAATGAACCTTTTGCGTTTTCCGGGCGATATTAGGGTTGCCAAGGCTTAAATATAACTCTTGATTGATATAATTTCAGATACGTATACCTACTACTTACATAATTACATACTTTTACATTTCTCCAATAAATCAAAACCTAAAAAACTAATTTACCTATTTGGCAGCCCTACGTGTACGTATGTCCCATTTTTCTGTTTATATGATTCAAAGTATCTATTTTGCGTGGTTATATAGGTATAAGTGATTCGTGTAAATATGTTTTACACGTTTAAGATTTGCGTACTATTAAGATGTATATTCATTATTATACTAAGCATCTTATTCACAAACAATGTAAAAATAAATAAAATTTTGCTTGTTACCTTGTATCTTTCATTTTATAAAAAAAAAACTTTTTATTTTGTCCCGTTCCTATAAAGCTAATTTTCGTCAAAACTTTATCTAAGTAGGTATTGAAATGAAAAATGAGTAACAGGTAAATTCTTTATCTGTACGGTGAGCCACGGATCAACCTAACCAATATGTCAAAAAGTTTTACTTGAAAAAGAACTCTATGCTAATGGACATTAAGCTGATAAAGATAATTGGTTGCAGGAGTTTGACAGATTGGGGTAGGTTGACCTGTGTCTTACTGTACAATTTTCACATAGAAGCAGGGACCGGAACCGCTTACCCTTAAAAGGGTTTTCGTTTGGGTTTCTGATAGACTTGTTTTGAAAAACCCTATCAAATAGGTAAGCCTATTCATTGGCTTATCTCATCAATATGCTTACCAATTCATTACGGTAAGCACTATTTTCACCGAAAACCCTATGATAGGATTACCCTTTAAAAAAGGGTTTTAAATTCAGTTATGCTATTTTAGTCCCTACGCGCAAGTCACGCGACTTATTTTTGCTTGACTTATTTCTGGTTGGAGCGTGAGAGAAGTTCGCAATGTTAACACTCCAATGTGTGGAAAAGAGATAGGGAATTAAAAAGGGTAACACTAATTTAATGGTAAGGGGTTGTAAGCCTTTTTAAATGATTACCAAATCAATAAGGTAACCCAATCAAATACATAGGTTACCATATTGAATGGGTAAACATTTGATAGGGTTACCCTATCAATAGAATTAAGCATGAAAAGGGGTTTTCCGGTCCCTGCTTAGAAGCGGTATATACGAGAACTAGAATAAAATATAAATTCTTACGTACGTTTTGTATTAGGTACCTTATTGAAACGTATTTTTTTATAGCACTTACGCATTTCTTGATTATGAGATTTGATGATCCTATATTACAAAATGACAACTGCAGTGTAAATCTGCCATTCGTTTTGATCTAAGATCAAGCTTTGATCAGAGATCGACCTCTCTTTGAACTGCAGGAGAACCGTCTTTTTTTGTTTTTATTCGAAAAAGTGTTACTACGGTTTTTTAATTTGTTAATTATATTGTAATCTCAGCAGAAGAGATAGTAAAAATAATCGCGTTGGGTAATAAATAAAAATATAAAAATTTCAAAATCCTTTATTCTTAAGTTTTTCACATAATATACAAATATTTACAAAGGAGGATAAAAAAAATATTATGCCTTTTCTTATAAATTAAATAGGATACATAAATCAACTTTAAATTATAAAAAAATATATTTACATTAATCAGCAATTCTTAAAACATCGATGGGAGATGGAAATTAAAATTACACGAAAAAACCAGATCCAAAATTTTGAGAAGGTATTTTTTTTCAAATCAAAGTAAATGCCTATTACATATTTATCACAAATCACATCCATACATTGCTTCTTGATTAAATTACTTAAATTATTTTACACCAAATAATAAATTAAAAAGTTTGGACAGAATTTCGAAAACAATCTCTTAAGACGACGAATTGAATATTTGTGTTGCAAGGATATCGATTTTTCTCAGCAATGACTTAAGCTAAGAAAATAAAATTAATTGGCAGGATTCATCATGTCTTTGACTTTGTTTAGTCCAATTGAATACACGATTGGTAAACTTTTGTAACACAGAATAATTAATCAAAAATACCTCTATAAAAACAGGGATTGTCATTTTTACGACAATCGGAAGCGACTTAAGCCTTCAAAATTACTAAATATAATCACGGAACCATACACTATAATTGGGCCATATATTATTTAAAATACATTTATAGTTTTTAAATCACACGGATAAAACCATTTTGTCGGGTTTTCTAAGAGCGTCTTGCGTCGCGCGGCCCCAGCAGTACGCTCCCGGCTATTGCCAGAGACGGTTCTATGTCAACTGCTCTCCGCCCACGCTCGCTTTTGTTTTTCGAATATTTATTCAAACCACTGACCTCCATCATATACATAGTACGCTGGACTGGCTATACAGTCTGTTTGCCCAACCTGAAATATGTGTGGCCATATTTAGCTTCTAAGATTCACCATCATGTTTATAATAATTTTTTTTATTGTGAATAAGAATGATCTAAAAAGATAGCTGACTACGCACAATCACTATCCGTTGAACTCGAGTCTTCAGAAATGCCGTCTGGTCTGATTCAGTATCAGATTAATTTTTTAATTCTCTTATGAACTTGTACATTTCAGCATCCATTAAGTACCTACTTCTCTTTCGGACAATTGGTCTTCGATGTGGATAACATGTTCACATTGTTTTTGCCATTCATCTGTAGTAACAGTGAGTGACCGATTGGAATGCTTCTTCTGTTAATTTGACAATATTGTTTGCATCTTGTACCACATTTTAACTCTCAACTCGCCTTTTTACTAGACTTCACATAAATTAAAATCATCCAATACAATTTTCTTTTATTGATAACTGGTGCTATTTTTTTTTTGGATATACCTAAAATAATGGAAAACGTTCATTTGAGTGGGTTAATTATAGCTTCGAACAATCGATACCTATGTCTTGTCTTTTATATATCACAACATTCTATCTCCATCACATTGGGGTAAAATGTTGCACACTGGTAAGGTAACCCTATTTGCTAACCAGTTATGGCGGCATTTTCAAATGGCGAACATTTCCAAATGGGATTAAACGGCCTATAATGTCTTTTTCTCTTTCAAAAATCACGTACTGATAACACAATATTATTACCACTACTCTGAATCCTTTTTGGCATAATACAAGATAAATTGATCATTTTTAAATAGAAAAATGCGAGGAGCTTCGTCAAACGACCGCATGGAATAAGACACTGACAGCTGTCAAAGGTAAAATAACTCTGAAGGAACTGTAGACATTAAAATGACAGCTATTTTTTGTGTCGATTTGAAGCGCCGCCAGTGAGTGTACTATAGTTTGTTAAATTTTGGATGATCTCTGCGACAGGTGTGGCAGTGACATTTCTAGAGGCGTAGTCTTACCATAAACGAATGTTAAAACTTCGATTCGTAAGTAATCGATTCCTCTATCGATCTACACTGAACGATTGAGGACCTCTAGTAAAAGTGATTTAAAACAAAGGACACATTTGTTTGGCATGCTCTATGACTATGCGAAAACATTTAGGTGATAAAGATTTGTGTTTGTCCTGTGTCTGGATGTTAATATTTAATTAAGTACCAATTTGGGGTAACTTCGTCATTTTTGATACTCGTAGCACATGTCATGTGCTCTTTTACACGAATTTCGGACTTTGATCATATTCAAATTGTTATATCCAAACCGACTTCTAATCAATTTGATTTTTTATTATAAAATTGTACGTTTAAAGAGATACAAAAAAAAAATCCGATGTGTTACAATTTCATAATCGATTATTAAGTGTAAGAGAATGATAATAGCAATGAATATCTCTAAGTGGGCGGGACCCTACAATCATGAACGTTATTTCTCTTCATACATTTGACAGTTAAAAATTGTGAAATTTAACAGCTGTCAAATCGATGACAGCTGTCGCAGAGATTATCCAAGATTTAACAAACCATAGGAACTAGTTTAGGGATGTCTAAATTCATGTCGATATTATGTCATTTCTTAGTCGATAATTTTATTTTATTATTAAAGGGACATAGTGATCTCTTACAATAATAAACACTTGATATGACAACAAAATAGAAAAAAAAATGATTTGTGATGATTGTGTATAATTATGTTAAACCAGTCCGATGATTTTAAACCATAATTATTAAAAAAGATTACCAAAATAACACGTGCTAAGTACCTTTCAATTGTTGACCGGTGAGAAAGTTAGACATTTTTTGACTCTGCAAATAATCTGGGCTAGACAATGAAATTTTATTCGTGCATTAATTCTAGAATATTTCGGAGCATTGTCACATGTCATCTCGAAACGTTGTTTTTAGACTAAAGCCCGTAGTTGTAGTTTTATCTAAAAATAATATTTCAAGAGCCATTAAATAAAACAACTGAAACGGATAAAACTCGCGATTAATCCGTTTAAGTTGTTTTATTTAATGAGTAGTAACTACTATTTTTATATTATTATCTGTGGTAGTAACCGCGTAAACATCAGAAACCACTATTTCAAGAGTCATCTTAAGATCGATCTCATAGTTGAGACCTGTCTATAAATACGGGCCAATGACATTTGGAATTATCTAAAAGTTATAATCATTATTTGGGGTCTTTAAAAAATTAGAAATAACTTTTTTCTTTTATTTAAATATAATAAGTGACTTGAGAATACTTTCTTAAGGACCTATCCCTCCCCATAGAGAGTTAATAATAAGATACCTAATGTACAGTCGCCAGCACATCAGACTACCCCAATCTGTCAAATTTCTACAACCAATTTTCAGCTTTATTCACTTCACATAGAGTTCTCTTTCAATTGAGATTTTTTGACAAATTAGGGTAGGTTGATCTGCTGCCGTCCGTACTTAGATTAGCTACACAAAGAGGGCACTTTATCTAAAAAAGTTTTTATCGATAAAAAAATTCAGTCGTTGTATAGAACTAGTATTAGTTCCAAGTACACTCACTCACTAATTACTGCTCTCCAGCGAAGTTAGCGCCAATATGGCGATTTTCAAATCGGATCAAATAATTGGTAGCGATCGCCTGTCCAGCGTACTTGTATAATGGAGGTCAGTGGTTACAGTGGACGCGCGGATCCAATGCGTCATACGTCAAATTATACCTATCTCTTTCATTTGCGTGCTATTTCGTATCTTTTGTCTCACTTATCTTTCAGTTATATTTGTCAATGTGTGCAATGGAACAGATTTAAATATGAACGTAACATATCTATAGCATAAAACATCATTGCGCGGATCTCTTTGCTCCGTGCTCGTCTCTCGTCATAAATGTGCGGGGTGGGGGGGCGGCACGCGCCGAATTTCAGACTTTTAGTTGAACGCGGCGTCACCTTAAAAAAATCACTTCTAGGATACTCAACAACAAAAGCAAGCCATCATCATCATCAATAATTAGTCATCCATAACAGGAAGTTATTCAGATACCATCAAATTGCCATCAATGATATTGTCTTTTTTTTAATTGACAAAGAATCCTGCAATTGACAAATAAAATATTATCACGAATTATCTGACAGCGGTGAAACTGGTCGTTACTGTATTAAATTATTATAGTGGAGACATTTTAATAGGCCACATTTGATAGTTCATATGCAAAGAAAAATATACTTCACGCTAAAGGAATAAAAAACATCAGTTTTTTTAATACAATTTTGTTTATTTAGAAAATTAGACTACTCCTGATACATAAGCACTTTGCTTTGCATAAATGAACTGTTAAATTGTGACTTATAAAAATGTCCACTATACAAGCTCTACTGTGTCAAAATACTGAAAACCAGTGCAGTACACTGCACACAACTTATCAAAAATGTGTATGATCAAATCTTGAAAATCAAGTTAGTAAATAATACGTTATTTAAACCTTCATGTGTTATTGTAATTGGTAATTATAATCCTGAGCTATAATTATTATAAACACTAATGATACATTGCACCAAATTAACTGGACCATCGACCCTTTATACAAACACAATTTAAGCGTTTTACTATTACAAATATAATTATTGTGTTCGAAATATTATTATTATGCTATAGGTACTGAAAATACTTATCTACATGTAATCTAAATAACTAAACAGTATAAATATAATAAATAAGATATGCACATTAATATTAACAATCGAGTAAAAAAATATACAAAAAATAAATAAACAGTTTTCAAATTTTTTTTGGAGTAACAACAAATGAGTTCACAGATAGAACTTAATGTTTGAAAGATCAAAGTTTCCAACTATTTTCGTAGGGACGACCTGGATACTTGTATGTGTGCTAAAAAAATAGTGAAAAAATTCGGCAACTCGGTTAAACACTTTAGCTGCCAACCTATTATTTTTCCTTTAAGTTTTTTGGATTCCAAATTCAGATAAATACATGCCTTTTTTATAATTAATTTTAAAACTATAGATAATTTTAAGCGACTCTACATCTCTTAATTACACAAGTACTTACCACAATATTTATAACATTACACAGCCAAATGGATATTGACAAACTTTCTCGAATACTCCTACAACTAAAGGTATTGTACTCATCTTATTGTGAAAACATAATTTTTTTATGTTTATGTTTTTAAAAGAATTACATTTCTAACCACAATTCAAAAGTGCATAAACACCGCAAGTATGTAAAGCTATTATTTTATATAATCTCCTTTTAATTTCTGTCTTTGCGATTAGAATCATAGATATTACAAAATACCAGCATCTGATTTTTATACTGAAAGCATAATATATTTCATTTTTTAATCAGACAACAATGTAAGTATTTAGGACAAGAATCTTGTTATAATTTATAAGTCTTTCGTAATGATAAATATCAGGGTACCTTTTTGAACAGCAATACTTAAAGTATTTAACCATGTAATTAGTTGTTAGTAATTTTACCATGGTAATGATAGAATTACATCTTCAAATATTACGCACAGCGCCATCTAGTCCCAAACTGAATAAAACTATTGAAACCATGTACCACGAAAATGTACTTAAAAACTTTTTTGTAATACTTACATTCTCTATTATTTAATACAACACGTCTTTGTTCTTTTCACAAAACATACCTTATAAATTAACTTACACGACCTTGGTACATAACAGCCACCATAAACTTATTGTTTTTCCTTACATTAATTCCTCCAACCGCTCAACCCCTTTGTCAAAATTACCTATCTATATATGACTAGTTTTCCTTTCACCCACGCACAGTAACGTAACTATAGAATGATTGGCCACTCTGACAGTGGAAACATTTAGCCGGTAAAATAAGCATAAAAAATAAGGCGGTAAAATTCCACAGGCCGAGAGATCTCTACTGAGAGCTCGAAACAGCCTAACATTTTTAATATCGAAGTGCAATTTTTGTACCTAAAAATAGGAGGACTTCATCTAACAATTTTCCACAGATCTAAGATTTAATAGTTAGACCACTGCCCAGTACCGACACACACACATAGGCGAATACTACACGCTCGATATTCGGATCGAAATCCAGGATCACGATATTTATCGAGTGTGTAGTATAGCGTATCACATATCGTGATACGTGATACGCTATACTACACACTCGATAAATATCGTGATCCTGGATTTCGATCCAAATATCACGATAAATATCGAGCGTGTAGCATTCGCCATATAATTATACAACAGTGTTTCTTAAACAATATTAATTTACTAAGTAATCGCATTATTAGTAGTCTGACATATGCTGATTTGAACTTTTTTTTGTACAGTACAAAACACGAAATTGTCCACAGATTTGTCTTTTTACGTACGTAAACTAGAACTTAAACCATTTTCGTTTCTTTTATGATTGCATCAAAAGATAATTCATATCTTTATTTTAAATGAAAATCTTCAAACGCTTTCTAAGAAATAAATTTCCAAAATTGGCCCACTAGTTTCAGAGATTACACCCCACATTCATGCTTCACCTCTTTCTAATCACTTAAATTTAATACGTTAAGCGTGCATACAACAGTTTACTAACCTAGAATAACTTTTGAATTATTATGCTAGTTTCCTCAAGATAAACTTTGACCTTAATATCTATATTAAAAGCTTTAAAACTGACACCGTCTTATACAGCTTGACATGTTATTGTCTGTACCCAACTTTTTTTCGTCATTAGACGATAGATGGCGCATAATTTGCTCAATAAATAAGCGTAAATTAGGTAATCTTATAAAGTGCCATAAACATAGCTTCGGTAAAGTCGTGTGGATATTTTATTTTCAGGCCCGATCCAAGGTTGCAATGCTATACAATATCACGTCACCCATACTAGAACATACCATCATGAATACCTATAGGCACCAAAATCGCTAGGAAAATGGCGAAATTCCTCAAAACCAGCTTCCAATCATCTGGCACAGCGTACGGTAGTATAACACCAGTCAACTTATGTATCTCATGCGCCGCACATATGAAGATGTATGAAGTTAGGATCAAATTAAGTATAGGAGCGCTCGGGATGAGTACTAAAACCCCATGAGTGTCTGCTGCTAGCCAAATGTGGCTCTGACTTGCGAATAGTTCCAGCGTGATCGTTCCAAACCAAGCGAACATGCTAGAATGCCTCATCCGTAGCGCTCCGGATACATTTCTTAGTATAATATAACTTACAATGGGTAGGAAGGCCACATAGCTGTGAATTTCATTGCAGTCGTAAGTGTTAGTGCAGAAGAAAGTGTACGTTACGTAACTGCCGAGGCCGATGAAGGCGAGAAGAGTGGCGCTGAGAGCGACACCTGGTGTGAACAAGTTGCTGTGGTTGTTGTCGTCGAGTAAGTTGTACCGTTGGGCCATCTGGTACGCCACGGCGAATATTATGCCGAACGCCATTGAGTATCTGGAATGAGTGGTTCAGTTGAATGCATAGTTGAGTTATAACAGCTATATTGCCTGAGATTGCAAAAGAATTATATGGTAAATCAAACTGCAAAATTAATACTTTAATAATAAATAAATAAATAATAAATAAATATCTCTGCACATTATTCACACAGCGCCATCTAGCCCCAAACTAAGCATTAGCTTGTGCTATGGGTGCCAGACAACGGATAAACATTACTTATATACTTTTTTTATAATAAATACATGTATGTATGTAAATACATACATATTATACATATAAATACCCAGACCGATACAAACAGACATGTTCATGCACAAAAAAGTTTGTACCGTGCGGGGATCGAACCCGCGACCTCTGGTGTAATAGCCGACTTCACGACCATTACACCAAATGGCTCATCAAACTTTGACATTGCATTTTTTAAATAGGGCCCTATTTAACTCGGTTTCGCCATTAGCCGATAGATGGCGCTTATTAATAAAGAACGCGACGCGGTTCTAACTCGCGCTGATGTTGCGATCCATTGAGCATATAAACATCAATAAGAGGTGAGTTACTTTGTTTTTTTATGTATGTACGGACTACTCCGAGGTTTCTGTTTTTTTCTCCTTTTTTTGTGATAAAATAGATCTAAGTAGCTTTCTTTAAATCTGACTCACCTATCCTGCTTCCACCGTAGCCACCACTGGTGTATATCATCATCGGCGTTGACAAACAGCGCCTTCCAAGGCCTGGTGACGAAGATCTTCTGAAAGAAGACCTCGCTCATGTAGAGCACGGTGACGATGGCCAGCAGGCCTGTGACCTTGAGCGCGAGCCAGGCCAGCTGGTACGGCCGCCAGTCGCTGCCGCCTGTGGATAACTGTGGAGACAGTTGTGGTGGCAGCGCGAATATCACGAACATCTGTAGACCAGTGATGATGATTAATTATAATATGTATAGTATCAGCCTATGCAAAGACAAACCAAGTTATCGTTACAAAGATGGGTACTTGCTACACCAGGCTTACTGGGTATGCGAAATCGCTTGTTACTTTTTCACAGTGAAGCCAACGTGAATATAAGCACACTATTTTTTGTTTAATACCAAAATATCAATTAGTTTCGATTTTATAGACATTTAAAAACCCCGTTCACCGCGCGTTGGCGCTGCGTTGCGGTGACGTCACAGGTCATACACTCACGCAGTACGTTGCGCGTTCCGGTGCGTTATATCGTAGTGAACCGTACCGGAGCGCGCAACGTACTGCGTGAGTGTATGACCTGTGACGTCACCGCAACGAGCTCCGGCCGGCCGACACTCGCGCCGTTTAAAATTCAATATCTCGGGAACTAAGTGACATATCGCCTGTAAATCTACTCACAAACTAACACTCACCAGTGTGTACCAGAAGGATACCAGTGGTATGAAACTGTAGAACTGGTACGGCCGGTTCATGGTGAGGCAGAGCACAACCGTGAGGAAGTTGAGTCGGAAGATCACGCGGAAGTACCGGACGAGGCTTGTGTCAGCTGTCTTCCACCTGGACATGAGGAAATAAAATAATTTATTGACCACCATAAGGGATTCCTTTTTCAAGAAAAATTTAAAAATAGGTGTCTATTATTAAGAATAATTACACAAAAAAACTCATTTTTATTTGACAAAATCAAAGAAAAATCATTTTTTTAAAAAAATGCTGCAAATTGAGTTCTTTGTGTAGACTTTCTTAATACTTGAAATTTCGGGAACTTGTCATTTTTGAAACTTTACCTACTTTCCTGGAAGTAAACGTTTCGGGAACTTGGCATTTTGGGAAATTTAAATTTTGGAAACTCGACATTTTGGGAATTTAACGTTTCGGGAACTTGACATTTTGCAACTGCTTGACATTTTAGGAATTCGACATTTTGGACTGATAGGAATTATCTATATGTAAATCTCAAAGGTGACTGACTGACTGACTGACATAGATATCTGTCAACGCACAGCCCAAACCACTGGACGGATCGGGCTGAAATTTGGCATGCAGGTATATGTTAAGACGTGGGCATCCGCTAAGAAAGGATTTTGATCAATTCCCACGGGAACGGTAACCACGCGAGTGAAACAGCGGGCGGCCGCTAGTTGTGATCATAAAGTGGTATTCTAAACATAGCATATCTACAGATATAGTCAGACAGGAGCTTACGTGTAGGTGAGGTGTCCGTAGCCGGTGAGGAACAGGTAGGCGGAGACGAGCGCGCGGACCAGCATGTAGATGGGCAGCACCTTGTGCGCGCCCGTCACCTGGTACGCCAGGATCACCAGCTGCATCCAGCCCTTCCACTCGTCCGTCTGCTCGCGGTGAAGCACCCTAAATGGAGGAACTCGTGAATATACGCAACGAACTCATGACTATACGCAACGAACTCGTGATTAGACGCAACGAACTCGTGACTATACGCAACGAACTCATTATTTTATTAGGTAGAGTAGTAGTATATTATTTGATGGTGGGAAAAAATAAGATTGACGTCCAAAAGTATTTAAAAAAAAATACATTTATTATTTGCTGAGAGTTTTTATTTGTAATTTTGTGGTGAATGAATGGGGTTAACCGAGCGAACTTCAATCGTTACGATAATGTAAAAAATCGACTGACTTTAGGCTGACAAATGCTGATAGAAATTTACTTTTACATATTACTGTGTATTTTTAAATGTTTGATCAAGCTCTATATTTCATCTTGGATAAGCAACGTAGCTAAAACTAACTTGTTCGACCTAGAATCGTCAGTAAAGAACAATCCAAGCGCGAACACATATCCCACTGGCAGCCAGAAGCTCCACTCGGAGTAATATTTATTCTCCTTCATGAAGAAGTTGGTTCGATCGCAGAGGTAGAAGTATGCCATGATCATGCCGAGGCGGGCGAGCGCGGCGGCGGGCGAGGCAGGCGGCGGCGGGATGGGTGTGCGCGTGAGCGGGCTGTAGCCGTGGTGGCTGCCGCCGCGGCAGTGCCACAGGCGACGGGCGACGGTTAGCACTGCGCTGGAACAATATTAATAATGTCTTCTTTAGCCGATTTATTGGCATTAGTGAATGCGCAATCACATGCTCAAGAAGGGAATAAGATATTGACTGTCTCACTAGAGAAGGAACAGACGTCGTTGAAGTTTATTCGTGCATTCATTTATTCGTTCTTTATTCGTTCTTCATTCGTTCATTCATTCATTCGTCCACTCAATCACCCATTCATTCGTTCATTTACTCGTTTATTGGTTCGTTCATTTATTCGTTCGTTCATTCATTCATTTATTGAATTGTTCATTCATTCATTCATACGTCCATTCATTGTTCTTTCATTCGTTCATTCATTCGTTCTTCATTCGCTCATTCATTCGTTCTCGATTTGTTCATTCATTCCATCATTCATTTGTTCACTCATTCAAAAAAGGGATAAAACAGTGTCTCACCAGAGCAGGAAGAGCGCGAAGGTGAGTATCTGCAGCTGCGTATACGGCTCCGGCTGCGCGCAGCACGAGCCGTCGTTGAAGTTCATGTGGTCGTTGCAGAACATGTTGAGCAGGATCTGCGCCGAGTGCCGGAGAGCGGTGGGGCCGAGCGTCGCTCCGTCGTCGGACAGGGCTCCGCTGGCGACCAGGCGGGGGGAGCTCCAGATCTTAGCCGCGCTGTATGTGAGGATCTGGGGGTAAAGAACATGGAATGGAGCTCTTATTCTAGGGAACTTACCAGGTGGTAGGTTTCTGTACTGGGCCGTCTAGGTGGGTACCACCGCAGTACCAGATATTTTTCCGTGAAATAGAAGTGTGTCAAGCACTTCTGTGTTTCGGGGAAAGGGCACTGAAGCTAGTGCAAATACTGGTTTTATGAGACCTAATAACTGGTCGTCTCGTTGTAGCGGGCGCAGGGCAGTGCCACACAGTAACTTCTTAGTTACTGTTTGGCACTGAACTGTCTTAGGGCCGACGTGGCGCTTACCATCAGGTGTACGATCTGCTCGTCTTGTTACACACTGCAATAAACAAAAAACTTGTAAATGTACTTTGACTCATCCGCATTGAAGCCGGCATGTTGATCCGCAGCAACGCAATACAAAACGGCCCTATGAACGACTAGCCGTAATGTAATACGGTGATTTATACAATCTGACTGCGACATAAAAATAAAAGGGCTTAGAGTGGATTCGTGTGGTATAAGCTTAAACAAGCTGAAAGCCTGGACAAATAAACCTTTAAAGTATTTTCAACCCAGCACTTCGACGTGAATGTGTTCAAAGATCTATAACAAAATCTTACTTTTTGACAATCAATTTGCCTGTACGTAAACGCACTAAAGCAAATGAGTGTGTTCAAAAATTATCATCAAAATTATCTTCTATCTTATAATTAAAATATCAAACTATTCTATACTCACATCAATCGCAGCTCTATTGTACGAATCAATATCATTATTAGTTATCTTCTTATTGTCATTCTTCAGTTTACTCATATCAACGGGCTCAATGAGCTTCCACAGCACTTGAGTGTTGCGGGCGGCGAGCGAATCTATGGCTTGCACCAAGTGCGTAAGGTTCCTTTTGTATTCCTCCAGTAAGAGATCCGTGGTGTTCCGGTCTTTGAGGAGTTGCAGACCGGTCGTCGCTACTATCACCGAGGGAGGTCTGTCTGATAGTTGCCTATAAATTAATGACGAATTTGTTAAACATTTTTAGGGTTGGCCACATCTCTGGCCGCAATGATACTTTATTTCTTTGGACTTATTTTCAGCATAGAATAAACTTAGGACAAAAACTAAAATTAATACCTATCATTATTAACATCAAAATAAAGGTGCGATATTCAAAATAAAAGAAATAGCATCAATTTACGTAAATTGATTCTATGCCAAAAAATATTTAAAGAAACATAAGTGATTTTATATTTTTGCTCGTAAGTGTAGTTTAGTAGTTTAGTGACCTCACCAATTTCTAAACTGCTCCACCATGGTTTTGGACACATCATTGCTCCATATGAACGTGACCGAGAGCCTCAGCTTGTGGTCTTGGTAGGTATAGTTAGGCATGTGATGGTCCACAGTGGAGTAGGATGTATCTAAATCCAGCCTCGTTTTCAGTACACCTAAAATTAATATAGAAAGATAATATTCATTGGTTACCAAGCAGACTTTCGGCTACGGCAGCTTATTTTCATGATTAGTACCAACAAAATCTCTTATTTTCAAAGCCGTCTGGAATCAGAATAATAATAATGGCTTGAAACTGTGTTACAAGGTGTAACGGTGGGGAAGTATTTTATCATTACCGAAAAGAGATTGTCGCCAGGCTACTAAGCGATTTGCTTCATCTTTCTTGACACGGACTGCGCGCGAGTGGAATTCTCTGCCGGGATCTGTCTTTCCTACACAATACAACTTGGAGCTCTTCAAGGCCAGAATTAACGGGCTTTTCCTAAACAAGCGCGCTCCATCGTAGACCGCATAGTTGTTTAACATCAGGCAACTTTGTGGTCAAGTGCTGGCTTAGCCCAAATAAAAAAAAGGCATTTTCTGAGCCCCTACAAAAGCTTTATGAAAGGTTTGTAGATAAAAGGAGCTTATCAGTATGGCAGAACATTGCGATTTTACTACCTTATTATATTTTTACTTATAATAGCAGTAAAGTGTGACCTCGTTGTGAATTTATCGTAACCGTATAGAAAATGTTAACTTACCAATAAAGTACTCATATAGTTGTTCCAGTCTGGCGTCTCCTATAAATGCAAAGCTGTTATACTTGCCCCAGAATGCCAAGTACCGGAGACATCTTCTCGCATCCCTATAAATGAAATAAATTGCTCCACATAATTACTACGAAGAAGTATTTGCATATATGTAATTACGTATACATCTGGACATGATCTATGATTTAGCGAGTCCAGTTAATAATCATCATTCATTCCGCACCGTTTCATGAAGGCGACTTCGAAACATGTTTCTCAGTTACATTTGACTGGTGCTATGGTAGGCTTGTATGTGGCTTGTGTGTGTGTGTAGTTAATAATACATAGAGATTAGATCGACTGGCATCTGACCTCTGTAACCCTTGACAGAGGAACTAAATTAATTGAATCATGTCTACACAGCCATTCAAATGTGCGGGTACCTCGATGTTCACTTCAAGATGTCCTCCGCCGAGCTAGTGGGCAATACGCACATCACGCATTAATTATTATAACGTACACATAAAGATACGTAACTACTTATTTCTAATTGTTTAGGACCCACGTTAAATAGGTACATTATTATGTTTGTATAAAATAGCTTCACTTAACCTGATCATGGTACAGAACAACAAGGTGTTGACGTAATTTCTAATTGTCTGCGTAAAATAAAAGTAAAGCATTCTTACGTTTTCGAATATTTGTGTAGCATGCAACCATATGGTTGCCACTCATGGTCTCCTTTATATCGACCTGATGATAGGAGCCAAGTGCAAGAATCAGGGCCTGAAAATATAAAAAACAAAGAAAATTAAGATACTACCTTTCTTGTATAAGCATTAAATATATTATCTTCGAGCGAATTTCAAAGCCTATACTTTCAATATTAATTGACCACATGACAATGATGAAGTTAGCCAATTTCGCTATTGCTGGCAAAATGTTACTTTGTCTAGGCACCCTGGAGAGTATCAGGCTACTTTCTATCCTAAAAAAATATCAAATTCCTGCGAGATGCATCATATAATCCATGCTTTACTCAATAAATAATAAAAGTCAAAATAAAACAATAATGTTTACGCACTCATGACAAGGTCATTATTTATATTCATTTGAGAATTAATTTCTGGTAGGAACTTGTATAGGCCAGAGCAAGGTGAAAATGCTTGAACTAAGCAATTCAAGTTTAGATAGAATAATTAAATCCACAAAAAAAAAATCTTTAGTAAAATGTGTTAATGACCTAAAAAGGGAAAGGCCGTTATTACACAAACCACATTAATGTTTTTCAAAATCAATAAATAACAATTTTATTAATTTTTATTTATTTACAAGGATGGATAGACAGATAAATTTCTCTCTTGGTTATGATTCTTTTGTATACTGTCTCATGTTCACCATTAAAAACACTGGACAAAATGTTTATAATTTTTTTTATCATAAAAGCTAATGTCTTTACTAAATAGTGCACTTTTGAGATGCCTTGAATTTGTAAACAAGCATACAAGTGAAACAATGCTATAAACTCGCTATATATACAGGTGCAGTCAAATGTGGGATGGGCTGGTCAATAGCCACAAGGCTGGCACCGGCTCGTCCCAATCAGGTGTGAAGGGGAAACCGTGAGAGTTTAGTGGGTAGTGGACGCTTTATTCGAGTCCCACACATGGCCGCAGGTCTAGCTAGCCTGCGGTTAGGGTGTATAAACGCATTCTCCTCCAAAAAAATGTAGGTCAAATGTATGCTGCCCGAAAGTATCAGATAACTCCAGTCAGTTAAGTCGCAATTTCAGATGGTTTGTTAAGCCGTTGTGCAATAGCGCTCTTAATTGCTCAATTTACTCAACGCCCACTTCAAAGCATGGTAAACAAACAGTTTTATCTCAAACTTACCATATCTTAAGTGTAAGATGCCGTGGTATCCGATAAACCCAATTACAAGCACAAATGCCACTAACTTAGCATTCTCAACATTCAATTGGTCTATAATCCACTCAGCCGACGACTTTTTGCAATAAGATACCATAATTAGTCACTAGTAACAAAATAATTAAAATTATGTAAACCCACAGCGGTAAACAACACAATATTTGTGTTTATACAATATTTATAACACTAACTGGGCTCCATTAAGTAGATACAACATCTACTCAAACGTTACTAATCAATAAATTGTAGTTTAGATTTTTATTTGCAAGAAAATCTTCAATTTCTTTCACAAAAATATCCGCCGCAACAAATCGAAGACAAGCCCCGGTCAACCCTTAGTCAACCCTACAATTGGTGACGGCCGTTGCCCAAGAAGCTGTCAAGTGTCGAACGAAAAAAAAATTCAGTGGTGGGTGCATCCATTATTACTGTAGTCTTTGGTGCATCCTTACCAAAGTCTTAAAGCTTCGATCACTAATAAAGAACTAGATACACAATCAGCGGCCAAAAGTGTCCTCACCGAAAGAGCTCCTAAAATCAACATTTAGGTGGACTTTTATCTTAGTAGCATTCGAACGCTCCGACAATAAACATGCCTAAATGCTCCTTTTAAAAGTGCAAAAATCACCCATCCAAGACGAAAAAAAGGATGGACTTTCATATTTTCGGGAAGTATTAATATTATCATTAATTATTATTATCACTTTTATTAAAAAATCTTCGTAATATCATTTTTAAAAATTAAATTGAAATAAATACCAGTTGTTATAACGCAACTCAATTGTAAAGACCTCAAGCCCACTTAAATTGTTTGGGTTATGTTCGTTTCACAGACTAGATAGAAGATAAATGTTCGTTTACTCGGTTCCATTAATCCGTGGAGACGCTATTGTTTGTAAATTTTTTTTATTATTAAAATACAACTGTATTGTTTTTTTGTTTAATAAGACTTTGGTACTTTTTTAAAAGTAAATATTATACAAACATATTATAATAAATTAAATTTTTAGTGGATGTAATAAATTTAACATGTGAGATTTTATTGGAGTTTGTCCCATATGAGTCGATATAAGAGGCCCTCCTTATAGAAATTTTAATGAGGAGGGGAAATACAAAGGATTATGTTACAAATGTTCATCATTGTATTAATGTATGTTGTGGTGCTTAAAGTTCTGAAATAAATGTATTATAATATAATTTATATAAAGGTGTGAAAATAGTATAAGTGTGACCTGTGAGCGTGACTCACTTAATGTTATTATTATTTTTTTCAATTTTTAATATAAATACATAATTAATGACATTTGTCCCTTTTTGCGAATTTCAGTCGCGTGCTCGAAAGGGACATATGTAGTGTTGTGCCGTTCTCGAGAACGTTCTCCCACCTGAGAATATTGCCGGGAACGCTCCCGGCAACGTTCTCCGAAGTGAGAATGGTTGAGAATCATTTTTATAAAATGGAAAGAACCAACCTTTCTTAATTTAAATAGTATCAAATAAGGTCGACAGATCATTGTGTATAATACAATACAGTCTATTTGCAGTAAAATACTATATTCCCAGTATTCTCGAGAATATTCTCGGGAACTTTCTCGGCAATATTCTCAGCATTACTGCACCTATAATATTTTTTGTGAAATATTATTTTATTGATAATGGACTATGACAGCATTTTCTTTTTATACGTAATTAGATAATAAACAGTTAAATTGTTCGTTTACTGACATGAAATATAATAATTTTTGTATAGTAGAATGGTCATAATGAAACAAATTTTAGCAATCAACTCTATTTAAGTAATTTGACAAGATAACATCAACTTCAGGACTGCAATATTGACTAAGAACGACTGAGTGAACGCTCTGAAATCAGATTTTAAAAAATTAAAAAGAAAATTCAGTCTTATTAACTACTGGTTAATAACTAAAAATAAATCAACAACTATCCAAAGATAAAATTAACCGACTGATTGGAAAATATCAACTTAGAACTAAGGGCTCTTTCAAATTAGACGTACCGGGAACGCTCGACAGGAATACGTCAACCGTACGCAACAGTATGAAAAATAACGACCGTCCGCGCGTCCGTACGCGGTACGGCAATCGCGTGGCTACCGTACCGCACGGCAGCCGTCCGACACAAAACGTCCAATTTGAAAGAGCCCTTAACATCTAAAAATCAACAACAATATTAAAATTAACAATATTTAACGACCATAAAATATAATGACCACTCTGAAATGTGATTATAAAAAATAAACACTGAGGTCTGTTTTAGTCTATAATAAGAGGATCTTCATGATGTAATGGTTCTTCTTGAATATCCTAAAACTCATCAAAATCAAAAGTTTCCAGGGATTCAAGCATAGATTCTTCATGTTCAGAGTCACTTTCGTGGTTTGCTGAGGTGGCTGACGATTGAATTGTAGAAGACGATGATTGATGAATCTGTGTTTGGGTCTTATTTGAGGAATTAGCCATTAGGAGTTTTATTCATAAGCTTCCAATTATGAGCCACGTTACATAGTTTTCCAGCTCTATCAGTCTTTAGTTTGTTTCTTTTCTGGCTATGTATATTAGAAACTGTCGAAAACTCCTTTCCAAAGTTGCCGAAGTTGATGGTATGGATAAAATTTTCAGAGCAGGTCTCCCCAAATCCGTGTTTGGAAAAAATAAATTTCACCAAGACCAAGGTTGAATCGTGTAACACGCTGATTCATAAAGAAAAGTTTTATCATAAATGCCAGTTTGTCCTTTATAATTTGCTAAATCTTCAAGGATTCTTGGTCCTTTTGTCTCGTATCCACACTGTGCAATATTCATTATTGCCTGGCATCCTTCGGGATTCGCATTAGCAGGTAAAGTTGTACCTTGGTTACCAGGGTCCAAAATAGTGGCCGCAAAATGAACTGATTTAATGCATTGTCTTTTCTTTGTGTAAACTTAGCCAATAATAAAACATGGAAACACTGTACATAATTATATCAGCTATAAATATACAAAAATATCAAATTATAAATTAAAATTTTATTGAGAACGTTGAGAATATTCCCGGGAGCGTTCTAGCTTCTCGAGAATATTCTCACTGGCAATATTGCCGGGAACGAGAAAGTTCTCAGCGGCACATCACTAGACATATGTCCCTTTCGGTAAGCGAGTTTGAACGTTGGCGCGTTTCGCTAAAATATAAGCAATCATCCGGTATTTGTTGCCAGTATCTCGATATGATATTTGAAACCGATATATTTATCGAGTAACCAGTAGTCCAATGCTAGAAATGTTGCGGAGAACGGCAAAAAAAAAGTTAAAAATGACGTACTCTATGACAGATTGTCAATTTTTTTTGGAATTACAATGGTGTTTGTGTTTATAGTGAAGAAGACAAAATCTATTGGTAAGTTATTTAATTTATATAGTGTAATTATTAGTAGTGGGTAATATCGGATTTTTACAATATCGAATCGAAACTATATATTGATATCTGATATCGGATTCTGAAACTATATATTATTTGAAACTATATATTGGTGTATCGGAGTATCGGACTGTGAAACTATATATTGGTGTATCGGAGTATCGGACTGTATTTGGTTACACTAAACCTATAAAACGATGTGTTCTGAAACTAGATACTGTATCATGACACGATATTTTCATTGTGATTTATTTCTTAAAACTGACTCGATTAGTTACTTTAGGTGTATTAAGGATGCTTTAATAGTATTTACTTAGTTATTTGTGTTTCCGTAAGTACTGCATTAATAAAGATCGTATTTAGAACTTCTAAATACGATGTTTATTAATGCAGAACTCATTAGTAGTAACTAAAAGCATGAAATACATAAACTTAATAATACCAATCATCGAATCTATTAATAGAATAACAAAAGTTAGAAATGGATCACCAATGCTATGAGTTCAAGGACGAAGGTCAGTGAGAGTTACGTAAAATTGCAAATCGAAAATGCATCTTATTGCTGACAAAATAAGATCTAATAAAAATGTGTCAAAATACACAAGAAAGTATTGAAACAACCTTATTCTTATACAAATAAGGTTTAGAATTGTACGAAAACACGACTAATGCTATTTCACTCACTCACAAATCCTTTCTTTAGCTCGTATCGCAACGCGATACGGTTTAATATCCTTTATCGATAGGTCTTGGATATCGAGCTAGATATCAAATCGAGACGCATCGCATCGATCCAGCAATATCGTGTATCACCAAATAGTTTGGATACGCAGCGATATCGGATTTTACGATATTGGCCTGATATACGATTTAATATCTATATACGATTTGTATCGGCCATTCCTAGTAATTATTCCTGTACGTTTTAAATGTATTATTTCTGGCAGGCAGTGTGCATTTAATTTTTTTTTATTTTTTTTCTCAATGCATTCCACAGATTTTTGACCGGTTATTAGGTAATTAAATTAATTCGTTTTTTCAGAAATTGCACTAACTATTGACGTGATTTATATATATGTTATACTTTAAAGACGTAGCTTTCAGATGATGTAAATATTTTTGCTCTAAAAGGCAAAATGTTTTTATACAATATTTTTGGTTTTTTGTGTAGAAAATTTTCGTCAAACGTAATATTTTTCGTTCGGTTTGTGAGGCTGTAAATAATATATTTTATAGGTAAATGTGTGGTTTTATTGCTTAATTAGACAGTTTATGGCCTAGACTATTTTAAAATGCCCTAAAATAAATGGGTTATCGATCTTATTTTCAAAATATACCATTTTAAAGTTGTATAGTCAGCTTGATTGTACCATTCCTACATTTACAAGTCCGTATATTTATGCAACGAGCGTTAAATCGAACAAACGAAACACCACTCAATAGCGCCATTCATTAACTCTCAGAATAACATCACTTGAGACGTAACCATTAAGATAAACAGCTCATATAACATGTTTTGTCGCTCGAGCCGACCGCCCCGCGCGCCCGGCGAAATGACGTCATCGAGCAGCCACTCAAGTGGTTTCTTTTCGCGCGTAAAGACCCAGGAGCGGATATTTATTTCATTAATAAATAAATGTTGTGACTGTGTAACTAAAACTAAAATAAACCCATTCCAAAAATCCCATACCAATATTTACAATAAAAACAAAAAAATACTTTTGAACAATTCGACGCCACCCCGTTCCCTGTCCTTGCGGCGAGCCTAGGTCGTAAAATTTTTATGGTATTTGGCGCACTGTGATTCGTCGAGCGCGAGCACTTGTAATAGCTTTGCGAAATACACCTTCACGCATTGCACGTAAGGTTGAGTTTACATTATTCCATCTAGAATTTTGCGAGAAAGAGAAAGAACTAGATTTTCGACCGTTTTGAGGCGACTTTTGCATGGCATTGTGTATCTAGTTCTTTATTAGTGATCGATGTCTTAAAGCAAAAATCTTTATGATTAGTAATATAGTATGTTTGGGGCAAAAACTTAACAATATTATTTCCATGGTTTGGGTACAGGGGATTAGCAGGGGCAGCATCAGCAGGGTTAAAAATAATTAAAAAATCAAACTGTCATTGCAATTTTTGATCCGAATCGGTATAGCTAAAAATAGTTGTTCAATTATCTTTCAAACAAGATATAAATGTTTTTTTCTTTTTACTTTCCTTGACAATAATTTATTTTTGTGTACTTATGTACTCTTTAAACTTTCTTATTAATATTCGTTAAATTTTATGAAAATTCATCGAAAATCTGAATTCATCAAGTTACATTATTTTCATGACGTTGAATCGGAACAAAATCTGTTCTGTGGAACAAACTGTCAAAAAAATGTTGCTATGAAAGAAAAAAATGTTATTTGTTTGGATCTTTCTTTATTTGGGATTTGTTTATTTTTTATTTATTATTTATCTTCATCAATAGAAAATTTCGTGGAAAACGTTTTCTGCTTGCAGACTTATTTATTTCTTTACTAATCGATGACTACAGTTTTGTAAATCATTTAGCAAAACAAAAATTGAAGGTTTGTTTAATATTGGGTATTTTTAGGTCTAGTAACATCATTCATTCATACGTCTAAATTGGATTACAAATGGCGGCTATGTCCCCGTCTGAGGTATGTAAAAATAATTAAAATATAATAAGTTTCGTTGTATCATCATTCAGACATATACTTAAAATAACTGTCCGATCTTTTATTGACGAAAAAATAATTTTAAGAGGTTACCCAGACCTATTTAGATTTGCCATTTTGACAGATTCACCATAAGCTATTTTTTTGACAAAATCTTAATGTTATTGCTCTCATTAAGAATGTTTCGCAAGTGTTATACCTGCGGTTATTTTTCTAGCGGAGATTACAAAAGGAACTCATGTCCCTGATGAGGGAGCCGCCGCCAGGAGTCACCGTGGACGGGGATCAGGCTAGTCAAAATCTTACACTGTAAGTTTGGATCAGTTGTCCCCAGTTGTTCCCATAACTTTACCAGTGAAATATTCAAACCTTGGAAAACTATGAAACTGTTAATGGCGCAATAATTTAACACTGCTAAGGAGACATAATGAGATACTGTTGAGATTGTTATCCTGTTCATCCAACTTTTACGCCACAGTTTCCTTATCATACATAGAATCATTAACATATAATTTCTTCATGAAGTTAGTAGATGAAAATATCATCATATATTTTCAAAGCTAGTGTGTTTAATTTGGTTATTTTAAAATGGGTGCTGTGTTTACTGTAATGTAATGAGCATCATAAATAATGATATAAATGGTTTACATTATGAATGCTGTAAAATGAAAATGATGTAGGTATGTTTTTTAAATACATAAATATATTGTCATGATAAATATTACTAGTTTATAGGAACATAATAATGTCTGTTGTATGCTGTCACCAATCAAATTTGTAGCATTGGCAAATGTTGTTTGTCCCAATCTAACATAAAGATGAGACTATAAATTAAATAGAATAGGCCGCACTGGCCACTTACGATAAGGTGGGCTACATGCGTGTCTGCCAACTGAACAAGCATTAAAAAAAAAGTTGGGTCATTGTTTTTATTTTTAAAAAGGGAAAATATGGATGTTTTGGAAATATGAATAGCACTGAACTTGCAGTGTGTTTCAATCATATTTTGAGTTTCACAAGCATCAATTATGCCATAACTGTAGAATAGTATTTATAAGGCTTTTTAGTACCTGCATTATACAGGGTGGAAAGTTTCAATGGGGCAGCCAAGGGAGGTACCTTAATCGTAGCAGCTACAAGAAATTGGTCTTAGGAGGCTATTCATAATTTTTCAAAAAAATTACATTCCCATTCACAGATTTAAAAAAAAAATGTACGGTTAGCAAGAAAATTACCATTTTTCACAAAAAAACTTTTTGATGCTAATTGGTCCAATTTTGTACGCTGATCAAAATCTTGTATGGGACCAACTGAGGTTTCAGTACTAGAAAAGTCACAAATAAAAAAAAACTTTTCCCATACATCAGTCAATTAATTTTGTTTCAATTGGAACTTACGTAACCTCGATAGTTTTCTGAAAAAAGATTTAGTTACCTACCTAGTTCAAATTCAAATAAGATTTAAATTTCGAACTTTGTTTTCTTTTTATAATGCGTAGGTACTTCTTTTGCTGCTTATATCAAAATCTGATTGCGTGTGGTGTGCTTTTGCGAGTAGATGCTTTGAGTTATTCTTTTTTTGCGAAAATGAGCTTGATTTCTTTCTGTGGGGCTATTTAAAAAATGAAATTTATGAAAAGAAATATGACAGTGTCGAAGAATTAAAAAACTCGCTCTGTACAATTTTATATGGAATTCATCCAAATAATTATTGGCCGCCACACGGTCAGTACAAAAACGAATACATTTATGCATTAATCAAAATGGAGAACATTTTAAGCACCTTATATCATAAAGTAAAATTACTTAATAAAAATAATTATTATTTTTTAAATAATTTAATTGTTTAATTGCATATATATGCATCTTCTTAATTTTTTTTTTGTAGCTACAACAAAAAGTTACCTCTTCTTATGGCCTCACAAAAAATCTAAGTACTATAAAATGTATGGGAAAAGTTTTTTTTGATTTGTGACTTTTCTAGTACTGAAACCTCAGTTGGTCCCATAGAAGATTTTGATCAGCGTACAAAATTGGACCGATTAGCATCAAAAACTTTTTTTGTGAAAAATGGTAATTTTCTTGCTAACCGTACATTTTTTTTTTAAATCTGTGAATGGGAATGTAATTTTTTTGAAAAATTATGGATAGTCTCCTAAGACCAATTTCTTGTAGCTGCAACGATTAAGGTACCTCCCTTGGCTGCCCCATTGAATCTTTCCACCCTGTATAGATGAAAGATGTTCACAGAAAGTATTATTTGCAACAGGTGGACAGTTCACATGGAAGGAGTTCCTGGCACGCTATATGAAGGTGAAAAATTTGTGCTCCAGTTTAAATTCACAAACAAATACCCTTTCGACTCTCCGGAGGTGAGTTAAAGTGATCTAATATAGCCCTTGAGCTGAAACACTGCTTGTAAATGGTTTTAATCAGTTACTGTAGAAATTGCTTGTTATGTTAATTATTTCACTGATAAATATAGTAACCATTTACGTCTGAATGTACAAGGAAGGAAAATGTATTGTACACTCAATTTGATAATATTTTTTGCTATGCTATTTTGATAATTTAATGTGCCTACTTAATCATTCTGCTTTTCTGTTAACAATGCAAATTAAGCACTGCACTTTTTTTAACTTCTCAAGTAATGTTTTTATTATTAATTTGCTGTCTGCCGCAGTGTAGCAAGGCCCAAAAAATAATACATTGAAAAATCTTTTGGTACCTATTACAAACCGATCAGTTTGGAGATCATTGAGGAGGCCTGTTTTATGATGCATTTGGTCCAATTGGTCTGTTAAAGGGTTACGGAGGTCAGATGGCAGTTGCTCCAATGTCCAACTTGACAAGCAAGCGTGGTGCAAGCGTACCCTGACTAGTTCAGTACAAAACACTCAGAGAAAGAATTCTTACTTTCTTACTAATATTATAAATGCGAAAGTCTGGATGTTTGGATGTTTGGATGTTTAGATGTTTGGATGTTTGTTCCTCAATCACGCCTAAACGGCTGAACAGATTTAGATGAAATTTGGCACACGTATAGTTTAAATTCAAATTATTTATTGCAATCATGAATGTTTTACAGTTGGTAAATAGTTAATATTCAGTACAGTTTATAACCCGGATTAGGACATAGGCTATAAAATTCCTACGGGAAACGTCTCATTCCCGCGGGAATAACAATTTTGAAAATACTGAACCGATTTGAATAATTCTTTCACCGTTGGAAAGCTACACTATCCCCGGTGTTCATAGGGTACTTTTGATCTTGGAAATGTGGGGGGAAGGGGGGATATTTGAAAAAAGAGATAACCGCGGGCGGAGGCTAGTAAATAAATAAAATAAATAAATATCCCTGGACATTATTCACACAGCGCCATCTAGCCCCAAACTAAGCATATCTTGTACCATGGCCACTATGGGTGCTAATAGATAACGAATAACCATTGCATATTATCCTTCTTTTTTGTTAATACATTCATTTTATACATATAGATAGAAGTGAGGGAGGGCGTCCAGCAGTGGACGTCTAATCACGCTTAAATCGCGTTAACATTGAGATAGTTAAAAAAGCTTATCTCGCGTGAAAATCACACAAAATCACCCCAAAAACTTTCTTAAGCGACCGAATTCTACGCGGACAGTTTGTGAAATACATAAGAGAATTAATACTATTGTGACTCAGTCGCTAATCGACGCAGCAATCAAATTCAAAGCTGCTACAAACAATATCTACAGGCTAGTAACAACACTACTATATTATATGGGTAGATTGTTTAACTCATTAGCTTTTCTGATATATATACGAGTTGAGAATTCGAGATGTTACGAGACGTCCAGTAAACAATGTTATTTTTACGCAATCCAACACTTAGCGTTGTGTGGTTGTATCTCTCATCTACTAATTTCCTGCTTGTGTACACAATATTTCGCACGATGCTGATAATTTATTATTGTAACAGCTAACATTACAAAGTTAGGTACTTCCTTTATTTGAGCGGTTACGCACTGTAAACGTAATATGTATATTATTAGCAAGATTGGTGATTATAACAACTGACAAGAATTGATGGGAACAGGGGAGAATATGGATCTTTTTAACTATAGGCTATACGAGTATTATTTCAAACGTTATTTCACATTAGATTATTCTACGTGCGAATAGCTAGTGGTAAGTTCGTAAGGAACTTTTTTTTTGGAGGAGAATGCGTTTATGCACCATATCCGCAGGCTTGCTAGACCTGCGGCCGTGTGTGTGACTCAAGACTCAAGCGTCCACTACCCACTAAGCTCCCCCGGTTTCCCCTTCACACCCGATTGGGACGAGCCGGTCGGTGCCAGCCTTGTGGCTATTGACCAGCGCATCCCCGGGTATCGTAAGGAAACCTGCACTTGGTCTAGTTCCTCTGTCAAGATTACGTACGTCAAATGGCAGTAATGGTATATACTGACCAGAACGGGACCAAAATCTCAGATATAGAAAAAAGCGCTTCCGTCAATGTTATTGTGGGAGCCAGTACACTTGAAATCAAAGGCTCGGAGATCAGATGAGCCTACAGTCTGGCAGCACATTGAGCGACGCTCCTGGTGAAGTGTTCCTCAATGGAATAGGCCGCAGTGGCCGCTTACTAACAGGTGGGCTGCGTGCCTGTCTGCCAACTGATATAGACTACGTCTGTGCAGCATCTAATTGTAACATTTGTTGTTCCAGGTGACGTTCGTAGGCAACAATATCCCGGTGCACCCGCACGTGTACTCGAACGGGCACATCTGCCTGTCCATCCTGACGGACGACTGGTCGCCCGCGCTGTCCGTGCAGTCCGTCTGCCTCTCCATCGTGTCCATGCTCAGTAGCTGTAAGGAGAAGGTCAGTTTAGGTTACCTGGGGATTTTCCGTAGCCTCTAAGGCCCCTCGCCCACGGCGACTTTTTGTAGCGATGCAGTAGCGATGCCGTCGCGAGTCCGCATCAATACAGTCGCGAAGCGGTCGCTAGCTGTGTCCTCGCCCACGGGCTCAGATTCAGACGCGGTACAAACGCGATACGGTCGCTCGGTTCGCCACTCACGCGCTATCCTCCCTCCGTTCTTCCCCCGATGTCGTCCGACACGGTCGCGCGTTTGCATCGATACAGTCGCAATGCAGTAGCGCGTTGCAAATGCGACTAACACGCGTTAGTAGCGATGCTGTCGTGTGTTTAGTAAACGCTACAAAAAGTCGCCGTGGGCGAGGGCCCTGAGACGGGCCATTGTGCGTGAATATGTCACCAACACCGTTTGGTGGTTGGTGGAAAGTCAGTTGTATGAGGGTCTGCTGAAATAATGCTTGATGTCGAAACTTTGAAACACTAGCTGATACTGAGTATTATCAAATAACTTCTTACACTGTAGTTGGAGATAAGCAAGCAGCCAGCTTAAGTAAGCGGTTGGAATCAATAACTCACATTTTGGTAACTTTATAGTTGATAAGAAAACTTTTAATAAGTATTACAGACGCAGGCTAGCGAATTTCACACCCGAAATAGACAAGCCAGTCTTGTGGTGATTGACTGTCCCATCTGATTAAACGATTCTTACCTCTCCTCTCGCCACAAACTCGATATCCAGTTTCACAGTGATTAGTTACCAGTCATAAAAATGTTTTCTGCCTCCACCGAGCTTTTGGTAAATACGCTCATAAAACCCGTTGTCCCGTCTAAGATTTGAATCATCTGTCTGTATTCATATTTAAATTTTTTCATAAATTCTTGTGTATATTTTTCAGAAGCGGCCTCCGGATAATTCACTTTATGTTAAGACATGCAACAAAAATCCTAAAAAAACGAAATGGTGGTATCATGGTGAGTAAATTTATCTAAGCTATTCTTTATTGAACTGAAGTAGGTAATGTTTATCTGATAATTTGCTGAGAAATCCACCATTTCTAGAATTATCATCAAAGACAAAAGAAAACGAATGCACATCTGATCTAAAATATATTATACATGTAACATTTTAGTTATTTATGTGACTGCTGCATAATGAGGGTCATTAAAATACGAATGTGGTTTTATGAAACGAACGAAGTGAGTTTCATAAAAAAATCACATGAGTATTTTAATGACTAATTATGTACAGTCACATACATAACTTTATCTTCATTCATACGATAATATGTCTATTTTATAGTCAGGATTGATGAGCAAACCGAGCAAACGCACTAGTTACCAACATAATCTGTATGTAAAAGTTAGTTTAGTACTGTCATAATTAATGACTGACGTTTGTAGTTTTTAAAACCATAAACAATCTAGACTCGAGTTGATTTCGATTCTCAAATCGATTGTTATAATTTCAGCATCGAATTAAATGTATAGGAATGGAACATAAAATTACTAATCGACTAATTCGATAATCGAAAAAACCTATTAATTTTTACTTTTAAAGAAGACGTTCGAAATTTGAACGTAATTACGTATCGGTTACCGACACTAAAATGTAAGCATTTCAATGCAGCCACAGATACTTACATCTAAATGTAGGGCGTTTGCTCATCGCTCCTGAATATAAAATAGACATATTATGGTATGGATGTAGATAAAATATTTATTGCAACCAAATGTTACATAGCTGCTTATCTTATCTACGTAATAGGAGGGCAGTAGGATCACATATTTATTGGGGCATTGTATTATTATCAGTAACATGAATGATCATGACTCAGAATGGAATATATTACATGTTACTAAGTGATTTAGATGTTGTTTTGGGAATTCCTAATAACCAATGTTGTCCTAAAAAGACTAGTTGGACGGACAATCACTTACTGAGTGAGTCATTCTAACAAGGGTGTTTAAAATATCCATGCATCATTTGCATGCATCTGTCATTCTATCTAGGGGACATTATATTTTGAGGCACATGTGAACAGCCCCAACGTAAAGCATCAATTGATACATTGCTATACTTTAGACTTCTAGATAAATAGTTAATTACTTCGATATCGTTTAAACAAACTAATTTGGGATCGGTAAGATCGCCAGTTCAAAACTCATTTAATTTTATTACTGTCCTTTATTAATGCCGAATAAACGCGTATTGGCGAACTTACCTTTATGATTCTTTCTTATTTTCATTGTATTTTGACTGTGAGGTCCCTCTGACTAGGGTTGGCTTTGACCAGCTCAGCCAACTGGCTTCCTTTGACGCTGACCCCTACCCTATATGATTTGTATGATATTTATTTACTTGTTAATATGTACATTATATATTTTTATTTTTTCCAGATGATTCGGTGTAACCCCACTGTGCGTCGCTGTATCGAGCATGGACGATAAAATCTCAGTATGTGATAAGTGTTATACCGCGGCCCCACGGTGGGCGCCACGTGCCGCGAGCAGGATAGCAACAAGATAGTCATCTCCTTTCCTTAGCGCTTTCTCGACGAGGCAAGGGCGGATTCAGACTGGAGTGGAATGGGCTGTGGTGGCCTCAGTAGATGGTTAAAGGTACGACCAAATCTTAAAGAAAAGTGTGTTCTTTCTATAAAGCCGGTTCATGTGTGATGCCTCCGAGCTTCAGTGTTACAAATAATAATCTGTTATGTATGGCTCATTTTTGTCAATGGGAGCTACCGCGTGTAAAGTCGCCATTAAAGGTGCTAGTGTAACGTAAGTTTTGCAATGTCACTCGTTACTGTTTATTTGTCGACTACACGGATTTAATTGTAATTAAAATTATTTATTTTTTACAATACCTAAGGAAAATCGAATCGTGGGAACTTACGCGACAATTGTGCCAACTGGTGGGCACAAAATTGGTAGCCCCCATAGAAGTTCAGATGATTCACATAATCAGTTGAAGTTTACAGTCACATATTCGTAGCCAAGTCAGAACAAGTCCTCAATATTCAAAATTACCTAAAGAACTTATTGTCTTACGCAAACAGTCGTTGGATTGTATTCCGAAAATTATTAGGTCCTAACTAATTGGGGAGAGGAGGTCATTGACCCCAATTCACCCCCCTGGATCCGCCCTTACGATCTAGTCAGAAATCGAATGAATTGTGATCCAAGGACGTGGTAAGGCTGGTTATACATAGCAACTTACATAATACTATAGCCCTTTACAGGGAACCAATCCATTTGGATCAAGGTTACACTAAAACTAATAGACATTGTACTGTAAAAGTGCCGATGTTGAGAAGTACATCAAATGCATCATATTTATGGTTTATACATTCAATTTAATTTGGTTAGGCTTTATATAAATCGTACTTGTTATATAGAAACCACTACATAAGTCAAAGAATTTATAAGTAAACTAGATACTGAACTAAATACTGATTTTACCTATAAATTCCTCGACATTAATTAAAAAGGTTCGGTTATGTAATACCATTTGAAAATAAATTTTTGCATAAGATGTCATTCAAACTACGAGTAGTTAATTTTTGTCATACGAAAATAGCTTTTATACATATAGAAATACGACTGCGGGAGTTATGTAGCTTATCATCTTCCAAACATGGGGGGAATGGAGGAAACTATAGAGACTTAAATTTGGTTAACGTAGGAAATGTATTTTGAACTTTGATGGTGTGAAATAAGGTCCAGTTTACTGTGCATATCTGTAACCTGTCTTGTGCCGAGGAATGGGCCTATATGGTGTCAAAATTGTATGGAACGTGGCTCATGCTGTG
The DNA here is from genome assembly GCA_949319885.1 of Mecyna flavalis. Classification (NCBI taxonomy): domain Eukaryota; kingdom Metazoa; phylum Arthropoda; class Insecta; order Lepidoptera; family Crambidae; genus Mecyna; species Mecyna flavalis. Next base: position 16,234,562 of record OX439439.1, read on the forward strand.
TGTGAAATTGAGAGTGAAGTAAAATGTAGCATTTGTGTAAATAGAACAGGGTTCGGAATAGTTACATTGATAAATATACTTTGGTTATTATCTTCATAATAAAATTATGTTTATCAAATTAGTTATTTATGTGACTGCTGCATAATGAGGGTCATTAAAATACGAATGTGGTTTTATGAAACGAACGAAGTGAGTTTCATAAAAGAATCACATGAGTATTTTAATGACTAATTATGTACAGTCACATACATAACTTTATCTTCATTCATATGATAATATGTCTATTTTATAGTCAGGATCGATGAGCAAACGCCCTAGTTACTATCTGTTCCACATAAGTTGTCCTTTAGCCGCTATATTGGCAGCATTGCCTACGCTTTGTAAATCTGTCAAAAAACAGATTGAAAGTATTGAAAAACAGTAGTACCAATATAGCGGCTAGAGGACTTCTTAAGTGGAACATTAGATAATATTAATTCCATGATGTGGAACAGAGTGTACCAACATAATCTGGATGTAAAAGTTAGTACTGTCATAATGACTGACGTTTGTAGTTTTTAAAATCCATAAACAATCTAGACTCGAGTTGATTTCGATTCTCAAATCGATTGTTATAATTTCAGCATCGAATTAAATGTATAGGAATGGAACATAAAATTACTAATCGACTAATTCGATAATCGAAAAAACCTATTAATTTTTACTTTTAAAGAAGACGTTCGAAATTTGAACGTAATAAAAGTATCGGTTACCGACACTAAAATGTAAACATTTCAATGCAGCCACAGATACTTATATCTAAATGTAGGGCGTTTGCTCATCGCTCCTGAATATAAAATAGACATATTATGGTATGGATGTAGATAAAATTATTTTAATTTGGAACCCTGATATAATGAATTTGCGACTTCGCGAGGAAATGTATTACAAAGTGCGATTTATAAATACGAATGTTACGTAGACGTGATACTCTGTCTGGTAACAAAAGTGTTATTTTCCTAAATTATAATAAACTCAAATTCAGTTTACAGTTACAGTGATAGGAAAACGCAATAATTTTTGTAATTATTCCTAAATAATAAAAAGGTATTTGCAAGGAAAAATTAAGTGTTTACTAGATTACAGTTCAAAAATATTGTCAGGTATGAAATAGTATTTATGTTAATGTTTTACCAATGCAATGTTTATGTTTAATACATATTTTGTGCTTATCTTTAAATTTCCTAAAAATGTTTCATCGTTAAAAAATCGTTTGCAAGAATAGCGTAAATATGCCCTTTGTTTTCAGATTACCGCGATACATACATATTGAACTTTAGCACGATGACCTAGAGTTCAAGATTTAATTTTATTGCAGAAGTTAGTTTTGGGTCACCCACCTGCGCTATTGACCTTACAAATTGATTCTTTACCGAAAGACCAACAAAATAGGTGTCGCCACAAATTAACCTTTGTCATCGGCAATAAAATTAATCTAAGTCGATTTTTTATAAAGTTACAACATGCCATATTTTATTTCATGATGTGAACTTGTAAACAATTACTGGTTCCAATACCATTTCACCTTTTTTTTTAATTAACAAACGAGAACCCCTTTCCCATAAGAGAAATATCTACCGATGCCCCAAGATGTCTGAATGGAAAAGATTTGTTGTATCATTAACATTACACTTCTTTGTTGGCCGCAGTTGAGTATGGACACATATTTTACCATAATATTTTTACATGTCTCCTTTAGTTGGCTAGTCAATAATTCTGTGAAAGAAAGAAGAGAAAATTAATAAAAAAGACATGCTGAAGTGCGTTGTATATAACTACTGGTATTTTTATATTAATATATTATTTTGTCCGTAATTTTAACAATGTTTAGTCGCAGATTTTAATTCACCCGATTATTCTAATATAATGTAACATTCTCTTTGTATTTTCTTCTGTAATATACATTTGTTAAACTTTTTTTTGTTATTAAATCGAATATCCAATATTTTTTGTAATACAATTCTTGATAATACTCCCATATCGATGTGAAGGTATACCCCAAATGTAGACAGTTTGGGCACAACTTTAAAAAATGTTAAGTGGAACAAAATTGTTGGAATATATCACTATAGACCGACAAACTTATCTGTTCCGGTGGCGGCGTCGCTACTGTCTATTTAGAACTGTCATTATATATCGTTTTTGCATTGCATTTCACGTAGTTCCAATTTTGGCCACCGGAACAGATAAGTTTGTAGGTCTGTATTTCAATTGAAAGCTTCAGCGCTGTTATACACCGCGTGGTGGATTATACAATAGTGTGTATTGGAGCGAAGTATATTTGTATAACTTTTAAATGATTACAAGATGCAACCGAAACTGGGATGGAAAGTCAATTACATCATCAAATAAAATAGATATAACACGAGTTTTTACACCTGTACAAATTGAAAAAGGCTGGTAATATACCTATATGATTTCATCAGCTCATTTGTATTCTTAGAATATATTAGTTAGTTTTTTTAAATTCAATTTCAATGCACCTTGGGAATTTTCGACTGCGAAGTTTAATATTAAACAGTTCCATCCCAGAGGAAATGTTTCAATGCTCTATATTTAGATGTGCCTTTGCGCGTAATGTGCGGTATGTGTCGAAAACTTGGATAAATTGAATATATCGTAATAACTTGTATTCAACAGGCAATATTAGTCGGTGTGCTAAAGTTGTTAGTAACTAAATACATATAATGATAAATCCCCATTATCAATGTAAATAAAGGCTTAACATAAAAGTTACAATCAAAGTGATACTGTCACAGTCAATAGAGCACTCCTTCAAAATTATTATAATAAAAATAAGATTCAGTTTTGTAATAAGGTCGATAGTAGGTATAATGTTTTCTAAATGGACTGAAAACATCTAAATGGTGTAAATATTCGGCAACTTAAAAATAAGGTGTAAGGGACGTGAATTTTCCTTTAGCCATAAATAAAAGTCGCTATTTAATTACATTAATCACCTTGAATGTAACTTATGAAATGGGTATAAATTGTTGGTAGACCCTAGGGGTAATTTGTGTGGCTTGTTGAATCGATAGCAGTTTGACATTTTTAACGGCTGGCAATTCAACAAAATTCTTTCAGTGTTGCCACTCTGGAAGGGTACACCATAGTGATTACTTGCTCATTGGGGTACACTACACCGTAAATACTAAGTTTGTCATGAATTTAGCCTGGTCTAATGACGGAGATGATTTCAAATGTAACAAGAGCAAATCTAAATATAGAAACAATATTAGTTTAGTTGCAATTTCGAACATTGTACGGGTGCTATTCTTGTGTATACTTATGTCGATACTTTCAATATTAATTGTTAATTAATTTTCATGTGAATTGTAACAGTTTTGAAGTGTTAGTCTAGCGAAACATTCCTGTATTATTATATAAATTTATTAATGGTCACGCATACCAACTGAATTGTTTTACAGAAAATGAAAAAAATGCATTACAATTGTGTATTAAAACGGAACCTGCTTAATTTATTGAAATAAAAATATAGTTAAATATGATTTGGTAGTTTTAATCCAATGTTCCACCTAGTATTAGTCTTAACATAACCTGTTCACACGCGATAATTTATTTTTAATGATTTCGAGAGAAGACATAGTTCGCAGTACAGCACACATTTCATAATGGTCACACATCTTGATTTATCAGGCAATTCCGGGTTCTTCGCAAAAACCAAAATGCTAAGTAAAATCTACGTTAATATTTAGACGACCTAATAAAATTTAACACTTACTAAGCACCACATCTGTCTAAATTTAGTTCCGTAACCACGGGTGGCGATCAAAAAGTAAAAGGCTAACAAGTTGTTAAATTTATTTATTTTACACTATCTTGTGTCCTGAAATTATACAACTCTTAATAAAGCAAATCAACGAAGTTTTCTTAGAATAGAATAAATTAAATTATAATAATTATTTATTAGATTTAGAATAAGAAACGTAGACATAATTTATTATTAAGTACCTACGTCATAATATGTGACAAAAAGCAAACTTCAAAAACATCTAACTCAAGTGTAATTAATATTATCTCAGAATAATTATTATTATAATAACCAGTACCTCAATCTGTCTGTCCAGGTTATCAACATTGAAAAGAGTGTTGGTATATGAATTTCATAAAGTATATTTCATCCTAAATAAAGTTTATTATTATTTTTATTTACAATGCTCGTATAAAGAAATGATTTTATGATATGTTAAACATACTTTTAAATTATTTTATATCCATTTCTGTGTTAAACCAGTTTATTAATAGAAGTTCTTAACTTAAAATATAATTATGTAGAAATTGAAACAATAAGAATATTTATTTGAAATAGTAAATCAGATAAACTCCTAAAAATACACTTTACAAAATATTCGATTTAAATTTATAAATATTTATTTACAAATTGTCTTAACAATCAACTCCTTAAATAGATATATATTCCTCATTGATGTTTTATCTACCTTTCAATAAAAACATTTTATTTTGCACATACAAACATGACTTGCGTTGTTAAAATTAAAAACTTCAAGTAAGACTGATTAATTAATTAAATAATAGTAAAATATCGCACACCCGGCAAAAAACTGTCATAACATAAAAACAGGCAAATCTGGTAGAGTCATTTTGTTACTAAATAATAATTGACGACATAATCGCACACTCGCTAAAAAACTGTCATAACGTAGAAGCAAGGCGGGTCTCACTTTTTTCAGTAAAATAATATTTTTATAATCTCACTTTTTGCAGTAAAATAATATTTTACTGCAAGGGGTGAGATTTGCCTGTTTTTGTGTTATGACAGTTTTTTACCGGGTGTGCGATATATCTACAACAATTACCTTTCCTCAAAAATACATAATATATCCAATTAGTCAAAAAAAATATTTTTAATTTTCCACAACCAATCTTAAATACTGTAATTTGTCTACTTACGTGCGAATGCGAATTCATTTTCCTGATACAAATATGTACGACAAAAAATAAAATTATCAATCAAAGATTTTTGAATAAAAAAAAATCCAAAATGTACATACAAAATAAAACCTTTCTGACCCAAACCAAAGTGGTTCACCTAGAAACTGTACCACGAGTTTAATCGAAAAAAAATAAAATCTCAGGCTGAGAGCATAATAACATGAATTGTGTTTAAAGCCCAAGTCGAATAAGAAAGTTAAAGGATATTAGTGGCGAAATATACGACGAAATAGTTTGGGGCTAAACGTCACTATGTGAATAGTGTTCAGGCATTTATTTATTTTATTTGTACAATGATAACCATCTTTCAAAATACGTCATAAATAATTTATTGAAACAACATGCAATCTCCTTACTTAACGTAAGTGAAAACATCCATAAATTATTCCGTCTCAACACCAACCATCCATAACAATTTAGGAACTCCAAGATATCCGAACAACCTTTTTTTTATACTAGATCAGATAGCAGACAGGCATGCAGCCATGGGTGTAGCCAACCATGGGCCCAGGGTGGGGAAACATACAAAAAAAAATTAACTAGCCAACTATCCGGGCTTAATTTAATTTGTGTTGACTGATGACTGTCGAGTGTGAAGTTTCTTATGGATATTTAGTGTTTAGTTAGTACATTGTTTTATTTTTTGGTTTGGTTTCGTATCTAAGGCTGATTTCAGAGTCAAGCGTTTGACTGACCGGCGCCGGTCACACGCGGGCTTACAATTACACTAGGTAGTATTTGCGTTTTATAGACACGCCGTTCGTGAGACGCGCGCCGTCGACCGGCGCCGGCGAAGCGAAATCGAAAAACGATGTACAATGTTAATAAACGAATCAATTTGCAATCTTTTACGACGACGCTGTTGCGCTCTTTTCCATAACAAATTAATGGCTAATCATCTTAGTCGGTTTGTCTCCATGACTGTACGTACGATCGCGGTCACCCGCGCGTGATCACTTTTGGAAAAATATACCGTGCACGCGCATCGTGACTTCTTAGGAGCGGCGCTTGTAAACGTGAAAATACTGCACAGGATTTTAGCCTTAAGCGTGATCACGCGCGGGTGACCTCGATAGTACGTCGCAAAGAAACGATCGTTTCACATTGGTCCGCCGTTTATGCGCGCGCTGTTGAGACGCGCTGGCTGGTTACTCTGAAACCAGCCTTAGCCCCACCCTCCCCCACCGTGGCTACACACACCCACCTGATGATAAGTGGCCACAGTAACCTATTCCATTGAGGGACTCTTAGCTAGGAAGCGTCGCTCAATGTGCTGCCATACTGCAGGCTCATCTGATCTTCGAGCCTTTGATTTCAAGTGTACTGGCTCCCACATTAATACTGCCGGAACACAGCCAGAGCTGTTATGGCGGCAGATATGTAGGCAGAGTGGCTCCTTACCTTAACCTTATCTACTTGGCACGTCTAAGGCAACGCTGACAGTATCTTTGGCATCTTGCTTAGGTAATAATCGTGGTCGTATCGAGTGACCAGGATCCCGTCGGTCACCTTTACTTCTTCACTCGATAAGTAGTCGATGTACTTCCCTTTGGCTGTGGTCATTTTGCCGTCTACTGTTTTTATTATTGCATCTCCAGCGCATAGGTCCCATTTTTTTATAGCTGTAAAAATTTAACAAAATATTTTTTAAAGTCTTGAAAGACTGGCTGTGGCAGCAAAGTGGTTTCACTAGGGATGCACCCGATACCGATACCGATATATCGGCGATACTTCGGGTTTGCCGATATATCGGTATCGGCGACATTTTTATGGCCGATTCAACCATACTTTTCAAATTTCGCGCATTAAAAATGCAGTGTAAACACGCGCGTGTTGTCCCATCTATTTCGTTGCAAACCAGGCACGAACTAACTATGCCTAATATATCGAGAGACGAAGATCCGTTCGTTTTCTGGCGCCATGACGTCTCATACCCAAATTTGAAAAAAATGGCGCAGAAGTACTTTATTTTCCAAATGACTTCTGTCGCATCTGAGAGACTTTTTTCCACCGCAGGTCTTTTTCAAACAGACTTGCGAAATAGCCTTTGCTCGCAAAATTAAGAATACTTTGTTTTTTAAATAAAAATCTTATAAATGTTAATTTTGATTACTAAAACTATTAATAAATTGTGTTTTATTTATTCTACCTTCCTTTTTGAATTCAATAAGCGTATCGGTATCGGTATCGCCGATATCTTTATAAGAGTATCGGTATCGGTATCGTATCGGCAAAAAGGCGTATCGAGGCATCCCTATTTCAAACGTCTATTAGACGTGGTGATTAAGTCAGTACCTATAATTCTGACGAATAATCATCCCGAAAACATCTATCTGGGTCCCAAGAGATCACAAATATTGAAAGAATCCTCGAACATAGTCATCATCATCAGCCTTTCGCAGTCCAATGCTGGACCTAGGCTCTTCAAACGCTCGCCACTTTGCTCGACCCTCGGATACTCGCATTCAGCTCCTGCCAGCAATCTTGCAAACATCGTAAGTGAACAGTTAATTTCTAAATAAATAAAATATTCAAGATGTTTACCTGTAGCATGTAGGTACACGTCATAAGTTCCGTTGACAACGCTCATGACCTTAAATCCGGCCCCTGCTGCGGGTGTCACGGTCGTCTTGGGCCCGAATGCTTCTTTCGCTATCTCAGCCACTTTACCTGGGTGCGAGCGAGAGACAACCACTCGAGGGTGATCCTTGTTTTCTTCTTGCTGAAAGGGTATAATTCATAACTTCGTTATTTAGGTACGTTTACGCCAGTATAAAAATACGCTACTAGCTTGACGGAACCCGCGGCTTTGCCTGCGCCTCTAAGACGGTATCTTACAGGTATGTTATATTTTTAAAATATAAAAAGGATAAAAAATATCACACTTTACATTTCTCTAATTAGCCCCATACCAAAAATTACGTCGATCGATTGCTCGGTTGCGAGTTTGCGACGTGAAAATAGGAAAAAAAGCATTTGCTATCCCATGGGAACTGAGCATTAGCTAGGGATAAAACTGATGTAAACACTAAACTTTGTTTTCAACACTACCGAGCACGTAACCATTGTATGTAAATAAGTGAACGCAAAAGTGCTACATCTCCGCAAGGAGGGCTGATTTTATGTGTTAATGGTGGCTAGTATTCGTCACAAGAAACACAAGTGTCTACGACAGCGTAGCGCATACAATTAAATTGTTAAAATCTTACATGTGGCACATTAGCAATATTGCTAGATGTCTTCTTAGTGAACCAGCCCCAATATGTGCGTGGTGGGAACGGGTAATGTATCACGCCTATGATGGGAACTCCTTGTATGGCGACACACACCATTGTTGTTACATACTGGTACAGTGACTCTGAAATAAATGTTTAAACGATAAAATTTAGAATTTATCTCATCATATCTCTTTAACTCTATGTGAGTAAAGACCCAGGAATGAAATACTTAAAATGTTCAATAATATCCATACAATATCAATGCAAACAAAAATTATTAGACAAAAATCTGTAGTGTCACATTTTAAAGATATAAGTTTTTATATTTATAATAATACAGCAGGTAAATTCAACAAAACTGAAACGAAACAATTAATTATTTAAAAAACACAATTTGCATTGAATTTATTTAATAGTCAACAGTTGATAAAAATATAATGGAAGAAGGCATTTAGGTGTAAGAAACCAATTATAAAAACTCTTTGCATGACTTGATATTACTTTCAACCAACAAAACATTTAAATTAATTCTTCACATTCATTTGCATTGAAATTAGATGATCAATATTCTAGGATACATATTTTTTTTAATTAGTTAAATATTTAGTACAATGTTGCTAACTCTGGTAAACTGATATTCTATGGAGAACTAATAAAACCAGAATGGCCATCACAATGAAATGATATCTGTTGTCTTAAAAGCCAAAATATTGGGTATAGGTATACTTCTACCACCAGTAGTTTTCTTATCTTTTAAGTAAAATTTCAAACATTTTCATAGTACCAGAGTGGCATAATCAGTGGCCATACCTGTGTACTCCTGAGTAGCATCCAATGGATCAATCCATATAGTGACTTCCTTAGCAAATACATGTTCATCATTCATGAATTCTATCATCTTGTGTTCCAGCAACTGGGCCTCCACGTCCAGAGCCTCTTGCTGCTGGCAGCTCGGGTCACTGTTCGAGTGCTCCTCAGAAACAATATTTAACTTCGGAAACGTGTTTTTTAGGCTGTAATACATTGCACAGTGCGAAGCGTAGTCAGCATCGGTGACCGGATCATTTGCGCCTTCCTGTGTCTTTCCTTTGCTTTTAACGTGGAGCTCATGGTTTTTACCCTCTATTACCTTCTTGCCACCTCGCTCAGCCGCTTGTATCGATGCTTTTAGCAAACTTTTCAAATTAACAAAATCACTTTTGTCCGTCGGATAATTCCCGCCGCCTGACCGCCAATATATAATTAAAAATAGTATGAAAGCTAAAGTAAAACATGCAAATTTATTAACCCTTAAAGTCCCACCGAAATTCATTGTAAATATCGGCTTTTTAAGCTTAATTTATGTTTATTTTTAACATAAAAACACTGCCGATTTCTATCAACTTTGATGACAATTTCCGTCTGACGTTTTTCTTTTTTTGTAGCATCTATCCAGGCATACAACCAAGGGAAAATGATCATAGTTCTTAAATCTCGTCGTGCTCTTCTCCCCCTCCTCCCTCACCATTAATAAAATGAATATAATGCAATGACGTTCAATTAAAAAACTAGACTCACATTCACGCTCAAATATTGTCCGAAGCAAAAGTCTGCCCACCCGACTATTGGGCAGAGTTTTCGTTTAGTTGTATACAATTGACATTAAACACTAAATGCCATGAGATAAGGTGTTAACTTGAACGAATGTGTTAATGTCATCAGTGTCAAAGCCACTCGGACGTTTTTTGAGGAATTTTTCTTAGAGATTGGGTGTCTAAACTTGTTTAAATCTTTGATGATCTCTGCGACAGCTGTCATCGATTTGACAGCTGTTAAATTTCACAATTTTTGTCTGACAAATGTATGAAGAGAAATAACGTTCATGATTGTGGGTTCCCGCCCACTTAGAGATGTTCATTGCTTTTATCATTCGCTTGCACGTAATAATCGATTATGAAATTTTAAAACATCGGAAAATTTTCATTTTGTTTATCTCTTAAAACGTACAATTTTATAATAAAAAATCAATTAATTTAATTAGAAGTAAGTCGGTTTGGATAAAACAATTTGAATATGATCGAAGTCCGAAATTCGAAAATAATAATTTCAGTATCTCCGACAAACAACCAAACTATATCACATACATTGAGCTGATCCCAAAGTTAGTGTAAAAGAGCACATGAGCATGACATGTGTTACGTACGAGTATCAAAAATAACGAAGTTACCACAAATTGGTACTTATTACATATTAACATCCAGACACAGGACAAACACAAATCTTTATCACCTAAATGTTTTCGCATAGTCATAGAGCATGCCAAATGTGTCCTTTGTTTAAAATCACTTTTATTAGAGGTCCTCAATCGTTCAGTGTAGATCGATAGAAGAATCGATTACTTACGAATCGAAGTTTTAACATTCGTTTATGGTAAGACTACGCCTCTAGAAATGTCACTGCGACACCTGTCGCAGAGATCATCAAAGATTTAATAAAGTATAGTTGTATATTGAACGTCATTGATATAATGCCATTAAAAGTTGTAGTTAAATAAATAAATGATACAATCTGTTGATGACTAATCTAGGTATTATTATAAAAAATAACAACAAACGACAGAAAAACAAGCGCGAGCATTCGTTTTTGCAATACAGAGACCCAGAGACCCTTGTTCCAATTTCCGGTAGCCGAAAAAAGTCAAATGTCAATGTCGAGTCAACACGGTCTGGTGTCCAAGTTCTCGGGAAAATTCTACTTTTAATTTTTCTTTATTTTTGCTTAGATTGTATCAAATATTCATTTAATATATGTAGTTAATTTACTTAAACTACTAACACAAAAAGAAGTATTATTTAAAAATGATTCTGATAGACATTTATGATATGGTAAGTTTATTTATCGTCTTGCACTTATTTTATATCGAGATTTCATGATTCACCGCTGAATTATTATTGCAGGCCAGTTGGTGGACTTTAGTTATAGCATTCCAAGTCATTCTCGGCTCGACCTATTTTATGTGGGCCAAAAAAAAGAGTAAAAAGACCTACGACCCCCTCTGCAATGGCAAACCAGTGGAATGGAAGCCTGTGCCGCTCATAGAACACGATGTGATAGTAGAGGAACCGCCCTTGATGGGTAAAATAGATGATAATGTATTAAACATTGGTGCTACGAGCTTTTTATGTCTAGATAAAGATGAAACGATTATTGATAGCGCATTAAAGGCATTAGACAAGTATGGTGTTGGGTCTTGTGGCCCACGGGGGTTCTATGGTACTATCGACGTACACTTAGAGCTGGAGGAGCGTCTGGCCAAGTTCCTGGAGGTTGAGGAGACCTGTGTGTACTCCTATGGCTTTTCTACCGTGTCAAGTGCTATTCCAGCCTACGCCAAGCGCAATGATATCATTTTTGCGTAAGTTACAAGAGAATATTGTTTTATATGTTGTGTTTATAGTCTGCTATACTTCTTAGACTTCAAACAGTAATTTTTTTTTCTGTACTAATGTATAACCCATTTGTTCATAATTATTTTAATCACATGGTGGTCCACAAATTACAAAACCATGTGATTTAAATATAAAAAATTTTATTATACAACTAACATACCTATTTGCATCCATAATCCACATTCCATATTGGTAACATAATATCTAATACTGGTTAAGAAATTATTATAAAATTGTTAATATTCTTTTAAATATTATGTTTTAGTGATGAATGTGTCTGGTTTGCTATACAAAAAGGAATAGATGCCACTCGAAGCACTGTCCGATACTTCAAGCATAACAACATGGATCACCTTGAGGAACTGCTGTCTGCTGCTACCAAGAAAAAGGAGCTGAACCCTCGGAGACGAGCCTTCCTTATTGCAGAGGCTGTGTACTTCAACACAGGAGAGATGTGTCCGTTGAAGAGGCTTGTGGAATTGGCCAGGAAATATAAACTGAGGATTATCTTGGATGAAAGTCTTAGTATTGGGGTAAGTGGAGTCTATGGAGTATTAATTAAAAATTAAAATATATTAGAATGAATTGTATTGTACAGTCAAAAGCACGTCAGACGTAACACTTTGGACTTTGTACCACTCTTATGTCGGGGGCATAAGTACTATTATCAAACTGAAAGTGTTAACCGTGATGTGCTGTTGACTGTACAACATCACATACATTGATTTGAATTTTAATCATACTAAAATATGTAAAGGATACAAAAACTTTTTGGGGATGTAATGTAGAATATATAGGATAGGTTAAATGTACTGCCTACAGCACAATAAAATTAGATGTAGGAGAGATTATGCTTTCTGTAGTTAAATGTAGGTTTAATTCAAATTGCATCTATGCATTGTATGTAAATAGGTGATGTATGTTTCTGGAATTTTTCTAAATAATGCAATAGTATGCAATAGGTAGCAGTTAATGTCATATTAATGTCAAGAAAATAATTAAAAATGAAAATATTAATATGACATGCAAAATTATAGTATGTATGTTATTTCCCTAATTTTTTTGAAACAAAAGTTGGTCAAGATTTAAACCTTTTACATCAGGTATTTTTATCTGTAAGATGTTATTTATTTATGTTCCCGTAATTGTAGGTGCTAGGCAAAAACGGTAGAGGCCTGACGGAACACCTGAACGTGCCGCGAGATGAGATCGACCTGATCGTAGGGTCGCTAGAACACTCGTTTGCGTCCATCGGAGGGTTCTGCGCGGGAACTCACTTCATAGTGGAGCACCAGCGATTATCTGGATTAGGTAAGATATGATAGTAAAAAGACACTCAATGCCAAAAAAAAACAAAATAAAATTTACATTATTCAAATAAATAAAAAATATTATGTAAGGCCAGTTTTAGCACAGGTCGGATAGCTAAGATGCCCTTTATTTTTTAATAGGCAAAAAAGGAAATAACATCATTTTTATCTAATAGATGACTTCTCTTATAGAAACGTAGGTACTTATACTAGTGTGCAGTGGTGACACTGGTCCCTAGTCAAAAAACTTTATTTATCTGCATATGATCAGTGACTGAAAACTTCAGATATATTGTCAACTTAGTCAAAAGCCATTTTCGTCTTATTTTATGGCTGGCAACCTACTACCAATTCAGATGTTATGTTAGTGATGTAAATAAAACGGTTTTTATACACACGCAATTTTTTTACTGGCAACCTACTACCAATTCAGTTGTTAGTGATGTAAATAAAACAGTTTTTATACACACGCAATTTTTTTTAATCAATATGTTGGGATACAGGTTACTGCTTCAGCGCGTCTCAGCCACCGATGTTGACTCAGGCCGCTATAACGGCGCTAGATGTAATGGAGAAGACTCCAGCTATCATGAAGGAGCTTGAAGAAAATTCCAAGAAATTGAATAAGTAAGTATTTATATTTAGAAAGAGTTTTTCAAGTGTACTGGCTTCCATATTAATATTGCCGGTACACAGCCACAGTGGGTATTGCAGCAAATTTCACCTGTGGCTACACAGTCGGTCTCTAACATCTTACCACCAACCACCCAAGGCGGGAATTGAACCCATGACCACTGGATTTTGTATTCGAGCGTCTTTAGCCACTGCTCTACGGAGGCGGTCGAGTTCCACATACCATACCCGCCGCGCTTAGTAGGTAACTATTTATGCACACGACCATAAAGATTTTTGCTCGATTAAATATTTTAATTACGTATTAACAACATCTGATACGTAAAATACGTAATAATGAATCTTATTTCCCTATCAGTTTGACTCATTGGCTTTTATGATAAGTGTTTAATTATCTAAAACAGTATCAATATGTCGGAAGGTTTATGAATCAATGTAACGTGTTATTATTATTTTTAATTTATCGCAATTTGTAGGTAATCTGTGAAAATATTTTGCTATTTGATAGATTTGATTGAAGCCTATATCAGACTGCTGTGATACTACTACTACTAATTGTATTTTACTTGGTTGTGGTTTTGATTTGATTCAATAATATAGTCAGTCTATTGCAATCATCTATGAACCAATGTATAATATCTTGAGGAAAAACCTGAGTGTTTATAAATTCTACCTAGAAATAACTAGAGACACTAATATGAACTGTCCCTAAACATTTTAATCTATTTTCATCCTCTAGCAAGCGACAAAACCTCCAAGGGTCTTATGTTGATAACACTAATCTTAATACCTACATTAAACCAGAAAAAAAAACTTTGCCAAAAGTTTTCAAAAGTACTAAATAATTATTCTCGTTCCAGATTCCTAGCCAACTTGAAATACTTCACATTCCGCGGCGACGAATACTCGCCAGTCAAGCACATATACCTAAAGAAGGAAGACCTAACAGACCGCCTCAAACACTCGTACCTTCGGAACATTGCCAACTATTGCTTAGAGAAAGGCGTGGCTTTCGCTGTGGCAGCCTATCTGAGAGACGTAGAACACAACTGTCCTGAACCTTCGATCAGACTAGCGTCCAGTAGGAAGCTAAATGATGAGAATATGTCTCTGATCTGCAAGCTACTCGACGAAGCGTATGAAGAAGTGGGCCCGCGACCCGATCTTCAGCCGTTGTAAGGTCGGTGCCAAAAATGTTACTTATTATTTTTGATTCGTCAAAGTACACGAATGGAAGTAAGCTGGTGTTCAATATTTTTATTATTTTTAAAGATAGATACAGTACATAAAACAAGATAATGCATATTAATTAACACTCGAAGACGAAAGCATAAACCAATAAGTTTCCACTTGGCAAAAATGCTGTTGTTTATCTACTAACATGTTAAGTTTAGCGCGTAAGTTTGGCGCGTCTGTACTTTAATTATTATTATAGATAAAAAGGACATAAATAAACTAATGAAGAAGGAATATTTTTTTTATTAGATTCGTCTAAGGGTTCTGCTTGTAGTCGTGTGGGTATATTTTTGTACTTTTAAATTAGATTGTTGCTAGCTTGTGCATTTAATATAAATTTATTTTTTCCCCTCTTGCAGGTGAAATCAAAAATGTTATTTTTGAATGATCATTAATACTCCTTTTGTGGTCCATGTTAACATCGATTTATTGCGAATATTTGGATATTTAAGTGGCTTACTTTCTTTATAGTGTACTATGGTTAAGGTACGATTATTTTAAGATACATAGTATCGGTTAAGTATTGAAAACATTTTATCGAAGATATGACAATAAGTTCATAAGTTCTACTCAATAAGTTGTATCTAAGTTTCATTATTATTATTGTAAGTATTACTATTATCTTTGAACACCAAAAAATAAATTATTACTCGAATACCAGAGTCGAAGTCGTACCAAAAAGAAACATATCGTGTTTTGTTTCTATTTTTACGAATAAGCATTATTTAGTTCATAGTTTTATTGAACTGTTTCTATAATAAAACTAAGGTAGTTTTTATCGGTGTTTCAAATGTGCAAAAATATCAAATGCATTTGTATAGAATGCAATAATATGTATTCAACACAAGAGTATAGGAATTGATTTATTTACGTATTTTATAAAAATTTTGTTATTAGGAATTTTGGTATAATATAAGAGTCGTTGAAATTATATCCATGGGAAAATTTATCAACATGTAATGTTTTCCGAATATTGTTAAAGCATATACAATAGATAAAAAACTAGATAGTACATATTTTATATTAGAGATAAAGGGTCAAAAATAGCTTGATGATTAAAAAAAAATTCTGTTGGAAAATTCTGGGTTCAATCCCCGGGTCGAGCTAAATCAGCTCGAGTTTGTGATCACCAAATTCACCAATCCGCATTTGGCAAGCGTGGTGGTTAAGGCAGTACCTATCATTAGAACGATAACTTGATTACAAATATGAAGGCCTTTGCCCTGCAGTGGGACATTAATAGGCTAATACTTTTTACAATAAGTACCTCTTCGGTCGCGTGAGTCTCAGACTGCTGTCCTAACGTGCTTTGATTGGGCGCTTAGGGAGAGCACCTATGCTTGCGTATTCACTTCAACATTATAATTATGTATTAATATAATTATTATAATTCCTATTTTTTTCATCATTAACGGATATTGGCGAGAATCCATTTTTAAAACTTGGAAATTTAAATAATGGCTAATTTTGCCTCTGTTTGATAAGTTACTGATAAAATATCCGTCAGATATCTTCTATTATGTCTATGTTATATCTAATATCCGTTTACTAAAAAGAAGGACAGCACTATTTGCTGTCTGACAGATAAATTATCGGAAACTTACCTAATTGAAATGTGTTAATGTTATTTCTTATTTAAATGAGCATGTAGGTATTTTATGTGAACTTATCAGAATGAAACATTCCTCAATAAGATTTTATTTGAATCGGTCTAGGTTTTTTTTATATTTATAGGGGGGCAAACGAGCAAGTGGGTCACCTGATGGTAAGTGATCGATCAGTATCATCGCCGCCCATAAGCACCCGAGACTTCCTTGCTTGGGGTTGGTCATTGGTGTTTCTATGTATAATATGTATGTATTTACAAAAAATATGTATTAAGTAACGCTTTTTTATGCTATATTATACGATTATACGTTGTCTAGCACCCATAGTACTTACTATGCCTAGTTTAAGGCTAGATGGCGTTGTATGAATAATGTCAAAAGATATTTTTTTATTTAAATAGATTACGAGTAACTACAGTTTTTCTTGTATCGGGCAGGGACAAATAATGATTTTCGCCAGTATGTATTCCAGATAAATAAGGTTAAATTTCTAGTGGCAATAATTACTGCCCGGTACAGACTACGATTAATACGCTTGGAAAAAGTATTTTAAAGTACAGTTAGATTACTACATGATAATAATATTGAAAACTTACCATAGAGTTTTTTTTTAATATAAGAGCAATAGCAAAATAAATAAGTAGTAGTGAATAATAACATTTGATACCTATTTGTCATAGCTGTAGCATCTTTAGATTATACTACTACTACTGAGCGTAAGACGCCATATGTCGCAGGTTCGATTCCATTCGATAAAAACGTGCTCGGAGTTACTATACATACCATGTTTAAACAAACTTAAGTACGAAAATGTGTTCAACTTATTGTTTAAGGTGCTAGTAGAAATAATGCTTTTTCACTCAGGTATTTTCCCTAAAATTGCTTTTCCATTGAAACCTTTTTATTTATGTAACCTATGATGTATATTGTTTCTAGTAATGTACTCGTAGCCCACTATAAAATAATAATCTATGTCATCGTCAGGCAAAAAAGATAGGAACACTTTATTATTATAGAGTAAAGAGTACTACATATTTGATTCCAAAAAGTTCAATACTTAATTTATTAACTTACTTACTCCGGTGGCTCAGCGACTCAAAGTGTCTTACTTTATTTCAATTTATTTTTTGATGTAGGTATAATACCCCAGTAGCCAGTCACAAATATTAGATGGGTAAAAACAGTAGTCAGTCACAACACAAAGTATTATTTCGTACGCATTTAATAACTTTACTATTCATAATTAACATAAAATACCTATGTATTATGATTTTTAATTACACAGCTAGGTATAATAATAAGTACCTATTTATCTTATATAAATAACTTATGTAGTTTATGTTTCTACTATTTTTGAATTCAATAACTATATTATAATGAATTTATTTTAAGTATTTAAAAATGGTAAATAATTACATAGTGTTTATTTTTTATATGTCAAATTTTTCTAATATGAAAACTGTCTCATGTAAGTGTTTTCCTATTATTTATTTCGTTTGGTATAAAAGTCTACCAATATTTTTTTTATTTTATCGTAATGGTAACACATTAAGGGTTAAGTAATGGCATACCTATTCTCTAAGATAATATTGCACAGTGCTTGTTACGTTACGTTACGTCTTACAATAAATATATTATTATTATAAAATGTTGTTTTATTATGTTTGTACGTAGAACGTAGAACACAGCATACAGTGGTTTAAAGTCACTTATTAAAATTTGTTCGGTTGGTCCTGTTTGGACACAATATCTTTAAAAAAATCTTTTAACGTCATTATTATAAAAGCTCATCTTATGTGCGTTTATTGCTGACTTAACCGCTATGTTACTTACCATGTTACCCAGAAAATTTTTGTCACTACCTTGCCTGTTTACTTATACTACTGCAATGTTGCTCGCTCGAACTTGATGCTTGATTATTAATAAGCGCGCCTGTCTTTTTGCAACAACCTATGCGCAAGCGCCTCAACTTAGTGCAAGTTATTTATTGCCAGTTATCTAAATAATTATTTTTTAATGTCATTACATTTCGAAATCAGGCATAGGTGAATGTAAGCGGCCACTGCGACATTTCTAATATTTCTATGGATAGCGTTGCCAGGCGTCCGGATAAAGCCGGACAAAGGTAGGCTTTTTGATTGCGTGTCCGGCCGAAATAAACGGTGTCCGTCTTGTCCGGCTTTTGTTAGGCTTTTTACATTTCGCAAACGAGCGAAGTGCCGCCCATCCTCAATAATATAGGGTGTCCGGCTTTTCTACCCAAATGTCCGGCCAAACTGGCTGGTCTGTCCGGCTATTAGGTTTGGCGACCTGGCAACCCTATCTATGGATATAATTTTATGGCTACTGCGGCACGAGCTCGTCGGCCATGTGGCAGTAGCCGACGTTCCTCGCGAACTCGGTCTGGTCGGGCTCGTGCAGCGGCTTGCGGATCTCCGCCAGCCGCCGGTCCGTCTCCAACGCTTGGTTCTTGTGCTGAAGGTCCTTGGTCACTCGCTGGTGGTGGTTGTACATTCCGTGGTAGGTAGTCCTGTGAAGTTTGAGGTTAATAAGAGTGGTTCATTGTACTATCAGATTCTAATGCTATTTGGAAAATACCTTTTGGAATTGAGCGAAAAATTACGTCAACTGCGTGATAACTTACACATACTTACTCAGATATTATTTGCGTTATGGTTACTAACGCTACGGACAAGCGCAGTTGACGTCATTTCTTGCTCCATTCCAAAAGGTATTATCCTAATAGCATCTGAACCGGATAGTATAGCGAAAAAACAAGATTTTAATGATAATTTGGCAGTGCAGTGGTAAAAGGTTGTTCCTTTACCTATGAGACACAAGTGACGTGGCCTAATCGTGGTTAAATCCCCCGACGGCCTATTAATTCCATTGAGTGACACTTCACTAGAAAGCATTGCTTAATGTTCTACCATTTATATTAATAAACGCTTAAAGAATCCAATGTGATCTGTTTATAATTTTGTAAAACTAACTTACGGGTTTTGGGTGCGTATTTTAACAAAACTTTTGCTTTAAAACAAGCGAGCAAAGGTTAAAAGTTGACATAGTTAGACTTAGGTAACAGTTAAAACTTACAAAGCTTCTTCCAACTTCTTCTCCAACTGGTTTGTGCTCATGTGAACTCTTTCATACTCTTCTATCAGCCCACGCATTGGTTTATCCTATGAAAGTTAATAATAATATTTATAAAAAACAGGCTCTTGAAGTAAGTAAGATCTTCTAAATAAGGCAACTTATTAAATTAAGTACAGGTCCCGACAAACTTCTTGAAATCGGGTGGGGATTTCGCAGAACACGAATTTTGAGATGCCTGCGCGCTATTGGTCAGAAGCATACCTTTGACCAATCGTGAGTGCTATTGATCATGCGCGGACTTTCCCTCACTCCGCTACCGATGATCAAGAAGTTTGCCGGCACGTATACAATATTTTAACCTGCACTCTTTCCAGAACAGGACGTAACGTTCGCGTCTCGAGCCTAGTCTCTACTAGCTTGGTGGGGTTAATCTTATCCGCCACGGCCGCCCGCAGGGACTCGATCTCGCGGTCTACCTTCTGCATGTTTGTTTCCAACTGAAATAACAAATAAAGATCCTGGGACTTTATCCACACAGTACCATCTATTTGAGTGCGTCAGTTGCTGACAATATCACTATATTGTGTCTTTACTGATAAATTGATTGGGTAACAAAGTTATGTTACCCAGTCAATTTATGTCATCTTGTCACTGATTTTCAAATAAATTGTCAAAATCATATTTTATCGAGCTTTGTAACACAGTAAAACAAGAATTCTTTATCTTATCTACTCCTCGGGTTATAAAACCCAGAAGTCGTAGGTTCGATTCCCGCCTTGGGACTTGGTGGTAGGACTTTTTCAGATTTCGACTGGCTAGTTACCGCAGGTAAAATCTGCCGCCATGTAGCTTTGGCTGAGGTCTCTTTTTCTACCGCGAGGTTGTCATTTAAGCGTACGGCCCGCCTGATGACAAGCAGTTACTATTGCATATAAATGGATGCTTGGAACACTTAGCATCACTCGCGCGTCTTTGACTTTAAAAACCTTTTCATGCCCTTCTTGAAAAGCCTTATTCTGTCTCGTGAAGTGTCAATAAAAAAACTATACCTACCTTGTACTTCTGCCACTCCATTTCATTCCTCGCTCTCTGTATGTCGTACACTCGACGCCTCATTATCATCTCCACTTGTTGGCTTTGTGCGTACATCTGGTTGCGAGCTTGTTCCCGAGCCTTGAACATGGTTTCACGAAGGTTCTTGGATTCTAACATCAACTGCTCAGCAATCTTAATGGTGTTTTGAATGCAGTCGACGTAGCTTTCTTCTGTCATGGTACTGAGATGAAAAATAAGCATGTTTGTTAAAGAAAAAGAAAACAATATTTAAACCAATCAGAACATTCAAAACAAACGGATATCATGCTGTCACAACACTGTGCACGTATTTTGAAGAGTGGAAGCAGGCTTTCTTTAGACGAAACAATCAAAATATACGTTAAAAAGGAGATAGCATCTTGGTAAAACATTACCCTTTTATTGTTACCCCCAGGCCAAATTAACTGAGATGTTACCATCTTCTAATAATCACGACTAATGTGCACGTAAGTTTCGTGCTGATCTAGTCATGGTACGCTTGCTTGCACCATTTCAATCATTTGATTGTGCAGGTTCTCTCATATTTGTTCTCGTCATCTTTGAGCCTGGTCAGACTAAAGGGTAATGTGCATAATAGAAAATTTTCGAAGAAATAGACATATACATACATAAATACTTACTCTGTTGGAACTCTGATTGGGTCAAGCTTGTACGAGATATCTGCACTGTCTCTGGTCAGATCTCTGACACGGTACTCCAGCATCAAGGCATCGTCTTTGTTCTGTATCTCCCGCTCAAGCCGACAGTATACGTTAGTGAGCTCCTTCAGTTTCTCCCAGCCCATGTTGCATACATCGGTAAGGACGCGCTTGCTGTTCTCTATTATGTGGAGCTCCTAGAAGGTAAGGTCTTCGTGGAGATAGAGATACAAAGCTTTGGTAACAACATAACATAAATAACGGTTGTTACTGACTAGAGTTCGATGACATTCATGTTACCTTCGTAAATTTATGTTACGCAACTAATTTTAAAAAAAGTATTCAGACAAGTGTTCTTATTTGTCGTATATGTATAACATCAATTAAATATAATATTGAGAAATAAAATAAATTAATAAAATGCCCTTGGATATATTCCATAGTACGGGACTCTCTCCACAAAGGGCCCTCTAGCAATGAGGTTACAAAATACCATCATTGCCCTCTAGCCTCAGAGCTTACTTGTACAGTTTGAACTAAACAACAAATAAACTTAATTATTTATGAAACGATACTATCTTACTCTATTCAACTCCTCTCCAAGCTGATCCCTGGTCAGTTCCGGGGGCACCCTCTGGTCCCTGTTCGACAAGCACTGCGAGGACACCATCAGAGGCACCTGCAGAGACTCTAAGTGCAGTTCCGTTGCGTTCTTCTCTTCCTTCAAAGCCCTAATCTCGTCTCTTACTGCTTCCCTCGTGAATCTCTGTTTTTCCCTCCATGCTTCCACTTCGAATATTCTAAAAAAGATTCAGCACTTAAGCAGTTGGCTAACACCAGAGGTCGCGGGTTCGATACCCGCACGGTACAAACATTTGTGTGCATGAACATGTCTGTTTGTATCGGTCTGGGTGTTTCTATGTATAATATGTATGTATTTAAAAAAAAAAAGTATATAAGTAATGTTTATCCGTTGTCTGGCACCCATAGCACAAGCTAACGCTTAGTTTGGGGCTAGATGGCGCTGTGTGAATAATGTCTAGAGATATTTATATTATATTTATATAAACATTAATTAACATTAATTTTTATACCTGTCCCGCAGTAGTTCAGTGTTAACATAGTTGTCCCATCGAGTAGTGACGTTAGTTTCATTCCTAAGCTGGTTAGCTTTTTGTCGCAATTCGTATGACTCAAAACGCCGCAATCTAGCTTCATTCTGAAGTCTTTGGATATTTCTAGTCCAATCTAAGACTGTTAGGCGAGGGTGCGGCTTCTCGAAGACGGGAATGGAGCTATCCATTTCGAAAAAGAGGTAAAGGAGAATGTGTAGGCGAGTACACCGAAAATATGTTGATGTTTGATCAATATCGGTATTTGCAACCCCATTGACCTATTTAGTGCGGCATAAACGACTTCCTTCCATGTTACATGGGCATATTTTAGTTTGACTACAATACTACAATTTTTTTCTATGATATCTACATAAACCATTCTGAGTAATATTTCGATTGAAATTAATTTGGAACCAAGACTTGGCTTGGCCTATTCCAGTTTTCCCGCTCAAAATCTGAAAGGAGGAAGGAAAGAAAGGAAGTGACGGGATTTATAAGTAAGCCGGCAAGGGAATTCCATTCTTACAGCCACAATTGTTTGTGTGGCACAAAAAAGACAATATCGAATATTTATCGACCGATAAAATAAAACCTACATAAATACATTATTATTTATTTTTGATTAGTAGTAAAAGATGCAGTTTATCCTTTGTATTGTATTATTATTATAAAATTGTATTTTACGAGCCAGACCCCAGACCTCAGCAACATCAACAAACCGGAAATGGTGTGTAATGTCAAATTTAAAAAAAAAACAACTATAGACCTAGACCTTAGAGTAGAACATATGGAGATGCCCTATTGATCTATACAAAAAATTGCTTATATGAATATACATCGAATCGACACTTGCCTTACAAATATATACTTATCTCTTTTCATCTAACTAATTGCTGCGTATGAAAAAAGAGACAGATATCTTTGCATTGTACCCATTTTGGCAACACTTTTTAGTGACGTCACACAGTTTTTGACGCGTGCCGGTTTTGCCATATTGTGTTCCAGCTAGTGATGTGGCACAATATTTTTATGTATCGATACGTTTTAGATAGTTATATTCTGCAATGGTATATTTCTGCAGATTTCCTGTAAGTGAAACATTAAAGAAGAAATAGATAGAGTTATTGTGGGGAAAATATAAATCCGCGACATAAAATAAGGCACGTTTGCTCGCTACACTTCAACGAAAACTGGTTTTACAGAACTCTCGACATAACAAGATTACGTGATGGTAGTATGATACAGTACAGTATCTTCACTTTATCTTCTGGTAAGGATTTTTGGAAAAATGTAATAGGTTTATTAACCATGTGAAGTTGAAATTTCCATAATAATATATATAACTAACCTATTGTTATATTAAGGCACTGCATCATCATTATTTTGTGATAGGAAAATAAGAAACTATTTATAGATTTCTAACAAAATATGTGCATTTATGATCGACACGTAAACTTGTATCGATAAATATATCGATATACAATATTGGTTGCACTACGGTCGGGCGCTATCATTGGTGGCGCCATTTTGTGTTCCAACTTTAGGTATACACGTTTTGTACCTACTTAGGGCCTCTCCATGTGTTCTACTCTAAGACCTAGACCCGGAGGGGCACTCTTAGAACCACAGACTTAGAACATTGATTAATTTCGAATTGAAGTTTACGTCATTGTCAATTTCATATTTGTTGATACGTTTTAGGATTAATTTCTCTGTTTTTGTTGTTAATTGCTGTTATAATCGTTGTTATTTGTTACTGTTTTTAGTTGTTATAGTTATTGTTAAGTTTTGTTTCGCTTTAAAGTTGTTTGTTTGGTTTTGTTTTGCCGATTATAGTTATAAAATCTATGTTAACTCATTCGCATTATGATGCAAAGAAGTGTGTTATTATGTGCTACATATTTGTGAATTCATTCTCATTTTAATAAAAGATGTCACCTAATCATTGTGTTATTAATTTATCCTGCACTAATGTATTAATTAAGATATCGATACCTATAAGCCTAGGCAACACACACCCATACGTACGTTGGTTTGTGTGTTCTATGGTACATACGTACGTACTTTTGTGCATGTGTGCGTTACGTCAATTTTAGTTCTTCCACCAGAGTTCAGGTGGCAGCACCTTCCATAGAAACGTTTTTGCCATAGAGTTGCCACTCTTTCCCAAATTATTACTATACTCTTTGCCTAGACCTCACAAATGTGTTCCGGTAGCGGCATCGCTACTGTCTATTTAGAACTGTCATTACAGACCGACAAACTTATCTGTTCCGGTGGCCAAAATTGGAATTACGTGAAATGCAATGCAAAAACGATATTTAATGACAGTTCTAAATCGACAGTAGCGACGCCGCCACCGGAACAGATAAGTTTGTCGGTCTATAAAATTTATAGACCGATATTTAATATCGTTTTGCATTGCATTTCACGTAGTTCCAATTTTGGCCACCAGAACAGATAAGTTTGTCAGTCTATAAGTATTCAATGAAACACATGGATTGGCTCAGTGCCAACCTAACGAATTTAACTGAAACTCTTACAAACCAGTGCTGCCAACGTGAACCAAAAAAAATAGTGAAGTTAGCGATAAAAATATACTTTTAATTTTCTTAAATAAATAAACGAATGAAAAATCAAAATTTCTTTATTCATTTATGCATTCACAGAAGCACTTACGAATCGTCAAAACTAAAATATTTAAATATTATAGTAGTTAACATAAAAATACATAATACAGGCTGACAGGTAACCCTAGATCCTTTTAAGATTAAGCATAAATCTTTTACCTCCGCTAGCTTTAGGAGCTAAAAATATATCTGATATAAAATCATTTTTGCTGCTATCGTTCCTGTCTTTCTTGGTCCCCCTCTGCTCCCCCTGCTCATTGGTGGGTAGCGAGGAGGGACACTCGTTTCCCTGCGGTCGAGATCGACTGGTGCTTTGTATTGGCACAGATGGTGTTGTTGGTTTTATTATGTTTGTGGGGATTCTCTTAATCTGTAAACCTTGTTTCTCTATGACCTTTCATGCTTTAATTTTCTCAGAAAGTTTATTTCCAAAAAGCATTTCATCTCTATCTACTGCTTGTATTATATTTAGGTTTAAGACATTTATTTCTCTAAAAGAATCCAATTCACTTACAAGAGAAATAAGAAATACATATAGGTAATTTAAAAGTGTACGGATGATACATATTCACTTAAACAAGAGAAATAAGAAATACATAAAGGTAATTTAAAAGTGTACGGATGATACATTCGAATATAAAGAATGTTTCCACTAACATCTGTATTGTGGGTATATTACGAAAATATTAGTAAATGATTTATCTAAGCTCGGAGTTACGATCTTTTTTCTAGCCTCTGATTCGATGTGATGGAGATCGCATAAAAGCCTGCAGCAATCGCTAAGGTGCTTCACTGCTTGAAGTCTGCTGCTTTCATCTTCAAGCAGTAATTCCAAGCCTTTATTGAGAGCAGTAATGCCAGCTCCTAATTGCTGCTGAACGCTCTCGACTCTCTTGTCTCGAACTCTAATGGAGTCGGAGACTGCTGCTAATATCTCAGGGTTTAACTTTGGAGCTTGTAATAGAGGACAATTCTCGGGTATTGGATTTTCTTTAATAAGCTTATCCCTATTGTCCTTATCTAATCCCTTCGTCAATAAAGGTGTCCACAAACGGGCCAAGCTGTCATTTATATTTTTACCAAACTTAGGTGTATCTTCAGGAGCATCACCCAAAGCAGCCTTCGAGCTTAACTCAGGTATAGGTTCCGATTCTTGACTAGGACCAGCCTCCAAATTATAGATTGGGACCTCGCCATTCAGATTTTCCGTACTTTCGTCTTGGACGATGTCTTCGGGAGCCTCCATATTTTGCGCTTGCTCGTTATCTATAAGAATATGATAAGCGCATAAGAAGTGAAAGAAAATAGAATTTATTTTCATATAATATACTTGTTATTTCTATGAGCAACGTTGATAGCTTTATCGATACATTTATAATTGTGTTATGGACAATTTAGAATTTAGTATTATTTTATCTCATAAAATTGAATTCAAATTATAAGTAATACGAGTATTAGTATTCATAGAAACTATGCTATGCATGTTACTTAATGTTTCTATTACAAAAGGTATAAAGTTAAATGTTTCTATTATAACTTCCGTAACACAATTATAAATTTATCAACAAAACTATCGACATTGCTCAATACAATTGTACATCACTAGATGAATAAGTGACCTTGAAATAGCCAATAGCATCGCTGCAGTAATGTCCCACGCAACCCGTTCATACCTCCTAAAATTGTGACTCTAAACTAGAAAA
Source organism: Mecyna flavalis (assembly GCA_949319885.1). Lineage (NCBI taxonomy): Eukaryota > Metazoa > Arthropoda > Insecta > Lepidoptera > Crambidae > Mecyna > Mecyna flavalis. The sequence continues at coordinate 16,261,284 of OX439439.1, forward strand.
AAATTGTCAACATGCGGTATCTATTGGAGGTTATCTGTCATTATATCTGAAGAATGAAGCAACGAAATATAATCTTACCTGTATCATTATCCTTGCAATAATAGTGTTGTTGAACTATGCATGCAGACAAGTCTGTAAAAAGTAAATTTTATTAAAATAAGTTTCTCTATTTGAAAAATCTAATATATGTACCTCTCATCTCATCTAGCATAAATAATACAATGTTAAAGAAACTGCAACAAACCTTTTGAACATTGTAGTATTAAAGGTGTGGTGCCGTCAAACTTCAGGTGTTGGTATTCTACAGCTTTTTTGTGTAAATGAAGTGGGAAGTCTCTTAATATTTCATCACTTAGGGGCTCGGCCGTAATCCCGATAGATGGAACAGCATTTTTTCTAAGTTGTGTCTTTTTCTTTTTAAAATCTTGAGGTCGAAAATGCTTTCCACAAATATGTTTTAATTGGTGCAATTTTTCTATAGGCACATAGGCCAAGTCCTCTTTCCCTGTAATTTTTACCCATTGCTTGCACCTACAAAGTAAAATGATTAAAGCACATGAATACCATTATACCATTAATGCAAAAACTTTTTTTTCCTATTTGTCACAGCTTTGTCGCTGAACTTAATAAAATTAGTTAAGGTTTAAAGACGGAACTTGCTTAAAAGGATAGAGGGTAAATAAACTTTTCTTAATATAAATAGCACTGACACAAAAAAATAACTATACTACTATACTATCGATAGTCGATAAAAAATTGCACTGCACTATTGTTTACGTAAAACATTCTTAAGCATTCACACCTTTTTATTTGGAAATATGTCGTTAAATTCAATAAATTTTACGATAGTATATTGATTAAAAGTATAGTTAAATTTGTGAAATGTACTAACCGATGTTCATCCAGTGGAAATTGAGCCATAAATGTTCGTTTTTTGTCTTCCACCCGACCTGTTCTCAGTCCACATATCTCGCACCTTACAATTGGCATATTTATCACTTAAAAAACAGATAGTTCAAACCAGTTTTCCTACAAATGTACTCTGTGAAACCCAAGTGAAACCAGTGGATCAAACGACGAAATCACGAATTTAAAATATCTATCAGTTTGCAATCTTGCATGCACGACTCCGCAGTCCGCCGTATTGCCGCCGTAGTAAAAAAAAATGCAGAAACAAACAAACGTACGTCAGTAAAACAAACACATGGAATGGCTGAATGGCTCAGTGCCAACCTAACGAACCTAACTGAAACCACAGACTGAGAACAATTTTACTTACACTGTCGCCATCTGTCTCTGATGATCTGACTGATCGTAATTTATATTCAATATACTCTATGATTTACTCTATGGTCACGGTTGCCAACTTAGGGGTTTTCCCCCCAGATTTAGGGGGTAAATAAGTGAGATGGGATTTTTTTAGGGGTGTTATATTTTTAGGGGTATTTTTAGGGATTTTTATAACTTTAAATATTTTTTTTTATTCCAAATTCAGCAAAATAAAGGTGAATATAGTCTCCATAGCCTTGGGATAGTCCAATCCAGCGAATCATGTTCATTTTTATACATATCGCCTTAGCGACATCTAGTGCGATTGTTTGTTATTAAAGTCAAAGTCAAAGTATTTATTTTGCAATTTGATTTACCAAGAAATTCTTTTGCACGTCATAAACTTTTTTTCCTACCAGCACTTCGACGTGAATATTAAGCATGGAAATAATATTGTCTATGTAACCGGAATGATATCTTAAAAAAATTGCATTTTTGAAAATGAACACTATCCCAACGCATTAAAGTTTATATTTGCTTGCGCCTGACGCGAGGCAAATCCGAGACGAGAAAGATATCAAGACGGGAGTAGCTTGTCTCGTTCTTTCACATTGCCAGCACGCAATGACAGTTCATTCATAGTTAGAGTGACCATGAATACTAGGTCTATGGCAAGGACGGTCTCGATTCTCGTTCTTTCATATTGTCAGTATAAGAAATGTTTTTGGGCAACAATTTTGCCTGACCAAAAACTTAATTTAACGCTTGTATTTTAATGTTATTTTTACAATGTATTAATGTACAATTGTATATTTACTTATTTTTCGTTCAATGTATTCTTAAATTTGAAAAAGCGTAAATGTTATAAATTGTCTTTTTTTTATTTCTTAAGGTAGTTACCCCGTAAAGCATTATGTGATGAATAAGACCAGGAGCCTTTCTATCACATTTTTTGCACTGTCTACATCATTTTATGACATCGTCTTAAACAACACAGCGCTCTTTAAACTTATATCAACGGTTGAATATGAAGTTTTGCTGCCGACACAACCGACTGATGAAATATTTTAACATGAATTAAAAATACTATTATTAGGCAGATCCGCAGATTGCATGTTTGAATTTGTCTCACTTATCCGAAACTTATTGTCACCCTATTAGAAAGGGACAAGCTGCTCCGTCCGACTGTTTCGCTCGGCTCGTTTTTTAGCCACGAGAGCACAGTCTAGTTACTTATATTAAGTTTATGATATTAAGAGTACAGAGTTGAATAAAAAATAAAACACGAATTATTCCACCATGTTGTCTATGACAAATATGACAATGACAATTATATCTTTCCTCTATATAATATTAGTTTATAAGAGTAAAAACAAATTATATTACTGCACATTTTTTATCAATTAATTGTAATCATTTTTATTAAATATTTTTGGGGGATTTTCCAGCAATTGAGGTGATTTTAGGGGGTTTTGACTTAGGTTTAGGGATAAATATTTTTTAGAGTTGGCAACCCTGTCTATCTATGGTATGATTCTGAAGCAAGCTCAAATTTTTCTATGAGCAAGCTTTTTTGCCAGCGACGCGCTATACTCTTGCAATTTAGTAATTACTTACGATAGTGTTAATTTAGCTCGGTAACATATTTAAATTATTTTTATCGTGTCCAGTTCCGTGTTAAGCTACGTAACATGTAAGTATTCCGTTAGAGTTGAGGCGATTTGGTTAAAGTGCGTCCATACTCCATTATGAAAACAATGATTTTATGTAAAGGTACGACGATAGACGCGGTGGACGCGGTGGCGGCGGCCGGGGCGGTGGCCGAGGAGGCCGTGGGGGCAGCCGAGGTGGCGGCGGATCACGGGGCGGTCGCTCCAGCGACCGATCTTTAGATAGAGGGAGAAGTGGCGGCGCAGGTCGGGGCGGCCGCGGCGGTCGCGACGGACGAGACGGTCGCGATGGAGGCCGAGGTTTCGGAGGTAGAGGCGGAGGCGGAGGCGGACGTGACGATTTCCGGAGCTTCAAAAACGACCAACCCGGGAAAGATCTCCGCAAAGTCCGCTGGGACACGATAACGTTGACGCCTTTCCAGAAGAACTTTTATGTCCCTCACCCGAATGTTGAGAGGCGCTCTCCAGCTGAAGTAGAAGCTTACAGGAGTCAGCATCAGATCACAGTCCGCGGCCGTGATGTTCCGGCCCCAAGCATGTATTTTGAAGAAGGAGGTTTCCCTGATTATGCAATGAAAGAAATCTTAAAACAAGGATTCCCAAACCCTACTCCTATTCAAGCACAGGGTTGGCCAATTGCCTTGTCTGGGCGTGATATGGTGGGGATAGCTCAAACTGGGTCAGGAAAGACCCTAGCTTACATTTTGCCTGCAATAGTGCACATAATCAATCAACCTAGGCTTTTGCGGGACGAAGGCCCTATAGTTCTTGTCTTAGCCCCTACCAGAGAGTTGGCCCAACAGATTCAGCAGGTAAATATGTTCTACTACTTTAAGATTTGTTTTGTTTTTTACATATTTTAGTAGGAAAGAATTAGGCCTGCCTTTTGTTCAAAATTGACACATACTGAAATTTGTAATTCAATATTCTTTGATCTGAATGTAAGATGATTTGTTTTTTATGGTGCGGCAACAGGCTTTGATCGCAATGAACGGGGTCGCTGCGGAGACGGATAGCGATCCAAGCAACTTGGATATAGTAATTGATTCAATATTAATTATGTAGAAATTAGTTATGATGGGCAGGCTATGTTCGAAAACCTAATAATGTTTCGGATGGTTTTGTTTGTCATAAATTGACATAATATTATTCTAAATTCAAAATTATGTTTGTTAGGTAAGGTTTCTGAACGTAACCTTTTTATATTTTGTTTTGTAGCACTTTGTGAATTTTATATTTTGTCTATTCTGTACTACACTTATTTTATTTCTTATTTACTGTTTCAATTTGATATCATTTCATGTTCTTCTACATCACAACCATAAGTCTTATTTTGGGCAAATGAAATACTCTGATATTAAATTCTATGGACAGAAATTCGTATAATGTTATTTAATTTTCAAATGTATGTTTAATTTTAACTAAGTAATTTTATTTGTTTTATTTGACTTCTTAATCTAAAAGATTTTTGGATAATTCCACATAATCAGTAATTTCAGGGTACTTCTAAATCATATTCATATAATTTAACTCATACACTCACACCAATATGAAACATAATACAAAATTTAAATAAAAATAATGATTCTTTGGTCTGTAATAATATTCCTATTTGTTCATCATTACATTTCTATTATTTTAGCTTCATTTTTATAATTTTTTATTGTTAAGAGCTGGTATGGTATGAACAAAATGTCAATTTTCTGTAAATACTTAACTAAAAAACGAAAAAAATATATACGATTCAATAATATTTGGATAATAACATGCCAGTTCTTAAAAAGAAAGTTAAAGCAGTTCATGTACTGTAAAGTTCTATATAATTGTGAATAATTTCCAGGTGGCCACAGATTTTGGTCAGAATGTTGCGGTGAGGAACACCTGTGTTTTCGGTGGGGCTCCGAAAGGACCCCAGGGCAGGTGCCTCGAGCGGGGAGTGGAGATTGTCATCGCAACACCTGGAAGGCTGATAGACTTTTTAGAAAAAAGTATGTTTATTCTTTATTCCTAGGGTCTAATAGGCACATCCCTAATAGTAGGAATGATTCATTAGATCAATTGAATTAAAGAGAAAGAATAAGCTTGAATTATTTTGTTATTATAAAATCTTCACAAGAAGAGGCTTATTACTAAGTTGAGTCATATCTTTATATCCTACAATACTGTCCTGGGTTTTGATACTCTTTGTTGTTACTCTTTCACCTATAACTGGTTGGTATTTTTGATTATAATTAAAATGAACACTCTTCTTAGATACAACTAACTTGAGAAGATGTACATACTTGGTGTTGGATGAAGCTGACAGAATGTTGGACATGGGCTTCGAGCCTCAGATCCGCAAGATCATTGAACAGATTCGCCCAGACAGACAGGTAAGCTTGGCAAAATAATAGAAAAATGGTTTTTGACAAAACAATAAAGTCAACACACACAACAAAGTACATTGTTTAGGAACAATATTTAAATAAAATTACTCTTCATTTAAAATATTTTATGTTTAAAATAGCTTCGTTTAAAGTTTAAATATTACTATACTAATTTGTTAAGTTTAGTGATGTAGGGCTGTAAATTAAGACATAAATCATGACAAGAATAATGTCCTTGCAACCCCATATAAACTGGGAGCTGGGCATAAAGATGGCGATTAAATACCTGAAGATTTACCTGTAACTGAACAGTCCAGTACCATATCTATTGTTACATTCTTTTTCTTTTAGGTTCTCATGTGGTCTGCAACCTGGCCGAAGGAAGTTAAGAACTTAGCCGAAGAGTTCCTCCATGACTACATCCAGATCAACATTGGTTCCCTCTCGCTCTCTGCTAACCACAATATTCTTCAGATTGTAGATGTTTGTGAGGAATGGGAGAAGAATGATAAACTGATTACATTGCTTACTGAGATATCTTCCGAGGAAGAGACTAAGACTATTATATTTGCTGAAACTAAAAGAAAAGTAAGTGTTGAATATTAATTTTATTGCAATGTCAATAATACTTTATCAGTATTTGATGTAGGTTCTTCATTCAATTTGAATGATAATGATGCTGTTTTTTCTAGATCTTCTTTAAACTTGTTCATTTTATAATTAATCTTAATTATTAACTTTATGCCAACGAATTTAAATACCCTAGAAGCAACATTGCCTATAAAACCGCCTTCAAAAAGTGTCCCGAAAGTACATAGCAACGGTGGGGGGTGCGCTAAGGACGAAAATAATATAAACTAATTTCAATATTCAAAAGTTGACCTTAATGCACAGGTATACGATCTCACTTTAAATGCAGACGTCCGAGAGTTACGACATTTAGAATGTACGCAGGCAGCAAGCTCGTAAAATTTTTATTGCTTTATTGCTGTAAAGACGAATGTAGGCTGTAAATCAATAGAAATAAGGTCTAGTTCAGTTTGCGCTGTTTGAAAATCATAAAATCGTCGCATTTAGAACAGAGTTAGTAGAGGAGTCGTCGTCGATGTTATTTTTTTATTTATAATGTATTAGAATAAAAAACAAATTTATTTGTTAAATGACTAACTAAATTTTATCTACCGAAGGAACGATTTTTTATTAAATATAAACTCATAATGATTTATTATTAGCGACGAGCCATTTGGTGTAATGGTCGAGAAGTCGGCTATTACACCAGAGGTCGCGGGTTCGATCCCCGCACGGTACAAACATTTGTGTGCATGAACATGTCTGTTTGTATCGGTCTGGGTGTTTCTATGTATAATATGTATGTATTTACAAAAAAAAGTATATAAGTAATGTTTATCCGTTGTCTACCTAGCACAAGCTCATGCTTAGTTTGGGGCTAGATGACGCTGTGTGGATAATGTCCAGAGATATTTATTTATTATTTATTTATTATTACTATAGCTTTTTGCCCACTGTTAGATAAAATGTCTGTCTAAAGGTGGAAACTTGTAATTGGCTTTACTATATTATCTTACTTATTATTATAACGATACCTAATAAAAATGAAATATTTATTATAACGATACCTACTAATAAAAATGAATACTTATAATTTTACAAAAAAAAATTCTTTGTTGTCAAATATTGTAAACAATCTTCATATTCTTTTTTAATGAAATTATTCATAAATATATAAGATAAAAACAAAATGGTAATCTACTAGTGTAATTAATCATTAAACACCAAATTCTTTTTTATTCTTACAGTTCTTTGATTGTTATACAGATTTTTTTGTAAAAAGATGTGTAAATATTGGTTGTAATATTGGACAAAATAAAAAAAATACCATAGTAAATTTTAGTACTACGCGACTCCATTCCTCTACAAAACCTACTATGTTCCAAATATTACTCTGTGTGAAAGTGTTAGAAGCATTAATACCGCAGCGCGTGGGAAAGGGACAACTATACAGCCAGCCAAGTGTCTGATTTCTTCAGATTTTTTTTAGAATATTACAATTTTAGCACGTTTTAGGATAATTTTTACCATTAATGCATTCTATTATCAAAGATGGATTTATTACTAACCGGAAATACGAAACTCCATCCTTTTTTTGAGTGGTTAAAGTGTTGTTCTTGCACTTTTTTACGGAGCACTTCGGCATAGTGACGCTAGGCCGTTTCGCGCGCCACTGGGAGCGCACAAGTGCTTAAACCGTGTTTAAGCACTTGTTTTGCGGGACATTTTTCGAGCGCTGTCAGTGTATCTAGGGTATTTAATATCGTTGCTTTATGCACATAACTCAAAATGCGAATCACTTTATATCTAGCCTAGAACACTTAATTGCACAAAACAGTACAGATGTAACTGAATAAAGATATATTATGCTGACGACTTTATTAATTTTCTTTAAAGGTGGATGAAATAACAAAGACCATTAACAGAGCGGGCTGGCGGGCACTCGCCATACACGGTGATAAGAATCAACTGGATCGAGACTACGTACTAAATCAATTCCGACAATCCGCGGGTGGAATTTTGGTCGCTACAGACGTCGCCGCTCGAGGATTAGGTATGATTGACCAGTTTAATACTTTAGGGGTTAGTCTTAGATGACATCTATAATGATCTATGACATTCAACAAAGACTGATAAGGTCAATAGGGGTTGTAGATAAAAATATTCATTAATTAATGATTAATGTACACTTTGGACTTAAGTGTCCACGATAAGCACAGAAAGAAATAACGACTCTGCATTGAGTTGAAAATACATGTGTAGTTGTAAATGTTACTGTAAATTGCCCAGAAGTTGACTATCTTATGTTTGTGCCACCTCTGAATGATATGGATTATACTAAATATGTAGATGAGACATTAAAAAGTGGTGGTGATACTACTCCCGCCAATGTAGAAGTAAAAGAAGGCATCAAACAGAAGATTATAAGCGAAACAGTAGCGAGGTTTTTTTATGTAGACGCAAATGTAAAGGCTGTAAATATAAATCATCTCGCACTGTTCCACCGGGGTGTTATGAAGGTCTAAGAGACTGTCAGGAGCGTAGAGGAGGTATTTGATGCCATTGCTATGAATTTAAAGAAATGGTTGCTATTGGACGCAGCTAAAAGAAAACAGGTTCCAGTATTCACGAATTTATGTGTTGACGGCTGTGATGAAATGGTAAGTTACTTGAAAGAAGTTGTGAAGTTAAGGTTCAATCCCTTAACCTTGTAAACCACCACTAATACGCATTGCTCATGATAAATTGCATTGCAAAAGGACTGGTTACTTTGAAAGCAAACTTCTGTGAAATGTGGATATTGGAACATAGGCCACCAAATAGATTAACTAGTAACAGCAATGGTTTGATATTACCACTTAGAACTATTCTCGGGCCACGATAATTTGAATCTTATGATGAATTTTTAACTTCTTCCATAATGATATTTGACAAATACTTTTCATTTAAATTCAGGTGTGTAACTGATGAGAATAAAAAAAATTCGCCAAGGCTTTTGTAATCCTTGTGTTACAATATAAATCAATTTTGGAAGGAGTTCCTCACATTTAATTGTAAAATATTGTTTCCCATTTTTACTAACATTTATCGTAAGGTTCGCCAAATCTTAGCCCGATGATAAGAATAAATTTCCATGACTGACTTGGCATTATTCTCGAATGTTGTTTTCATTTCAGAGGCGCATGCGTGCAGAGATAAGGGCTAGCCTAGTGGTGTGTGGCTGACTTCACGATTAATGATTTAATTGCGATTATAATGATGGAATCGTTATGACAGCATATATACCAACTGTCAGCGCACACTGTTCGAATTAGCATGCTGCCTCTTGAAAAATAATAGGTGTAGCTGTTTCGTCTTACAAAGGGATTTGTGAATTAATAGCAATAAACATACAACACATCTTTTCCAAATCAAATGGTGTAGATGCAGATTTTGTATAAACTTTATTGGTAAAAACAAGAACAATAAATTAAATCAAAAACCTTTCCCTACAACATTTTTGAATTTTAAAAGCTACTTCTCGAAATCTGTAAGACCTATTTATATGCACTAGAGCAATACATGCTTGGTTAAATGTCATGAGAGATTTAAATGATAAAGGTACTGCCCTACGCCACCTGACAAGTTAGCGGGTTACACTAATAACGTTTGAGGGCGACATAGTCAGCACACCGTTCGACTCTTGGCCTACAACACTCCGGATCCACTGACGGGCATAATACAGTTATTTCCAGCTGTTCTTCGGCTTTCTGCGGAGCTTGATAAGGTAAATATATTACAGAGTTCATTGGAGGGAACAATTCCTTGAACTTATGTAAAGCCTTTGATCAAGTGATTCATGCTTTTATTTTGTAATTTGTTAAGTCGTTACCGTTATTTTAGCGATATTTTTATAGCATTAGTATGTTTAGGCTAAATTGTTGTGTTTTTAAAAACAGATACGATTCTGTATGTTTGCTTTTTTATGGTGTTCCGCAGGGTTCAGTTTTATGCCCATTTTGTTATTTCTTTCAAGGATTGTTCCCTATCATTGAATTTTGATAAAAATATTTGTCTTGTTGTAAATTGTTGCTTTTGTTTTGAGTTGTATTTATCGATATCGTCTTCTATTCTTCTAATATTCTTTGTATCCCGCACAGATGTGGAAGATGTGAAATTTGTGATAAACTATGATTATCCAAATAACTCAGAGGACTATGTGCACCGTATTGGGCGCACGGGTCGTTCTAAAAATACTGGAACAGCTTATACCCTGTTCACGCCTAACAATTCTGCCAAGGCAAGTTAAATATTATGAAATATAATACATATAAGAATCTTGTTTGCTTCAGTGGCTTAATGAACCACAGTGGTTATTTGATTGTGGTATTAATGTACGCTTCTAGCTTCTGTTTTGTATCAAAACAAATACTTTTACTTCTTTGAATCGTAAAAAGTTCAACAGTTCTAAATTGTCTATTTTACAGGCGAAGGACTTGATGTCGGTGTTGCAAGAAGCAAATCAAGTAGTTAATCCGAAGTTATTAGAATTAGCGCAATGTGGTATGGGATTCAAGGGTAAATATGGTGAGTATTGCAAATTTTTGTGCAAAGAAATTATGATCTCATAATATGTATAAAGATGATGATCTCGTGATTTAATGTCTATTTATCTCAGTTATTGAACGAAAGACACAGTTAAAATATTTCTTGAAACCGCTTGTTCCATTCAAAACATAATAAGTACGCAATAAATAATAATTCAAAACGAGTTTTCGCAATTTCAGTAAAATAATTACCAAAATATTTCATGAATGTGTTATGATGATTTTGCGATACTGATTGATGACTTTGCAGGTCGCGGGCGGTTCCGTGACCGGGATGACGACCGCTCCGGCGGGCGAGGACGCGGCGGCATGAGAGGAGGGCGGGGAGGCAGCCGCTTCGGAGGAGACAGGGGAGGTAAGATTATTATGTTTAGCTTCTAAGAATGTGGGAATAATTTCAAGAAAGAGTTTTGGTTGTTATTCGTCAATCGGCTATTTTACTGTTGTCTATAATCTACAAAAAATCTTCAGTTAGTGGTAGTTTATTGATATTCGAAAATTAACGCTTAATTGTACTAATTCTTGAGATGGTAATGTCTAAATATTAGACAGCATTTAGTACTAAAAATGAAGGATTTCGTAAACCTTGACTAGTAGAGACTGACTTACGGCATTAAGTCCGCCAATTGTCCTCATTTTTGTGCAATAAAGTGACGAAAAAATTCAAAATAGAAATTTACAGAAAAACGAACCTTCACATGAATATTTCTAGTGAAATTATTGGGTATATGAGACCTAATAACTGTCGTCTCGGTGTAGCGGTCGCAGGGCGGTGCCAGACAGTAAGTGCTTAGTTACTGTTTGGCACTGAACTGTCTAAGGGCAGACGCGGCGCTTACCATCAGGTGTACGATCTGCTCGTCTTGTTACACATTGCAATAAAATAAAATAAAAATGCGAAAACCAGTGTCCATGATACTCAATATCTTATCCTATTTATTGAACATAGGATCTCGCTGGGACAACTCAGACGGCGGTGGTGGGTACGGCGGCGGCGGCTACAACCGCGGCGGCGGCGGCGGCGGCGGAGACTTCGGCCGCTCGAGCTTCGGCAACGGCCGCGACGGCGACAGCGGCGGCTACCGCGGCCGCGGCGGACGCGGCGGCGGCCGGGGGAGGGGCGGACCGTCCTTCGGCTCGGGAGGGGGCGGCGGGTACGGGCAAAACCAGCAGGGAGGTGTGTTGAGATTGCTCTATGTATTGTACCCAATCAGCAAAAAAAAAAATACAACCACAACAATACAACCTACACATACATTGATTTGACCTCAAATTGCTACAAGCATCGAGAGTCAACAACGATTAATAAATTATGTGCTTGTAAATGTTCACCACATAAATACTTTACGCGGCGTCTCAACTCAAGTGGGGGAAACTAGGACGTTTCAAAATTTAAAAATTATTCTCCCAGTTGCCCCTTCAAGCGAGGCACCGGGGGCACCTGGGACATTATTTTTTACAAATTCCCAGTTGCCTCCAGGGGGGCGATGCCGGTGGGAGCAACTGGGAATATATAAAATTATGCTTTCCATCGGGTATGGAAAAAACAAACAATATTTTTATATTTTAACATTATTCCTGCGAAGTTTTTTTTGTTGCGTTACTTTCAGATTCGTTTGCCATTTTGAGAATTCTGTGAAACGAACCATGTAATACAACCTCTTACCCGTTGTCAATGTGTGCGTAGGTTACAACCAGGGAGGGAGCCAGGGCCAGGGCTTCCAGAAGCAGCAGTCGTTCGGTTCCGGCGCAGGCTTCCCGGGCAACTACAGCGCGCCGCCGCCACAGGCCCCGCAGTCCTACTACAACATGTACTCGCAGCCGCCGCCGCCGCCGCAGGCCAAGTGAGCTGCCACCACACGTGTGCTGCTCGCAACATAGCACTCTAAACCGGAGATTGCAGGACTCTTTCCACATTAACCTCTTCAGCTACATTTTTAACATATTCCCAAAACTCGATAAAAATTGCCACGGTAACGTAGACCCCCGACGATTCTCCCGTGCTCTTCTATGGGTATGTTTCTCCCTAAAAGCTTTGTTTGTAAACGGTTTATAATACCATTCCTAACTTAGAATAATAACATCTGAGCATCTCTTCTGAATCACTTTTGTTGGTGTCATAAGTAGGTGGCACCAATCGCCGAACCACTGTAGTGTCAAATATATTGTGTATCGCGAATAAATGTGACGATTTGTGCACTTAAATTAAGTTACAACACATATAAAAAGCAGAAAAACACTTTGTGTGTGTGTAAGCAAGTAATCGTAGCATTAGTTAATTACTATGGGAAACTTGTTACATTGTGTAAAACTGTTTATAGTTCAGGAGTTGCGAGGGGCTCATTTGTAGAATAATTTGTTAATAATAATGAATTGTGTAATGTTGGTAGCCAAGGGCAAATTTTAAATATCGATGATGACCTATGTAAAGACAATAATATTGATTGTCTCAACCATAGATGCAAGAAAAAAAAAACAGTGGAGGATACAAAGTTGCAATTTCACATTATTCCTATTATATCATCTTAAAGGCACTGTTTGGTTTTGTAGTATCTTTCACTAGTTTATATCTATGCTTAACCCCAATTATGGCCGATATGGAACAAACCATATTTGGGGTTAAATTTATTAAACATATCGGTACTATCGGAATTTACACACCCTTAGGAATAGCCTGAATTTCAAATATTTATGTTTCATGCGTACTAATTCAAATAATCTGGCTGGTCTCTTTTATTTAAACTTTTGTTTGTGATTATTTATGTAAGATAATTAGAAATAGCATTGAGCACAGTTAATAATGGAATCCAAAGACTATCTCTTATATTTTCTCAATAATATGCTTTTTTCTATTTGAAAAAATATGTTTGTGGTATTTTATGTTAATACTGTTTATTTTATCTTACAGTATTTACTACTGTTTCGTTTCCTTTACCTCCGTTTTCAACTTGATAAAAATAAAATAAATGTTATTCTTAGATGCCTCTAAACATTGAATGAGTGGCCAAAACTATGTGGTTATCAGTTTAATTCGTTCATTATTTGCCAAGTTTAGTAAAACTAAAATTATATTATAATATTATATTGTATTTTAAAGAATAACAATAAGTTTTATATATTTAACTGTTTCCATTTTTAATTATAATTTAATTAATATGAAACTTGTTTGTCATATAATGTAAGAGATAAATGGATATATTGGTATTCCAGGGATTTGTCATATCTGTTCGTCCAGGATTGTAATAATTTGTACAATTTCCAATATTTTCTAGTTTTGAATGTTTCCCTTCAATAGTAAAGTTTGAACATTCCTGTAGTACATAATTGTGACGACAGTATACTGTGACAATGTGCAATTCATGTAATAAAGAAATATTAAAATAGCTATGTATTTTATTTCTTTTTCCTCCCTTTTTTGTATGGTATGGTACGGTACGAAAACTATAAAGGTGTTCCCTCACTGGGAACTTTCATGTGTAATGTAACAATATAAATTCGACTTTGAGCATAACATTACAATACTATCTCTCTGACTGATGTGCGTTTTGGTAAATGCATGCAATTACAGATTTGAATTTGCATTGATGTAACAACTTCTAGCACATGATTGCATTGATATATTTCCCTGTCCTTCTGTATAAGGAACATACCCGTTTCATATCATTACCCAGTGCAAGAGCTGTAATGCTCGAGTCTACATTACACATGAATGTCAGTAAGGTAGCACCCTAAGATTTCCCGTTTGTCCCACTGGTGGGACGAACGGGAATGAACCCCTATGACGTCAAAGAATCTCAATTATTAGATTCAGATTTTCTCACATATCATCATCAATTAGATTCTTTCTTTTGACATACCCTCAATAGCGCCTATTACCCGTGGTCCCATTGTATTGTGTTATTCCCAGTGTCCACCCCTAGCATTTCTCTATCCACCAGGGGCAAAAACCTGAACATAAGTTGTCACTACTTTTAAAAATTTGTTCTGAAGCAAATCCCCAGGGACAGTGCAACATGTTTTTAAAACTTGTATTCACCGGTTGGGTCAAATTTGAGGTGGAGAATGATCATACACAATAGACCCAAGTACGACCTCTGAAATGTGTTGGGTAGATTGGTTGGGTTATTGGAATTGATAAAAATGGATATAGGTACCAGTTTTGGTTTAGAGGAAAAATAAATATTCAAAACAAAAAAATATATTGTTACATACATTTTAATCCTACATTATCGATTTATGAATTTGCTTAATCAATGACATGACAGATGCAACTATCCCAATAAATAGCTGATTGCAGTGTTCAGACATGCATCGTCATATCAAACGATGCAGTTGATTTAATGGGCAGATGCTGGCTTGTCAGGGTCTACATAACCCGGCTGCTCCTCAGCGTCATGGGGCCAGTATGTAGGCCTGTTAGTGGTGTCTAGAGCTTGTTCTGGGAAGGCTTCGGCGAAGTCTTCCATCGTCATCTGATTGTATGGTAGGAGAGCCTTGGTAGCAGCAATTTCCTTTTCATACCTATAGACAAATAGATAAAAGAATTAAGGTTTGTCACACAGCCACCCAAAAATAGTTTTTATTAAAAAAAGCCTTGTGAATTACAATTCAAAATTTTAGAACATACCTAACACAAACAATTTAGATTTGGTTTAAAATAACAAACAGTACTGCTAGGTCAACGCCGCGCGTATTATAATTGACCTCAGTGTGCTAGGTACATGAAATGGGAAATTGTAACGAAAAGTTTCAAAGTTCCTAGAGCAAATTACTTACCATTACATTATGCATACATGAAACATGCCTAAAATTGGGTCTTAAATTTATTTTCAAGACACAACTATGACCAATTTTGATTTACTTACTTGCTAATGTTAGCGTTAGATTCTTGTACAAAGGCAGCAATGGCTTTCTTGACCTCAGCCCATTGAGCATCGACCTGAGCAGTCTGTGTGTCTGCTGGGTACGGGATCTTCAGAGCTTCATAATGTTTTTGGAAGGTATCGACCATTCCAGGAATGGGAATGACTTGTTTGTACGTGGCCCAGTTGATCTTTGGCGGCTCTGGAGGGTTTGCCAAGACCCTAAAAAATACATGAATTAACCAAAAACCACCAACATAAAATTATGTAATCGTGTTGAACTTGGTAAAAACTAACCTTCGCAGGTACCCATCGGAACGGACTTTGAAGGTGGCCAAGTTACCCCTCTGTTCCGCCGGAACTCTTTCGGCCAGGGCGGCCCAATTTACTGAGCTTTGGGAAATCCTTTTTGCCATTTTTCGGCGATTTCTCTAGGTAAAATTACAAGATCGAACTGTCACTTCAGTTTCGTCGATGGGCCAAAGACAATGTAGAGGAGCGAGCGAAAATCACACAGATGATAAAAGTCACCGATTCTTGTATTACTTTATAGTCTATGGATTATACTAGTTTTGAAAATAAATGATTTTTGAAAAGAAAAGACCCAACATTTTAAATAACAGATTCGTATAATTTATATTGCCAAATAAATATTAAATTTAACGCTAAACGACGCACTAAAGTAAAGATCGTAACTCACACACAATATTCATGTGTGGCCATGGGCGTAACCACGGTGGGGCAGGGTGGGGCACTTGCCCCACTATGCCGCGAGTATAATCAACTAGTTACATATTATTTTAAACTGCTGCCCCACCCTGGGACCATGGCTGCCCCACCCTGAGGCCGGCTGAGGCCATTGCTGCCCCACCCTGTGCCCATGGCTGCCCCACCCTGAGTCCATTGCTGGATAAGCCCATGTGTGTGGCCATTGTTTCCCAGTAATGGAATAACGGGCTCTATACAATTTTATTACTTTTTAAGCAAAACGCGTGCTTTCGGCTGGTGGTGTTAGCCATAATACAACTCAGTAGAGGGTTTTATAGGACACCCAGAGCAGAGGGCAGTTTTCCGGATGATCCTCCTAAGTCCTCCTAGATCAATTGTTTTTTTTATTTGTATTACCACAAATATTTATTTAAATACCAATAAACATCTAAACATGTAGGATAGGAGTCGAACAAACCCCTTGTCACTATAAATAAATTATCATTTGGGCCAGCCAGCCTTACCTTTAATAAGTAGACTGTAAATGTCACGCACGATTAAAGTTTTTTTAATGTATTTTAATTCTAGTGGTATTGGCAGCACGATGCGAATAGATTTTCCATTGAGGGACACTTTACAGCGACGCTCAATGTGCTGTCAGACTGTAGGCTCATCTGATCTTCGAGCCTTTCAATTCAAGTGTACTAAGCTGGCATCCACAATAATATTGCCGGAACATAGCCAGAGCTGTTATGGCGGCAGATTTCACATGTGGAGGTGGTAGCCGGCCAGTCGGACTCTGAAAAAGCCCTACCACAGACCAGACCCACGGTGAGAATCGAACCCACGACCACCAAATTTACCCGAGCGGCTTAGCCACTGTTCCACGGAGGCGGTCCCTTTTTTAAATTCTTCGGACAAAGTCTAGGCTGGTACTTATTTTAAAGTTTAAATAAAACATGTTCATAATATAAATACGTTTATTTTACCTTTGGTTCTCCATTATGTAGTTTACAAGTTACAATACAAATAAATTATAAATAACAGCTGTATTTTCACATTTATCATAACTTCAAAATTATTTTTATATAAGTTTCACAGTTACTAGTTTACCCATTTATTTGTTTCTTAAGTTCTTTTAATACGAACAACTTATGACATTATTCATCTGTGTAACAACGTAAAATGAAAAAAGTTCTTCTACTTTCAAACAATGAAGAACAACGATATTAAATTCGTTGATGAAGAAACACAAATAAATGGTGCATGATTTTTTCTAATTAGGTATATTTTCTAATTTTCTTACAAACATTATTTATCCTAATTGACTTTTCCAAATCAGTCTTTGTAAAATTAAATAATTATTTAATATTATTAAATTAACTGGTACCTACGCACAATGGTAGCCGAGTGCCGTGTATAAAGGTTATATTTCTCTAAAGCGTATTATTCTTTGAGACAGTAGCAAATATCATTAGTTTTATTACTCTTTGTATTATTCTTAACTTAGGTATAATAAAATGCATTAACTCAAGCCAATAACAGGTGGTTTAACAATGTGTATTCAGTAAAGTGTTTATTTAGTTAAACATTAAAATAAGCAGGACAGATAAAATAGTTGTACTTAGGTATTATCAATTTCGAATATTTCCTTAAACGTAGAAGAGCGTGACAGTTACCTACCTAAAGGTATCTATTAGTTTAAGCAAAGTGAGTGTTTAAAATGTGTAAAGTAAGTAGTTAGACAATCTTACATGTTGGCTGAACCAAATTGTAACGGTAACAGTTATTCAATAAATCAAGAATGTGTATGGTAACACCTGAAAATCTCGGAATATTATAAATCTACCTTATACTTAACTATAGTATCTACAGGAATGCGATATATTTATAATATAAACGAAGACTATCCTGACATAACATACATAAGACATACATACTTAAATAGTACATTAGTACAAAATAAACACCCAACCACAACACAAAAAATATCCAAAATTTTCCAAACGACGCGGTTATTGTATAAAAACCTATAGTTTATGGTAAATCCATAGCACGAAATTAAACGCTACGGCTATACGGTATGGCTATACCCGGCCCGGTGACGGCGGCGGTGGACAAACGCTCTAAGGCTTTAGAGCGTTTGTCCACCGCCGCCGTCACCGGGCCCGTCACCGAGAAAGAGATGACGGCGCCGAGGTAGCGGTACATACATAATACAGTCGTTTGTCCACCGCACGGCCGTCACCCGAGCGGTCATCTTGAAATTGCTCAGAAATAAACTCGGTTCTCGGTGACGGCCCGGTGACGGCGGTGGTGGACAAACGCTCTTTAATTTCATGCTTTTTCTTGAGCGGAGAAGAATGCCTATAAGCAACATAACCGCAGGCTTGCGAGTACTGCCGCGGCGGCGTGTGGGACTTAGGACCAAATATGATCATCACACTACCCACTTAACTCCCCCGGTTTCCCCTTTACACCCTCGGGACGAACCCGTGCCCGATTAATCGGCTCTTCATTCTTACTAGCTGTATTACACAAACAAATTATTATGAAAATAATTAAACTATACAGTATTATAATCGTAGTATTTGGTTATTGTAGGTATACATAATTATTTATAAGTAGTATCCGTTCGCCTTATATTAAATAGGTACTATATTATGTACAATATTGACATTTATTTACAAAACATACAAAAGTATGCAGTAA
This sequence comes from Mecyna flavalis, assembly GCA_949319885.1. NCBI lineage: Eukaryota > Metazoa > Arthropoda > Insecta > Lepidoptera > Crambidae > Mecyna > Mecyna flavalis. The sequence continues at coordinate 16,280,027 of OX439439.1, forward strand.
GAAGTGATTTAATTGCACACAATTTTTGAGGACGGATCTTAGAGTAAACAATTTAGTAAAAGGTAAAAATACTTAGTTTGGAATGATTTTGACTGCATTTTATACAAAGTTTCCGAGTTTCATAAAATATTAATGAAAGTTGTTTGTTTATAAATTTTTTATTTATTAAATTAATTAATTAAATGTGCAATTATCATCTTGAGTATCATGAAAACAACTTTATGCAAAGTCTCTAACACATCCATCAAAAAATTAAGACGCGAAATATGTATAATTGTGTAAATCAGGATTTCAACAGATGGGCAAAATGAAAGCATAAGAAAATTAAAGAAAATTCTGAATTGGGATCGTTTCCAATCGAATTGTAACAATGGACACGGAGGAGGCCCTGACTATTACGAGTCGTAGGTCTACGGCTCAATATCTTATTTAGTAGGAGAACTACTTATACCAAACCACAATTATTTCTACAGGGGCGTGTCATTAAATACTAATTTTCGAGGACCATTTTCCAATGTAGTATGCCGTACATTTGTATTTAAAAATAACGGAAAGAACAAACGACTCTGGCCGAAAAGAATAATTTTGTATTTAGCATAAACGTAATATAAGACAATATTATTTCCATGGTATTTAGTCAAAGCCTTGACCTGAAAAAAAAAAGAATCATCTCTGAATAGTTTGAGAATGACTTGGCCTTGAAGTTCATAATTTAGTTGGATTTTCTTTTGCTGGATTCCTTTTCTCGACGTAATGAGGGGAATTCGACGATTGTCCAACAGTCCTGCTGCCCCATGTGCTTCGTTTCGCGACTGGATTATTTTTGCAAAATTTTAGAAGATTCGCGTACGCCGCTCTATATTGTCTATTGGTCGCTGCGTAGATCAGCGGGTTGATAACGCTGGAGGCCCAAGCTAAAATAGACGCTATTATATGGAGCCAAGGGTACGTTATCCCGTCGTCAGCTACGTTCATGATCATGAGCGGAAGGAAGCAGGCTAGGAAGCAGAGGAAGATGGTGAGCATGAGAGTGGTGAGACGGGAATCTTCTTCTTTCTCTTTCGCTGTCTGTCCGCTGAGTTTACTGTGAACAGAATAATCATGTTAGATTTTAAAAAAAGATATAAAAATTATGAAACTTGTTACCATAGATAGGGTAGGTAGGTATCAAAGACAAGACTGATACTTTGATTTTGATTATCAGATTTATTTAGACTTTCGTGAAATGTATCTGAAGCGGAATGTGAACCTCTAGACAGCTCTAGACTCGGTACTTAAAATAATAATGAGGTGTTAATTATGCCTTTAAATGTGTTCAATGTTAAAAGTGCAAAAATAAGCAGTTTGAGCCAAGTGGTTTCAAACGTGGCTTCACATGCGTAGGTTGATAGTTCGAATCTTTCTGTGCACTATGCAAATAAATGATTGTTTGTTCATGTATTTGCTTGCAATAATGTCGAATGGCTGTGGAGCCATTATCTAATTTGTCTTATTTCTCAGTTAAGAGTTGCGGACGGAGGTGAGATGGCAAACGCTCTAAAAATCCGAAATGCGTCCACTGAGTGGCCTCATTGATCGATTAGTTCCGACAAACAACAGAGTAGGTATTATCTTTGTTATCTGCGTTTACTGATTACATACGGAAATTAAATTACCGTCATCGAAAGTGGTCAGGCTTATATAATTATTTATTTTCCTCTCTAGCAAACCTTAACCACTTTGTTACCATCGTTTTTAATCATCATTTCTGAGGTTTCAGTCAAAGCGATTATGCTACCCTACGAACTAGGTTCCTATAAACGTCCTAGACATCAATGTCACAGACTGGGATGAAGATGGATGGATAGGAGAACCGGCAAGATATGGAAACAGACAAGGGTGGCTGTGCCATTGTAACAGTAGCAGTAGTTATTCTCACAGAGCCAATCTAAGAGTCCTACGTTATTTCAGAGTAGGTAAACTAATATAATAATATTTATTTCGCAAGAATGTGGTACATAAGATAGTACATGTAATTTATATAAGTCGCTATACACATTCACCCGGTAGGGTATGCAAAACATGTAGGTACAAAAATGCTTTTGATTTTTACCGACACTTTCCCTCTATCTTATTTTATCAAAAACGGGCAACGCAACTGAGAATTGCAATTGTCCACTTACGATTGCGAATTAAACAAGAAAGTCATCCAAACTCTTTCTTTAAAAAAAATTATACAATAACCCCACCACCACCAGTTAGTCAGTCGAATAACCAGTAGATTCTCACCCACATACACACCTTCTGCCCTCAAGCTTCCGTTTGCTCTTCCTCACTCGCCAGTAGATGCAAGAGTAGGACACGATGATGACCAGGCAGGGGAGCGCGAAGCCGAATATGAAGAGGTACTTCTTCGGAGACATGCAGTCTTTGGGCAGGATGGTGCAGCTGAACGTTTTAGGGTTGAAGCCTAGTTGGCCCCATATGCCTAGTAGAGGCGGCACCTGGAATAAGGAAAAAAAAGATTTTATTAGATACTAGCTAATCCGGTGAACTTACATCTTAATTGTCGATTTTTCCTTTGGTTTTGCCGATTTATCGAACGTTTTATAGAGAGAATAGTTAGGTTTTATTTTTGTAAACAATGATAATAACCGTCTCGTCTGCCATCCGGAAAAATAGAATATTATGTTTTCTCTGTGAATTTAATAAAGATCTTCAATTGCCAACATTTATCTAGGATGAAAAAAAACACATTCTTCTATCAATATTATTTGAAATTGGCAAAAAATGAACAAAAGGAAAATATAAAAGTAATTATATTGGTGACAGAACATATTATATTAAATAATTCTACTGATAAGCACATAATTATAAGCCTATCATAGTATGTTTACTGATAAGCACAGTAATCTTAAACTCGACTACATTTTTTTTTAGCTTTAGCGGGAACCAACTGTTTAACAGTTGGGACCGGTCACGTGACCGCTCCTATATCACAACAACACAATATAATGGCGTCCTCACACCATCAAAACGACACTAGCTCGCCATACAAAGGACCATTCATCGCACGTTCTTAGTATTAAGGCCTCATATGAATTAAGGCCTGCACACATTCAATGTCTTTGCGCGATTACACAATTAAAATTGTGAGTATCTTATCGCAAACCCTTTTTACTTTTACTGGCTCAATGGCGCATTTGGTAGACTAGGGGCGTGAGTTCGAATCCAGGACACGCGGGACAAAAAATTGTGTAATGAACTTATTTTGTGCTTGTCCTGCGTCTGGTTTGTTATTTTACAGTTTAATTTCCCCCTAGTCATACTATTTTGTCATATCAGTCTGATTACGAGGGTATCAGAAACCTACCGTAATTGTACCACACATTTTACTTTCGGTTTTCCTCCATAAATACTTTACCGCATGTAAAAAAATTATACCTATTGAAATAGGAAATATTTAAGTAGTACAGATTACCAAAAGCACTATCGAAACCATAATCGAAACATTCAAATATGTATACGCATGTTGACCAAATGAAGAATTAGGTTTATGAATAAAAAGACGACTTTTCGGTCAGTTGGTAGACAGGTTCGCAGTCCACCTGATGGTAAGCGGTCACTGCGGCCTATTCCATTGATGGACACTTCACTAGAGGCTTCGCTCAATGATCTGCCACACTGTATCTTTGAGCCTTTTATTACAAGTGTACTGGTTCTCACGTTAATATTGTCGGAGAACACAGTTACAGCCAGTAGCTGGTGGTGTTAGCTAGCGAGTCAGATTTTGTAAAAATCCTACCACCTACCAGACCCAAAGCGAAAATCGAACCCACGACCTCCGGGTAACATAACCGGGCTTAGCTACCTGTTCCACGGAGCTGCGGAGGTGGGCTGTGTATGTGTAATTGAGTACAGTCAACAGCACATCAACCTATACACTTTAGACTTTGCATCGCGCCCTTAAGTCAGGGGCGTAAGCGCTAATATCGAACTGCGAGTGTATAGGTTAATGTGCTGTTGACTGTACATAATGATTTTAATGATAATTCGACATAAATGATCGTGGGCTTTGCCCTGCACCTGATGGGCATTGAACATAAACTAAATGAAGCTTTTAATTATATGAATAGTAATGTGGCAGCCACAATTACGTCCATTGCACCACAGTCCACAGCGATGTTAAAATGCATTTAATGTGTCTCTCAATTGGTCAACAGCTACCACAAAGGTCGCTAATGGATATTAAAGGCACGTCCTATTTAGTGAGTCAGTGTTTTGATGATCAACGAATCTAGCTTCTCGTTAAATTGTAGTGTTTAAATGTTTTGTGTTAGTGTAAGCTGCAAGCTGTAGCGTTTTTGTCAAGCAAAATTTAGCTTAAACCACTGGGTTCCGTTTTTCCCTAGGCAGTCATTATTGTCACACTTTTTTCGGTTTCGCGCTCATGAGTACTTGTCAGTGGAAGTAGGTTTTCAATGGGATCATGATCAAACACATAAATGGAGGCCAGTGGACCCTTTATCGTGATTGTAATCTTGACCTATGTTTGAAGTCCAAATCGACGTATATCAACTCTCCAGCTCTTTGGGACTCAACAGTCAGCGCAGCGGTATCAACCACTTAATATGTTGGACAAGTAAGACTACCAATAATTAATAGATTTGGGATTTCTTTTATATCGCGAAGAATGCTATTTTTGCCTTCGCCCTAAGTCTGGCTGTGTTCCGGCAGTATTAATGTGGGAGCCAGTACACTTGAAATCAAAGGCTCGAAGATCAGATGAGTCTACAGTCTGGCAGCACATTGAGCGACGCTTCCTGGTGAAGTGTCCCTCAATGGAATAGGCCGCAGTGGCCGCTTACCATCAGGCGGGCTGCGTGTCTGTCTGCCAAATGACTTAGTATAAAAAAAAAATCGCCTAATTCTCTAGGATTCGTCACGGCTCGCCTGTTTGTAAGCGGTTGCCGTTGCCTATGGACGCTTGGAACACCACCAGAGGCATCTATCGCGCCTGACCCTGTAAACAGTGTTATCTTGTAGTCAGGTACGTATACCTTTAGAAACTTATCTTGTTTGTGCTTCAACTATCGCGTTCGCTTGTTCTTTGAAGCCTATGTCGTTTCCAGGATGTTTCCCAATTCGGGACAATTATACACAGATCATAAACGAACGCATCATAGGAGGTGCAATGAACTAATTCCAACTCGTTACTGCTTCCTCCGCTTACTGTGTATTTGTTTAATAGTTTTTGGTATACGCCAGTTTTTGATGAATAGATGTAGTTATGCGTTTCCGAGAAAGGAGATGTTTGGTTTAAATGGGGTGTTGTGCGTTTTGTTAGTGATATGTTATCGTGTGGAGTGGAACAGTATCTCAGTTTAGTGGTGTAGTTTATTATCTGCTAATTTGTGGTTTAACAAGAGTTCTGTTTTTGTTTGTCTTGTCTAAGTATGTCATTAGGTTTGCAAGGTCATTATGGATATGTGAGAAGTAAACATTAAAATTCATGTTAACATTTTCGCGTTTGTAATATAAATAAGGTTAATAATGACGTGACTGTCAGGATTTAATTTTAGAACTCTTGTTCTGCAGTATAATTTAATCGTTTGGCATTTTGATTTCTTGTGGTGTAATGTACAATACCACGTTATTTTTTTAGTGAACCGTCTCCGATCCTACTAAAATGGTTCCAGAGAGAGTTTAAAAAGTTTCAACGCAAAAGTAATTTTAAAGCACTTTAACCGCAAGCTAGCTAGACTTGAAGACATGACTGTGTTTGATTCGGGACTAAAACAGGATCCTCCCATTACCCACTAAACTTCCCCTGGATTCCCCTTCAAACCCGTGAGGGACGAAGTCTAATCTCCGACCGTCTGAAATACCTAAAATTAATAAATCTTTCATTATTTCTGGTAAAGTAAAGTCTTACCATGAGGCCGAAGGAGACAAGCCATATGAGCAGCAGCTGCACCCAGATCTTGGTGGTGGTGTAGATCTGCGAGTACATGTCGTAGTACGCGATCAGGGTGTATCTAGAACAAGACAAGCACATTCATTTATATTGTAAAGCAATTTCTCGACATTAATTTACATTGGAAAACTATTTTACCAGGTGGTAGGTTCCTGTACTGGACGGTCTAGGTGGGTACCACTGCAGTGCCAGATATTTTGCCGTTAAATAGAAGTGTGTGTGCACTTCCGTGTTTCGGGTAAAGGGCACTAAAGCTAGTGAAATTACTGGTTATATGAGACCTAATAACTGTCGTCTCGGTGTAGCGGGCGCAGGGCAGTGCTAGAGATAGTAAATGCTTAGGTACTATTTGGCACTGAAATGTCTATAGGGGCCTAGACGTGGTCAGGACGATCTGCTCGTCTTGTTACACATTGCAATACAAAAAAAATCTTAAGCTCGTTAAAGCAAAGAGGGAGGCAAAAAGACATGTGTGATAGCTTATGGTTATCGTCATTACTGTCCAATCTTGACTCGAACTTGCGACTTGTACGAGAGGTGCCACTTGGCCATATCTACTGTAACAAAGTACATAATAATGTTACGACAACAAAAATACTGCAGAAAATACATTTATAAAAGCAGTGAAAATATAGAACTCAACTACCTGAACATAAGTATTTCATTAAAAGATAGATTACGAGTCAAAGTAAACGTTTTCTCGCATTTGATCTGTCAGTTGTAAAACGTTGGCGTAAGACAAACAAATAAAATCTTGAATCGGTTTTTGATTGCTTTCGTGGGCTTTTTATGAATTCTATACTCAACCACACTGGATGTTAGGAGTAGGTAACGGTCTTATTAATGTCCCCACTATTACCTAAACTACTAAATCAAACTTCAGAAATGTTAACATTGATTTAATAAATAAATGTAGGATTCATCGCTCAATGTGCTGCCAGACTGTAGGCTCTTCTGATCTTCAAGACTTTAATTTCAAGTGTACTGGCTCCCACATTAATACTGCCGGAACACAGCCAGAGCTGTTATGGCGGATTTCACCTGTGGTAGCTAGCCAGCCGGACTCTGAAAAAGTCGTACCACCAACCTAAACTTTAGCCTTAAGGCACTTTAAAACTATTAAACTATCATAGCAAAAAAAGTCCAGTCGATTTTTTGCTTTGCTCTGTTGCGAATTTAAAGAAAGACAAAAAATAATCACTTCTGTTTTTGTTATCCACGGGAATTGCATTTAGCATTATTCCAAAATAAAAAGTAGCCTACCTATCTTATCCCAAGGTTCAGTCTGTCTTTAATAAATTTTACCAAAATAAGGATATGGCGTGGAAGCGTAACAGACAGAAAGAGATACTTATGTATTATTTTGGATTTGATAAGTTTTATTAATTAATCATTTAATAACGCAATCCCAAATTTTTTTATGAATCTGTTAAATACATAATATATAATAGAAAAGTAAACTAGAAGTTATAAGTCTGAACGGAGTATCTACTGTGACGTCGGTCGGTTTACCTGTTCTTAGCTCATTTGTTTATAATGTTCCTTTTCAACAGGTTATTTAGGTCGGGGCGCCTACTGAGCTGATTCTTTGGACACACTCAAGGATTTATTATGTAAATCAATTTGGTCAATGATTTATGACCTAGAACTTCAACGTAATCATTAAGGGGTCGTAAGTCTATTTTTTTAAAGTTGTGGTAATGGTAGAACTCTGAAATAACGTCCTAACATCCAGACAGAAGACGATAATCTAATCTAAAACTTCCGGGAATTTATTTTACACCAGTGATTCTTCAACGGTGGTATAGTAATAGTATAATTTTTTTTTATAACTTCAACATTACCTACCTACTATATTTTTTCTGCTTGGCCCAAAGGTTGACTGGCAAAGAATGCCATTAGGCATTAGGTCCGCCTTATGTACTCTGGTAGGAATCAAAATCAAAATATTCTTTATTCATGTAAACTTGTATCAAGTATTTATGAATCGTCAATTACAGAGTGACTCTACCACCGGCTTCGGAATGCAGTCATCTGCCGAGAAGAACCGGCAAGAAACTCGACAGTTACTCTTTTTCATCGCCATGTTTGTTTACAATTTGTTTGTTACAATTACTGATTAGTTTTAGAATACCAAGCCATACAGTATAAAGTATAAGAATGAGACTATAATCGAGAAAAATCCGCCAGCCATAATTTCACTCAACCATATTAGAGGGAATGTAACCACCCGACAATGGAATTTTTCAGAGTGCGACTCTACATCTCTACAAGTGAAAACCTATCGACATAACATTGCTTTAGAAGTGCTCCGGCAAATTAATGCGTGAGCACTGAGCATACTTTAAAAAAAAAACTAAAACGCTCGAAAATCAAACGAGCTTACAAATGGAATTGATAGATCGCTTTGGCTGCTTACCATCAGGTGGGCTGTATGCTTGAATACCAACTACTAAGTCAATGGCGGAAGTCTGTCCAGTACTTGGTTTACCGAAAGCATTGTTTTATTTAGTGATGATGATGATGATTAAGTCCGACCGATTTCGGTCATGGCGACTACTTCGACTCCTAATCATTACGGCGCTGGTGCGCCCGAAGATGGCTAGAGTAGCCAATCTTATTGGTAAACACCCGATCGCAAAGAGTGCACGTGAGTAACAGTATTGCAGCATGGTGTTATCAGCAGCCGCGAGCAAACAGAGTTTTGGTTTTGCTTTCCCACGGCCGATAGCGTTGAGTGGCTTTTAAGCTGCGATAAACAACGCAAATGATGACACATCGGAATGGTTTAAAGTGGAAGCCTAGACTAATACAGATCTCTGTTCCAATCGTTGATTGAGTTTTGAAGAGTTCGGTATATCTGTTAAAAAATTGGTTGCCATTAGGGATCCGCGATCCGGATCGTCGATCCGATTTTTCAGATCGTAATGGATCGTAATGCCACGATCCGATCCACGGATCGGATCGTATGCCGTCGATCCGATCTTCAAGAAATCGATCCGGATCGAATGCAAATAAGTGAGACACAATTAATTTTAGATTTTTATTAGTAAACCCCTCAAAGTATGTAAAACTTGTAAACAAGGACCCAATGCCCTACTGCCATATTATGTAAAACGTGTAAACAAGTACTTTGAGGGTTAAGAATAAAAACAAAGTGAAATAGTAATGTAGGTACTCAAGAGAACTTAAAAAGACTTAATATTTATTCAGCAAATTGGACCATTGTTTTTCAAAATAAATCACTTACCTATACAGTTAAATAAAAACAATATATCCCGTCTGATGTGATAAAAAGACAAATACAGAGATAGACAAACTAGTACGTCCACCAGATTTTATGCTTACCTACCCACAACATTCGTTTATAATATTAAGATGATAATATAATATGATGTGATGATCAACAGATCTACCCATAAAGGATGCCGCCAAGTTCAAAATGTAAACAAAGGTTCATCTTTGTTCGAAATTTAGTTCGAACAAAATAAACCTAAGTAAGTACCCAATTTATATAAAACAAACCGCGTTTTAAATTGAAAGAGCACAACGAGCACTGCTCAAAGTTATGACATGCAAACCCTTCAAATATCCCACACGTAAATTATACGCCGAGTGTGACCTACTAAGTGTGAGAAAATTATTTGTTCTTGAAACAATCTCAAACCAACACAAAAAACTTCCATACATTCCGCCTCAAACAACAGCCCGCAGACTGAAAAAAGTGTGTCCTGAACCTACCCTTCGTACTGTTTTTTCAAATAGGTTCCAGTATTTTCTTGGGCCTTTTTTATTTAACAAAATAAACAACATTTTGAACATTTATCCATTAAACAACTATAGTTGCAAAAACAAGATAAAAAATTGGCTTCAAAAACTCTCATACGAAGAAGTCGAAGATCTTTTCAAAATTATGAAATAATAATAAGCACCACGATAACATCACACATAAAACAAACAATTATACGATGAACAGTAAAGTGAATATGTATGTGTCGCGATACTCGCGACGACAGCGCCACCAAGCGGCGATTATAGGCAACGCGTATAGCAGCGGGACGCCATCGCGCCAGCGCCCCACCTAGTGGCGTTGACAGAGTCTACGACGTGGCGGGGCGCGGCGCAACGCTCACTTCGCTCCGGACCGCCAAGCAGTGAACACGTCTAGAAACTGTCGCGTACCGTTACTATGCTTTTGCTTATTTGAAGTTGTTATTTGCTTACTGTGAAGTGTGTGAGTGAAGTTATTCTCAGTTCAAAATAAAAATCAGTGATCAACGTTAGTGTTTATGATTTGAACCAACATTTCCCACTAGAACGCCCACATTGCTTCCTAAATATGGCCGATAATAACGGCGAAGAAATACCCCCCCGTCGACATCAGAAGTGGGATTACCCAAATACGTTCCAGTGAAGTACGTTCTGGATTTGATGCACACTTATTGAAGCAATTAAGACACCGGCAAGTACCCTCAACATCTCTTTACCCGAGTTCCACCCTGACAGGCCAAATATGGATGCAAGATCGTAGTGTGCGACAGTCGACTTGTGTTTCGCCAAAATCTATTACGTGGCGGTCAACCTCACGTGAAGATCAGCAATATCTAATACGTCGAGTCAAGCAGTCCAGCAGCCGGCGATGAAGCCTTTTGTCTGCTTCAAATGTGGGAAGCTGGGACACATCGCCGTTCGGTGCACAAGCACTGGACAAGCAGACGGCGGCGGCGGCGGCGCGAGCGCAGTAAGGAGCGAGCGGCGCGTGGACGTCTGCGTCGTGCAACCACCGTCGGGTGTCTACTTCATAAGGGTGAGCAATATTGTTTTTCGTATGATTCTGTCGCTGAGTGCAGATTAATTAGAGAAAGTTTAGCTGCCAAATTTTGTGGAAAACGTTTTGATAATGTAGTTGAAATGACTGGCATTGGTCAGACACGTGTACTCAGCACAGAACAGATTTTATGTTGCGTAACAATTAGCGATCATCTTTTAGAGATTTTATTACACGTTTTGCCTGATAGTTATTTACAAACTGGGTTAACATTTCACAACCTAGATTTTAAGCCTAGGATTTTCTGTTAAAATGACTGCAAACGAGTTTTCGTTAAACCAAATTCTTGAAGTAAATTCTGTGTAGTAGATTCGAGTAATTGACACGGATTTGACAGGTTCAGACAAGTCTAGACTTTTGAAAATTTTAGATCAGCTTTCTGGTTATTTTATTGGCGGCATACCTACCGCGAATATCTTTTCGGAAATTCTTTTGGTTTAGATCAGTTTTCTGGTTACTTTATTAGCGGCATGCTTACTACGCGAGTAAGTTAAAAATTCGATTAATCGACCCAAACCGTACAGTGCAGCGACGACACTATAGGATGTCTGCAGATGAGCGTAGGATAATTCGTGAGCGTGTTCAAGAGTTGTTACAGGCAAATATTATTAGGCCCAGTTGTTCCCCCTTTTCGAGTCCTGCTCTCTTAGTACAGAAGCGTGATGGTTCATTCCGGAAGTGTATTGATTACCGCGATCTTAATGCCAATACGGTACCGAATAGGTTTCCGAATCCCCTACCTGAGCCTATGCTTAACCTAACCTGAACAGAGTCAGAGACAGAGTCCCTCCTACTCTTCCTTCCCTCGTACTCTTCTAACTGCTTAGTATGCCCATGATAGACTGAGAAGGATTTCTGAAGGTCAGTTGGTTGTAGAAGCGTTAAATAATCAAAGTTATCATGAAGTTCCTGGCACATCGCGTGATTAAGTTCAGTAGCAATGCTCGATGGAGGCATTGGTGGCTTGAGTACTTGATGGAGGTACTCATAGGGACACAATGCTCGATGGAGGCATTGGTGTCAGTGCTCGATGGAGGCACTGTTATCATAATGCCAGAGAGAGAGAGAGGAAGGCATATGATTGGAGTGCTAGTTGGCATCAGTAGCTTGAGTGCTTGATGGAGGACAAAATGCTCGATGGAGGCATTGTTGTCATTGTTGCTTGATGGAGGACAAAATGCTCGATGGAGGCATTGTTGTCGGTGCTCGATGGAGGCACTGTTATCATAATGCTCGGTGGAGGCATTATGATTGGAGTGTTAGTTGGCACGTTTTAGAATCGCGATATGTGTTCAGTTGTGTATTGATGAGCGTTATTAAGAACTGATTCAAAGTTGGAACTTCAGATATCCTTCGAGGTTGATTTAAGGCAATATGTGATCTGTTCATAGCAAATTGATTTCGATCAATGACGTTCAATTAAAAATCTAGACTCCCAATCACGCTCAAATATTGTTTCATTGATTTCGATTTATGATAACTAAGTGATGATTATGTAGTGCGTGAATACTGGTAAATGGGCGAATACAGGTTAATGGATTAAATTATTTTAACTTGAATAATGGTATTCCTTGATTAGGATTGAAGAGAATACGATTATAAAATTAATTTACCAAGTAAACTTGGTATTGTTTTGAAAGATTTTTGTTTAAATTTTAGTCTAGCTGAAAGTTATTCAGGATAGGCCAAGGCTAAGGACTTTTAAAATAGCTGAAGTTTTTGACGGTGATAGGTATCTCATTAAAGCTTTAAATAGCAACAGGTCGTACAAATACGCACTCGATAGATTACGAAAAATGCCAGTAGGTCATGTACCAGTCGAGGTTGTGATACATTGTGAGCCTAGGGTTGATGACTGAATGACACGAAAGTAATGTGATGGGAGCTCGAGTGGAAACTCTAACGGCCGTAAGAGTAGTTGACCGTACCAGTAGTGCTTACGTATCCGTAGCCCGGTAGAAATCGGTGTCTCTTGGGGAAACCCAAGTAGTCCGTGGGTGCGCGGGATGAGCGTTTGACTCTGGCGGAGGTCGTGGTCTATGTAGTAGACCGTGGTGTGTAGTCAGTGGGTGATGCGCGTGAGACTCGTGAGAGAGTTATTGAAAGTTGTGTTGTGTTCGGCAGTGGGCCGTGGCGTTAGATGTGGTCACTCGAAACCCGAAGTTTTCTTAGAGTAAACAATTGATTTTTACTAATGACGATTAGTTTAAAGAGCGAATGGTACATGACTCTGGTTACTGATTTTTGATTTTGTTTGTTTTTAAACTTCCTAGACCTAGGAAGATAAAACTTGAAGTCTAATTTTGTGTTCGGTAGATCGAGATTTAAAGCGACGTTATTAAAACTATCAGACTTTAGCGTTTGAGAGATTGATAAAGAGAGTAGATAGAACCTTGAGAATCAAAGTACCTTAATTTCAAAGCCTTTCAATAGTGTAGTCAGGATTGACCGAGTGGAACAAGTATTGTCGTTGAGTTTTCTTTTGACAGGGTAACGCACACGAGGACGTGTGCAAGCAGGATGGCCGTGTCGCGATACTCGCGACGACAGCGCCACCAAGCGGCGATTATAGGCAACGCGTATAGCAGCGGGACGCCATCGCGCCAGCGCCCCACCTAGTGGCGTTGACAGAGTCTACGACGTGGCGGGGCGCGGCGCAACGCTCACTTCGCTCCGGACCGCCAAGCAGTGAACACGTCTAGAAACTGTCGCGTACCGTTACTATGCTTTTGCTTATTTGAAGTTGTTATTTGCTTACTGTGAAGTGTGTGAGTGAAGTTATTCTCAGTTCAAAATAAAAATCAGTGATCAACGTTAGCGTTTATGATTTGAACCAACATTTCCCACTAGAACGCCCACATTGCTTCCTAAATATGGCCGATAATAACGACGAAGAAATACCCTCCCGTCGACATATGTATATGTCAACCTTTGTATGTTTATATGTATCTAAATGTGTATATATCTAAGGACAAAAAAAAATATATATATATATATTTTATTATTAATTGTATGTAATTATTTTATTTGGTCGTATCTATATGTATATCTTTATTGTGTATCCATTTCATATTTATTTTTCGCATACTGTAATTAATACCATTTTTCTTAGTCATAGGGGAACGAACTAGTAACCTTTAACACAGGCTCGGCCTAGTTTAGGTTCTAGTGTATTGTATACTCACATTGTTATGATTTAAAATTGTATAAAAATGTCGAAACAAAAAAAAAAAAAAAAATGTCGAAACTAATACGGTCAAAACGATCCGGTCTTTCAACTTTTGTATCGATCCGGCCAAAACTCGTATGACCTCGATCCGATCCGAAAATCGCCGGATCGTATGCCTGCCGATCCGATCTTTCAAAGGATCGGATCGGATCGGCGCATCCCTAGTTGCCATGTTTCCCACTTAATTACTATTAATCAATGATATTTTATATAATATCATTGTTATTAATGGTCTATGTACTTATTTAAAAAAATCAATTAGTGTGTGTGTCTGTGTGTGTGGTTAAATTTGAGTCGGTTTTTTTTTCTGACATAGCTCGGTTTGTGATCACCAATCCGCACTTTGCAAGCGTGGTCATTAAGCCCATCATTGTAGCGATAACTTGATTTAATTGACAATGGGACATTATATGGGTAATATTTTCAATTGCTATTAGACATGAGCATTTGTTTTAGTACATATTTTTACGTACTCTAAAAGGTTAAATGCATGTCGTCATTTACCGTATAAGGCTACTAATGTCATTTGTCTTTAAAAGGGTTAAAACGATTCACATTTGGTGAGGTGAACATTAACTTTGGCCCAAAATAGGCAGATAGTTTCCTTGAAAACCAAAATAACTGATGTTAGAGCAAGGTCGGAGCTACCATAAATAGTATTGTTGTTATAAGAGGGTTGCCTCTCAATGTTTAGAATTTAATAATAATTGTAATTATATCCTTGGACACTACTCATTGCACACAGGTGCTCTCCGTCTAGCCCCATACCACAGTATTACAAAAACCCTACTAAGCATTAGCTTGTGCTATGGGTGCCGGAAAACTGAAACATTGCTTGTACATTTTTTTTTTGTAAATATTGTACATACACGTCATCCGTAGAATAACCCAGACCGATACGAACAGACGTTCACAAAATTTACTTTTAAATTAAAGTGTTACATACACAAAATGTTTGGACCTTGCGGGGATCAAACCCGGGGTGAAATAGCCGACTTTTATTATAATTATACTAGCCCTTCGCCTGCGGCTTCGCTCGCGTGGAATATACGTTGTCCCGTAAGAATGTGATAGTTTTTCAAGATTTATTCGCCAGCTTCCAAAAAACATACAATATATTTGGATTTACTCCATAATTAACAATCCGTTGGTATGGCAATCTGTCACAGACACGTAATTATGTGAAAAACTTACTACCCGTGGTCCTATTATCCGTTTTCCCGTAGGAATGAAGCATATTCCCGCGGTAAAAAGTAGCCTATGTTCATCAGTGATCAGTACTTTCGGAGCCTATTCAATACCAAAAAACAATTAAAACTTCCCTGTTTATAATACATATTATTATATTTTTTTTAATTTGCAACAACAAATTGGTTATCTCTACATTTGTTCTGTATTTGATTTATTCCAAATCAATAATATGTTTAACTGCAAGTCGAGATCACCAGCTGGCCGGCATGCACATTGCACAGCGGCTCTTTATCCGGAGGATAGTGACCCGCCCTCTCGTCAATGGGTTATTTTTACACCCACGCTTTACGGCTTATGGGGTTTCGCAACTGCATCGATAGTAAGTTATTCTGGGAGATCTATAAGCAATCGTCTAATACAAGTCGCACAGTGTTTGAATGATCTATTATCACACAATCATACAAATTACGGAATACTTTTTGTCTATACTAATATTATAAAGAGGGAAGATTTGTTTTGTTTTGTTTTTTTGTTTGTTTGTATTGAATAGGCTCCGAAACTACTGAACCGATTAGAATATTTTTTTCACTGTTTGAAAGCTACACTATCCCCGGGTGACATAGGGTACTTTTGATTCCGGAAATGAAAGGAAGGGGGGGATATTCGAAAAAATAAACCAACATAAAATACAGCATAACTATAAACGCTAAAACTGTTCTTACAATTACAGGTAACCACCACATGCACTGTAATGATTAAAATTAAAAACTTAACTATTTCTAACTAATTCTAACGTTCCTTGTCAGTTTTAGATAGTATTATTTACTAAGTCATTTATCGACATTCTGCCAAAGGTGAGAAAATTGTTCCGTGAGGTCTGCCTTACTAACTCGTGCCCCAAGAATCGTGGGAAATTTTGCAACTATTTTTAACACAACATTAGTATTACTGTTTGCACCTCTTCAGTATTGCTTATTATATTTCAGTTTGTTTGGAGAAAATAGAAATTCTTTTCGACACCGCTGTCTCAACGTTTGTTTATCGTTTGCTTTCGAGAGCACCCGCATGACTGATCTAGGTAATAACTACTTGCAATTGGTGATTATCTTCATACGTTTCTCATCATCGTCTTAATAGTGTGGAAACAGAAACTACAAAAAAGTCCAGAGTTAAAGTACTTAGTTTGTTCAAAACTCTTAAAACTTTCAACATAGTAGATAATTTAGATGATGATACTTTGCTATGAATGTTAACATCGCCAATTATCAGAATCTGGACTGTATTTGAGAATCCGCCCCGGGCGGCACTTTTTAGGGGGCGGCAAAATTTCCTGGAGAAGCAAAAAAAAAAGGCGGCAGAATTGTCTTCCGCCCCGGGCGGCTGATACCCACGCTACGCCACTGCTCCACACCCTCGAAAGCTTTAAACAGTTTAAACCAAGACGCGTTAGGAAAGGCGTCGATTATGATATGACGAGGCAACAATGGACCCTCTAAATTGAATTGTAGCCGACACTCGCGATGACACGGGACGTCCCACACATACGGGCTTTTTAATTTACGATGCACGCATCATTAAAACTCGTTTGGATGAAGGGGGAAACAAAACGTTGATTTACATTTACACATACAATAATAGGCAATCATTGTCAGACTTCTAATGACTTTAATAGACTTATTTAAATTAATGCATTTGAAACATTTTAGGTTGTTGGGTTTTTGTCATCGTTTGCGTAGTTGAGGTCGGCAAAATAAGTAGGTAGTTGATATTTGATATTGAGAAAGTGTCAGTTGTTTTCTTTTTCATCTAATATTTGTACTCCTTTTACGTCTTAGATGTCGTTACGGAAGTGTTACAGAGTTAATGTACCAACTTTACAAATAAATAAATAATAATGGACATTATTCACACATTTAATATTTAAAATGCTACAGTACCTAACTGTGTCTGTTACGCCTTGATGTCTAAACCACTGAATCGGTTTTGAAGAAATTTGTAAGACTTTGAAAAAATGGGGTAAAATCAATAAAAATCAGCCCGAGCGAAGCCACGGTTGGGAGCTAGTATAAAATATGGTGAGATGTAGTTATGTGTAGTAACCAATTGTCAGGAGTGTGAATTAGAAAGTGAAGGAAGAATAAAACAGGAGTATGAACGAATGACATGGACGGTGTGAGTCTTGACGTAACAGACAGACTTAAATTATAGGATGGAAGGTGCTTGGCAGATGAAAATAAACGTGTACAAGAAGAGCTTGTTTTAATTTAATCCCACTTATACTATTATCTTGGCTTAATGTATTTTGTGTACCTATGTCACATATGTGAGTATTATTAGTGTTCCGTTTCGTTTTGCGTCAACTTCGCTTTCGCTCCACATTCACTCCAGTGTCCTACTAGGGAGGAAATTATCCTTCATTCGAAATAATCCAGCAATGATTCTGTCGTAAATACGAGATTCGAACCATCGACATAGCATCTGAAGCGGCGCTTGATACGACTCTGCCTCCACAGCTCCTCGGCTCCCAAAGCTAGACGATTATTATTCAATACCATAAATATTATAACCATTATATTTAATATTATTTATTCATGGATTTCCGTATTTTGCCCCAGCTTCCTCCCCCAATCTCTGGAGGCCTCCCCGTATCGTCTCATTCTTATTCGTATTACTAGCGCCCATAGACACAAGTGCATTAATATTTATGGCACTCACTCAGCGTTCGATTTACAACGCAAGGCCAACGAACCGTAAGTAAATGCATTTTGTGATTAGATTCGATTTATGGGCTGTCTTTTTTATGCGTGACCAAGGAAAGATGCGTTCTGTTTTCTAAATAGGAAGCTGATAGCCGAAATTCGGCCAGGGATGGTTTAGGATTCTCAATAATTATGTATATGAAAAATTTGACGACGTAGACGTAGGTAAGTAAGGGCGTCTTGGTGGGGCAAAGTGGAATAATCCGTACCGTAAGTAAGTGGAATAAAAAACCATGTTGTTTTGACTCTACTAGTGAAGGATAACAGCAGAAAATGCTA
Organism: Mecyna flavalis; assembly: GCA_949319885.1. Lineage (NCBI taxonomy): Eukaryota > Metazoa > Arthropoda > Insecta > Lepidoptera > Crambidae > Mecyna > Mecyna flavalis. Next base: position 16,298,269 of record OX439439.1, read on the forward strand.
TGAAATACTAGTTTTTTTTGTTTTTTTTCTAAGCTAAGGTAACAACTAATAGTGGTCCAGCTCGAGCTTAGCTGTTTGTCACCAACAACTGTGCAATAGTGAAAAAATTAGTATGAATACCTCTAGATAACTTTTGAAGGCTGTTTTGAATTGGAGAAGAGTATTACACATTTTTACTCGCACAGCTCATAACAGCTATAACTTATTCTTGTATCAGTGTATCTTATATGTTGAGAATCCCTGTTCAAGACGATTTGAAAAATGAAAAATGGAACCCATTTTTAACCAGCCTTTGAATCCAACGCAATATATAAACAGCCAAACACTTCAGTAGTAAAAAATATTTTTGTTTAACAACTTAACACCTCGAGTGCCGTGACGCGGATAGACGGCGAACTCCTGTGTTTATGGCATAGTGGCAGGAATTACCGTATAGATTTTATTTTTACGACACGCTGAATGTTTAGGAACAAGTGTTGGGCGTGAAATAGTGAGCTGTAACTCATTACTCTGGCCAGATGTGTATTTTAGCCAATGGCCTCCTGTCCTATAAAATCGCAAGGCAAAATGTGGGGGTAGGTACATATCTTAAGTATTTTTTTTTTATCTAAATATTTATAAAAATAAGTAAAAAATTAGCCTATTTAATGTCCCAATGTAGGGCAAAAGCCTATACATTAAAATCAAAGGCATCATCGCGGTTACTTACTAAAAATAAACTTTAATGAAAATTGAGACTAACTGTCGTTTCGGACACATTTTATTCGGACACAGTGTCCGAATTGACACTTTTTAATTTTAACATTTTTTCACTGTCGATTCGGACACCGCGATATAAATAGCTGTTTTGTACAGTCAGATAAAAAATTCATATTATGTGCTATGTATTAGCCAAAATTAAATAAATGAATTTGATTCTTGATTCTTGAAAATCTTCCTAAGATTTCTTTACGTTATAAAAATAAAGGGTCAACGAAGCCTTCTACACGAAGCTATCGGTAGTGTTTCTAAAGATGACTGGGTCAAATGTGTGATGCATGCAGAGGAATTACAGGATCAAGATTTAGCCAAGGCAATTTTAAAAGATCAGAGAATACAGCCTCTGGTAATGAATTTACTCGAAGATGACAGCGCTCCTCACCCGTGGTACAACTGCGATGTCCAACTAGTTGTACCACGGGGAAGTAAAGTTACCCATGGTTCAACTGGTTGTTCTATGGGGAAAAATCTTTACCAATAGTTCAACTCGAGTGAGTTGTTCTTTCCTTGGTCCAACTAGTTGTACCTACTACTGGGAATCGCTCCCGATCCGTGGTCCAACTGCTGAAATAAAGTGACCCATGGTTCAACTGGTTGTTCTATGATTGTTGTGGTTGTCCCCCTTTAATCCTTGATTCAGAATACTCAGCAAAGGGTACCAGGACAACATGACCTTAGTGGAGTTATAAAATGCGCTCCCGACCCGTGGTCCAACTGCGATGTTCAACTGGTTGTACTACGGGGAAGTAAAGTTACCCATGGTTAAACTGTTTGTTCTATGATTGTTGTGGTTGTCCCCCTTTAATCCTTGATTTAGAATTCTCCGCAAAGGGTACCAGGGCAACATGACCTTAGTGGAGTTATTTAAAAAGTTTACGTTATCCAGAAAAGTTATGTTTGATGAAAGAAGATTGCATTTGTCCGCCATTCCTTAATAGATTTTCAGACACGCATTAGTTCAAAAAAATCCACTTTGCTGAGAATTCTGAATCAAGGGTGAGTTGTTTTTTCCTTGGTCCAACTCCCTGTAATACATATCATGTATATCAGGGAGATGGATCATGGGGACGCACAACAATCATAGAAGAACCAGTTGAACCATGGGTAACTTTACTTCCCCGTGGTACAACCAATTGAACATCGCAGTTGTATCACGGGTCGGGAGCGGGTCCCCGTGGTCCAACCAGTTGGACATAATTCATTTTTACCACGGGTCATAATCATAAATATCAATAAAAAGGGGTGAACCATGGGTAACTTTACTTCCCCGTGGTACAACCAGTTGGACATCGCAGTTGTACCACGGGTCAGGAGCGCTGTCATCTTCGTGTAAATTTATTACCAGAGACTGTATTCTCTTATCTTTTAAAATTGCCTTTGCTAGATCCTGATCCTGTAATTCCTCTGCATGCCTCACACATTTGACCCATAGTCCAGTCAACGAATAATTGTGGATGGGAAAGTCGAAAGCAGAAACTTTGACTTAGGAACTTTATTTGGACTAGCTAGGAGATAAACATACTAAAAGTCCCCACCCCTCCGGGGTGAGCCCGAGGGGGGGGAGCACAAAGAAGGTCCCGTTTTTTGGTTTTTTGCTTACTGCTCGAAAACGGTGCTTCGTACGAAATTTTGTTGTACTACATAATCAAAGCTAATTAAATTCAAGGGTCAAGTGTATATTTACACGAACCATATGGTGTCACTTTTGACCCTTCTATAACTTAAAACCTATTTAACGTAAACACATAAAACTACGTGACTTTAATTAGATCCATAAGGACACCTAGAAGCCCAAATTTCATGAAGCTAGCTCAAACGGTTATGAAGATATGAAGGTGAAATGTCGTAAAAATTAGTATAGACTCACTGAGTATAGTAGGAAAACCTAACGTACATTTTTGAAAATCGACCATTTTTAGAAGCTTATAGCTAGGCAATGATTGGAGATAGATACAAAGTGTAAAAGACAAAGTTGTAGAGAATTTAATTAGCTTTGATTATGTAGTACAACAAAATTTCGTACGAAGCACCGTTTTCGAGAAGTAAGCAAAAAACCAAACAACGGGACCTTCTTTGTGCCCCCCCCCCTCGAGCTTACCTCGGAGGGGTGGGGACTTTTAGTATGTTTATCTCCTAGCTAGTCCAAACAAAGTACTTAAGTCAAAGTTTCTGCTTTCGACTTTTCCATCCACACCCCCCTTTTGAGCATTCATTGACTGGACTACCAGTCATCTTTAGAAACATTACCGATAGCTTCGTGTAGAAGGCTTCGTTGAGACTTTATTTTTATAATGAAAAGAAATCGTAGGAAGATTTTTTATCTGACTGTACAAAACAGCTATTTATATCGCGGTGTCCGAATCGACAGTAAAAAAATATTAAAATTAAAAAGTGTCAATTCGGACACTGTGTCCGAATAAAATGTGTCCGAAACTACAGTTAGTCAAAATTGAAATAGGGGAAGAAAATTCCACTTTAAATAAGTAGGTTATTAACGCTTTATAAGGCCATTCAACCAATATTATTTTTCTTACAACGCTTCGTCGCTTGCCGAGTCGATCAACTGCATTTACTTGCAATAATTTATTGCACAAGTTTTTAGAATTCCGCAGTTAAAAATGCTCCATAATCACGATATTTACAGTTTCAGCGGGAAATGGCTAATTGTGGTAGTAAAAGTTAAGTGGATAGCGGGACAAACGCCTTTTTATACATGTAGTTCCGAGTTTCACACACACGTCTGCAACTCTGCAAGTCTCTGGGGCTGTGGGTTATGGTAATGGTGATTATAATCATTCTACTTAGGTACTTTCTTCAATTCTTTTTACAAAATAAATAAATACTTACTTACTCCGTTGAAAAAAGAAAAAAAAACATTTCTGTGCATGAACGTTTTTGTTTCTATCGGTTTGAGTCCTTCCATTAATGTACGACGTTTACAAAAAAGGCACAAAATTCCAAGCTATGCTTATGTGAAAAATGTCCAAGTATATAAAAATCAATAATGCTACATAAAATTGTTTAATGTAGGTGTTAATTAATTACAGTTTTTCTCCATTACAGATTGTATACACGGAACCTACGCAGACGTGTTTGATAAAAGCTCTCGGCCTATTTTTAAATTGTTTGAACGGCCACCGCGCTCCGGCCTTGCCGCACCGCCTTGACTTTAAACTATGCTGTACTGCTCGTATCTAGGTTGAACTATAATCTAGACTTGTTACATAGACAACATACACTTTTGTGTTAGGTTTTTGTTCAATTTACGCCAGTATACACGCTAGAAGGGGCATTGAGCGAACCTTCCTTGAGAAAGGTCACTATAGGCTTGTTACTCGTCTGTTGTGGTGTCGTAGCTGTTCATGGTTGAAACCCTGTTATGTACCATCACATACAGTACTCAGTAGTGAGAGAAACCTCGCCCGTCTTTTGTCCTCCTCAGGGCTCCGAGTCTCACACACTGTATTATTGTCGTAACACAGCCAAAGCAATTAAGGCAGCATTTCACGGGGATAGAAGCTAGCCAGTCTAACAGACCCAAGGCTAGAATCGAACGGACGACCTCTCGGTTGTATGATCCAAGCGACCTAACCACTCCAAAAAAGTAAAGTATCAGCCTATTAATGTCCCACTGCAGGGCAAAGGCCTCTATCCTTGAAATCAAGTTATCGCTACAATTATGGGTATTGGCTTAATCACCACGCTTGCCAAATGCGTATTGGTGATCGCAGACCAGAGCTGTGAACAAAAAACCGACACAAAGTTAGCTCGACCCGGGAATTGAACCCAGGACCCCGGATCTCGGCCCGATGCTTTAACCACTAGACCATCGAGGCGTCAACCACTCCAAGGAGGCGGTAAAATAACTACAAAATAATAGTTATTTATGTGACTGTTGCATAATGAGGGTCATTAAAATACGAATGTGGTTTTATGAAACGAACGAACTAATTATGTACAGTCACATACATAACTTTATCTTCATTCATACGATAAAATAAATGTCTATTTTAAAGTCAGGATCGATGTGAAACCGCGTGGAATATAATCCGTAGTACCAGGAGAGCAGAGAAGAACAAGAAGCTAGGCTAGCTCGCGTCTTTCAAACTCTTTGATTTAATGAATAGTTACGCTGCGGTTATGCTCTCCTGGTATCTTTGAAAATACATCAAGATGTTTTGCTTACACATGTTAGCTTCAAATCCATTAATTTTTACTTATTAAGAAGACGTTCGAAATTTGAACGTAATTAAAGTATCGGTTACCGATACTAAAATGTAAACATTACGATGCAGCCACAGATACTTATATCTAAATGTAGGGCGTTTGCTCATCGCTTCTGACTATAAAATAGACATATTATGGTATGGATGTAGATAAAAAAAATATCTAGCTCACCTGTTGATGGTAATAGCGACCATAGACAGCAGTGAAACGGCCTCGTTCCCATAGAAGACGAAGGCGAACATCTGGCACATGGTGTCGCCGAGGCCCCACTCCTCGCGGATGAACCGGCTCGCGGTGAGCGGCAGGTTGATGCCGCAGAACAGCAGGTCCGACACGCAGAGCGAGAGCACGAACTTGGTGGTCACGTGACCGCGGAGCTTCGGATGCATGAGCAGTGCTATGGTTGTGATCAGGTTGCCTGGAAAAGAGGGGGTACTGTTAGTCTAGTAGAGCAGTAGGAAAAACATCAATAACTATACGTTTTAAATATTGACGTAAACAGAGGTCCTTGGGGAGGCCTATGCCCAAGGATTCTTTCTTGAGGTAACGTGGTAAATAGCCCAGTCTATTTATATTATTTTTATAAGATAGTGAGCAATTGAGCATGCTTCTGATTCATTATTTACATTAAATTTTCTTGACATAGTTTGATCAAATTCTTAAAAAGTTTATTTGCTATATTACATCTTATTACACAAGTTCAGTATTAATCATAGATTAAAGAATTATTCCTACTTCTATGGTATTAATAAAATATCAAATTTTCAAACGTAGGTACAGTCAAAAGCACGTCAGGTAACACTTTGGACTTTGTACCGCTCTTATGTCAGGGGCATAAGTGCTATTATCGAACTGCATGTGTTTACCGTGATGTGCTGTTGACCGTACGTATTTAAATAAAATAATTGTTAAAAAAGTAAGATAGAGGGATTTCCTTGCGACAATTTACACTTGAATGTAAGGCTGATGCGACGTGCAAAATAAAGTAGTAGTCAACTAAGTTGCATAAAAAAACTTTAATTTTCAATAAATTTAGTTACTATAAAATATCAAAAAAATAAAAAAAAAAATAGAAAGAAAGAAACATGTTCACGGTTTTTTTTTTTGATTTTCTGATTTTCATACCAAAAAACCACACAATCTCTACAATCTATTCCAATGCGGAAACTCTTAACACCTTAACCGCAACTCCAACCCGATTATTGGATGACTCAGGTCGAGTCAATTACCTGATGCAGGTATTCTATTTCCATCGCTACGTCAACAAAATGATATTTATTTATGTATGTTTAATGCAAGCTGTTCTTCGTAACGTGCGTAAGTAAAGGCTATTTTTACAAGATCAATAAAACAAGGGATCTATCGCACAACAATGGAAGTAACGTTAAAGTAAAATTATCAACTGATGCCCATTAAAAAACTCGTTGAAAGATGTAATGTTTTATTTTAAAGTTTCCTGTTACATAAAGTGTTAAGTAGTTTCAAAACATTTTAAAAGGAAAGGGAGGTGTTAACTGGAGTCCTGCTGAAGTGTTTCACATGTACACGAATATAATTCCAAAATAGGTAGTTAAAACAAGTGTTATGGGAATCGGTTGAAGAAAATTGGATGTTTATAATATAATTACAATTGAGTCAACAAAAAATAATTAAAGCATTTCGTTTTTTTTCCCAAAGCTTGACTGGCAGAGAATCAAGAATGCTTTCAGCGTTAAGTAGGTACGCTTTTTGTACCCTAATTTTGTGGTCAATAAAGTTTTTTATTTTATTAATAAATAATATGAAACTAATAGATTGATTGATAGTAAATAATTGCACTGATGTAGGTACTAAACAATGAAACCAAGTAGGCAGAGACTAAAAAACTAGACCTTAGCTAGTCTTCACTATAATGCTGTGTGTACAGTGATGTGTCATCCGTGCTGTGGGAGGAAGTCGTCAATAGGGGCCCGGCTTATCGTGTTTTCACCTCAATTCACACCAAATTGAAATAACTTGTACCTAATTAGGCAAAAAAATCCGGTGTGTTTAATGGAGGAGTTCTAGTCTATGTAATTTAAAATTTCATCAAAATTGGTTCATTGGTTAAGCGTGAAAGTGTAGTACAGACAGAGTTACTTTTGCTGGTGCATTTATAAATTATTGATAACAATTGGGAGGAATATACAAAAATAATAATAATAAATCTCTGTTTTTGGAAACGGCTAAATCACAGGCTCGGAGATAAGATGAGCCTACAGTCTGTCTGGCAGCACATTGAGCGACGCTTCCTGTGAAGTGTCCCTCCCTCAATGGAATAGGCCGCTTTAGCTTACCATCAGGTTGGCTGCGTGTCTGTCAGCCAAATGCTAACTGATCTAGTATAAAAAAAATACGGCAAATTAAACAATCCAACTGCGACATATACTTTTAAATTCAATTACTCTAGTGTCAAAAGTAAACACAGGAACATCAGAGCGATTGCTTCCTAATCGGCGGTCGCACTCAGCCAGCGTATAAGCGTACCTATTAGCTAGAGTGCAATGCAAATGAAACCTTGAATATCTGCTGACACGTGTCAGTTTAGCAAAAGGTATTTAAAAATATAAAAGACCTGTTATGTATGTTATTTTTAATTACAAAAAAGAACCTTTGTTGTTCTACAAAGCTTTCTAATTTTCTATTCTTTTTTTATATTCATCATCATCATTCATAGTCTTTATTTTTCCACTGCAGAGTCCTGCGTCCCCTTTTTGGTCGCTATTCGCTATAGTCCTATGAATTTGGTCTAGGTTTGACACAACTTTTTTAAATTATGATCGTGTAACAATGCCTCAATATGCAGAGGACTGCATTCGCTAGGAATACTTCTTCGGGCTGGTCGATAGATACAAAGACGGAACCAGCTTGTCCGAATCGGTCACATAGAGGAGTCCGGGGTAGTTCAGTGGATAGTGCGAGTCCCAGACACGGCCGCAGGTCTAGCTAGCCTGTGGTTATGGTGCATAAACGCATCTCCTCCGAAAAAAATAGGACTAGAAAAAGTAGTACCTGGATCAGCGGTTTTTTATTTTTCAGTCATTTTGATTGTACCTACTACCTATCATAGTAAATAAATATGATAACGTAGTAGAAATAGTCAATAGTGTATTCTATACATTGTAAGTTTCCAGCAACGCACTGAGTGTTCAATAAAACTATTCTTATTTTTTGCTGTTAAATAAAAATGATGTATTGTGTATTCTCGAGTTATAAATCACATTCACATTGCAAATGCATTATAAATCACACCAGCAATATATATAACAACAAAAACAATTCATAATGAGTTAAAATTAATGTTGGAGATGAATTGTTATAAATAATACAATGCTCTGAATTTTTTAGGGTTCCTTACTGTAAGCATGCAAACGGGTCAACCAAGCAGCCTGAGTGTTATTAAAAATATATACAAAAATAATTATTACCGAAATGTGGCTTTAAAAACTTTATAACGACCGCGACTGCACCAAATTACCGCACCAAAGTGGCCGCTTACCATCAGGTGGGCTGCGTGCCTGTCTGCCAACTGATGTGATATAAAAAAGAATTAAATCTTGTTTTAATTTATTAGGAAAAGGTTTGTATGAAAGGTAATCCGACTGCATAGAAACGTGACGATTCATAATATGTGCATCACTGAACTCTACGAGTACTTCATGAATTAAGAGTATTTTGATACTTTCTACAGTTATAAAAAATATAAATACCTATAAATGCTATGGCAGGCAGCCCGAAAAAAATTAATGATAAATATTAAAGAAAAAATGTTTTTGCGGAAAATATTTTTGCCGACGTTGATGATATTAAACAAACAACGTTATGTATTCTATGTAACTATAGAGTTTTTGTGAGTTCAGTTTACTTCTTACTTGGAAAAGTAATAGGTACTCATAATAATTAAAGTTTTGCTTGTCAAAGTTTTACTGTACGAGTAAAATCATACGGAACTGTTTCTACACGCGTCTGACACACACTTGGTTAGTATGTAATTTATTGAGATGCAGGAAAGATAATAATTTGTTCTCGGTTGCTGGTGCTAATTATGGCGTGGAAGTGCTGTCAAATATTGTTTTAATTAGTCGAAGAAGAATGATTTCGGCTAGCTTCTTGTTGAAACTCGTATAGTGAATCAAGATTAATTTTATTTTTAAACATCATTTTACAGAAGTGGATATTAATACAGGGAAACATCAAGTAACAACTATTTTGATCATTCACTGCTGACACAAATTTTACTTCGCTTGATCACGGGGTCCTGGGTTCAATTCCCGGGTCAAGTATTTAAATACTAACGTAATAAGTGTTACGTTAGTATTTAAATTCTAATCTATATATATAAAACTCAAAGGTGACTGACTGACTGACTGACCGACTGACTGACTGACCGACTGACTGACATAGATAGCTATCAACGCACAGCCCAAACTACTGGACGGATCGGGCTGAAATTTGGCATGCAGGTAGATGTTATGACGTAGGCATCCGCTAAGAAAGGATTTTGATCAATTCCCACGGGCACTGGAACCACGCGGGTGAAACCGCGGGCGGCCGCTAGTTCTAAATTTTAATCCCCTTAGGAATTTTCCTGAACCCATTACTGCCCTGCAAAAATGCATCATTCCTCACCACATCCGAATCTTCCGACCCCTGGGGGCTGTTTATTGTCAAATCAATCAAACTGTCAGTTTGTCGACGACCCACGAGGGGTAGATATGTACAGGGGATGACACGTAGCTCACACATGGCCGGAACATTTGGCCCTTTCGGCTTTTGTTGACCAATTTATTTTAATGGTCATGGGATATTAGATAAGGATTACGTTTTATTTGTATTTAGATATAGATTAATTTGCCATGGATATACAGATAAATAAAATGTAACCTTGTTATCACACAAAACACTGCCGGCATTATTTTTAAACAGCAAAAATCTTCTTACTAATTAATATTATAAAAACTAAAGTTTATTAAGAGAAAAAGCCGCTGTCAAACTGTAGCAGAGTTGTTTTTTTTTATTGCAATGTGTAACAAGACGAACAGATCGTACACCTGATGGTAAGCGCCACATCTGTCCTTAGTGAGTTCAGTGCCAAACAGTAACTAAGCAGTTGCCCCCTCACACCCGAAAGGGCCGAGGATCGATCAGCGTGGCGGGCTGTGGAGAGGTCTATGTCCAGCAGTGGACTATCACAGACTGATGATGATGATGACCCGAAAGGGACGAGCCGGTGCCAGCTTGCTTGCTAGCTCATCTCTTGCGATCGTTGCTGAGTATGACCACCTTGTCATGCTATGCCTTCCTCGAGGAAGTAATGGTAAAGGCTGGAAATATCCGAGTATCCATGGTGTTTTTGTTTACCAAAGCACACAATGTTGTTGACAGTCGTGTCCCATGGCGCGATTAATTGCCCGCGACGATGGCGAACACGTGACGGCTTGTTAAACTAGGGTTGCCAACTTAGTATGTGTAGACACAAAAACATCAATCCTAAATTATTATAAATGCGAATGAAATTATGCCCATGTTTGTCTGTTACGCCTTCACGCATAGGAGAGCGAAAGATCTACATGATTTTTATTAAGAAGAAATAGGGAGCTGAAGACTGACATAGATAGGTCATTGTTACCCAGAAAAATATTTAACATTCCTGTGGGAAAAAAATGTCATAATAGGTAATAGTCCACACAGCGAAGCCACGGGTGGAAAGCTAGTTTATCAGTGTTTTTTTTGTTAAATCTTGAGATTGGCAGAATCATCAAGTATTTCCCATTTTTACACCAATTTCTTGGAATTTAATCTTGCAATTAGATAGTTCCTTGATAATCTGAAAAATAGCCTACGTATAATGTCGGTGACTAAAATTAAAAATGTCAATAAAAAAAAAATTTGTGACTAAATTTAAAATTTAGCATCCCTAACAGCAAGTTCATGGTTATGCTATATTTTATCATACATAGTTGACACTGCTCTGTATGTACCCGTGTTGCAATTAGTGCAACGAAGGGGAGTGTTGTTTTTTTAGTTTGTTTTACTATTTTAATGTGTTTTGACGTGTAAAATTACTATTTGAACATTTCGGAAACACGATACGTTTAGGGGAAAGTTTATGATTATCCGCAGTCACAATAATCTGTCTCCTAACCTTCTTTACTCACGAACTAGGTAGGGTACAGTCAGCGTCAAAATGATCTGAGCATTCAAAACCACCAAAAATATCTGAACATTCAACAAAAATGAACATTTTAAGTCCATTTTCATTTGTTGTTTGAAAACAAATGAAAACAAACGATATTCACATCTAAAAGTACGAGTATTGTGTTAAGAGTGATTTTTGTGAAAGTTTAGATATTTTTGGTAGGTTTGAACGCTCAGATCATTTTGGCGCTGACTGTACGCTTGCACCATGATCCAGGAATAAGCTAGTCCATTTTGCCGACTGCCCTCCACAAGCCCTAACAGGGCCAACTTGAGCCTTTAGATCATAGCAAAACGGGCATTTCACTATTTGACTGTAAATAGTCGGCCAGATTCAAACCATCGAAAGCAAATCGATAACCGAGTGGTGGCTGAGGCAGCCGAATGACCAACTCAGCTTCTAAGCGTTTTTTTTTCATAGGGAATTTTCTGCAGCTTTCACATTCGCAGTCTGGATTTTGGCGGTGTTATCATCTCAGTAAGTACTATTAAAAGGTGGACACCAGCTCTTCTCATCTGGATCAAACGTTTTGTAAAGAGGAATCCAAGTTTCCTCCGTAATAAAAATGGCATCGCCTGATCTCTTAACGTCACCTGATTTTTAGATAGCTGTTTCACTGTGCTTTTTAAGTAATTAGAAGAAAACAGATCGCCCCCTGAGCTTGTGCATTTACTTGTTCACTATAATACCAATGCCTGCGTAATTGGTTGATCTGAGAGCGGCTGTAGTGTCTTCCAGGTTTCGAAATGAATCATGAAGTCAACAATTGATTCATTTAATTTGCAGAAGCTGTCGTCATATCTCGTTTACCAATCGTGACGTATTAGAGTGTGAATAAATTGTGAAATCTTATATCGCAATGACGTTTTTCATCGTCAGTGCAGTGATGCACCAAACGCCCTGAAAGACTTCTTTGTGCGGAGGGCATCAGCCTCGATTAGCAATAAATACTCAAGCCGCCCTCTGAGGCAATAAAACTAACAACCGGCCTTTGTTGGAGAAGGGATTATTGGGGCATGTTTTGATTCGTATTGGACCTAAAAATCTTTATAAATGATTCTATATACGTAATATTGATTCAATACAAATCATGAAGATTTTTACAATAAAACTAGCAAGACATTCCCGCATGATATTAGGTATATTGATAAGGAAAAGCAAATTATGTTAATCCAGTTACTTAATACTAATTTGTGTTTTATGCTACAAAGATCAGTTAGCAGACAGGCTGAGATTGTGACCTGATCTGAGTTCGATTCCCGCCTTGGATCTAGTTGGTAGGTCTTTTTGATAGTCCGACTGCCTAGCTACTACCCCACAGGTGAATTCTGCCGCCATAATATTAGCTTTTGCTGTTTTTCAGCAATAGTAATATTAGTAATGTATGTTTCAGTCAGTGCACTCGATATGCAAAGTTCAAAGATCAGTGGAGCCTAAAGTATCGTAGCACAATATGCCGGCGATGCCTCTGGTGTTGCAGATGTCCATGGGCGGCGGTGATTGCTTACCATCAGGCGAACCGCAGCCTCGATTGCCGCCTCTGGCATTAAAAAAATGTGACCCTCAATGACATAAGCCGCAGTGGCCTCTTATCATCTGATGTCGGTCTGTCCACCAACAGATCTAGCATAAAGATACATGGCCAATCCCTAGATTTGCTAGTGAAATTACTGAGTATATAATGAGACCTAATAACTGTCGTCTCGGTGTAGCGGGCGCAGGGCAGTGCCAGACAGTAAAAATACACGCGGGCGCGTTTTCAGTGTGTTGTGCCACGCGTGTTTTCTATACAAACTGAGGTACTTGCATACAATGATAAGGTTACCGTTTGGCACTGACCTGTCTAAGGGCAGACGTGGCGCTTACCATCAGGTATACGATCTGCTCGTCTTGTTACACATTGCAATAAAAAAAATGTTAAAAAGTAATGGACGTTATGTCCCGTGTTTCATTTTGGAAATCGGACATACCGTTACGCGCAGCTTTGTGACAGCGAGTATTTATTCAGCTGACGTATCCCGTCTTAGTGTTAACAACAATCGTTTGACGCAGTGAATGCCACTTAACGCACGATGTGTTAAGCGGCCGATTATTGGATGCCATCACTAAATTGGTCGCTTTCTAAACTATGTCGAGTAGAGTAAATATTTTAAGCATCTTCTTGTGAAATGAGAAAAAAGAAATACTTGATGTTTTGGTATTTCAAGCATCTTCTTGAGAATTTGATATGCGTAAATTGGTCGCTTTCTATGCTATGTATTTGGAATCGCGGATCTGTAGAAAACGTTTGTACAGGCCATTTTAAATCTAGCAGGGATGTTACGGATTCCGATAAGTCGGAACTTCCGATTATTATTACACACAGATAACGGAAACTAAAACACACAGATAACGGAAACTTTTATTTTAGATCTCTATGTTATTACACTATCGGTTCCGATTTCGGCTCTGAAACTTTTAAATCGGAAGTTTTAATCGGAGGCCGAAGCATAGCAATACACTACTTTTGGAGTCAATGCATTTGATTTAATTTGTTGTTAAGTTAAAAAACATGTTGATTTTTTCATTGCTTGTGTTAATCTGTTCTTGTAATTAAAATGAAAAAAATAATAATTACTGAATGATGTTTTTATTTGTCCTTCAATAAAAATTTCCACTACTGCTGCATCTGCATTCGACTCCGATTGCGATAAATCCAATTTAAAAACTCCGATAATTTATTTTTTTTGCGGAGGGGAATGCTATTAGGCACCATAACTCGCCTGGGGAAGGCGAGCCGTGTGTGGGACTCGTGCAATTCCATGCCCCAGTCTTTATAAAGACTGGTGCACGAAGGATACCCACTAAACCCCCCCGCGCTCCTGAATCGCCGTTGGCGGCGTCTCTGGGCTGGGACAGACCCTGACAACCAGAGACACCGCAGGGCGACCCGCCCGCATCTTGCAGAGCGGGCCCCGCTTGCCTCCCCCCGGCGGAGGGAGGAGACTGGACAACAACGGCCGAGAGCGCCTGGTCGTTGCCACCCGTCGGGAGCCGTGGCCTGTGCAATGCAGGAGGAGGTGTCCCCACACCTCCGTCCTGCAGGCCATTGCTAGGGAGAAGAGACGATTGGTCATAAACCCGTCTTCTCCTCCCCCTCCGACTTCTTCGGAGCAAGGGAGCGTGAGGGAGGGCTTTTCTCTCGCTCCCGCTCCGCCGCCTCTTCCGATAAATTAACCTCCGTTACATCTATATGGTTACATCCCTGGTACCTATCTAGGTATGTCAGGTGGCCTTTGCCTAAGGGCAACGTATCTTGCGTAACATTAATAGCTTAGACTGCTAGCATTAAGTTTGTATAGCTTTTTCATCGTACTTAATAAAGTAAAGTGCAGTGCAGTCAACTCGATTTATCGATATTATTTCTAGAAATTCGAATAGTCTATCATCCTACTCTGGGTTACGTCAGTACCAGTCCGAAATAGTACCCAAGAATCATTCACGTGTTCTTTATACAACTTAAAAAAATCGCTGTAAATTAACGTGGAGTGTTTCTAAGAATACGATCGAACAGCTTATAAGCACGTACTTCGGTAAAAGCGTAATTACGATGAAAGCGAAACTTCATACGATGTGTTGTTATGACAGTCGGTTTCAGCGTCGTTTTGTAAACAACTAGTCATCGCGTCCCTCCGATAGCGAGGGCCTATCATATCGATGCTGTACGATATGACGGTTAAACAAACAGGGGAGATCGAAGGAACGTTTTACGAGTCGGCTCGTATTCCAGACTTGAGAAAATTGTATCATGTCATTAATCAAAGATTATTATTATCACCGAAAAGAACAAATTATGTTTAAAAAGGAGAATTATGATAAGACGTAACTTTTATTTTACATGGCTGTCTATTCTACAGAATTATACATTTAGTGTACATTATCTTAAAAAAATATAATTTAAAGCATAAACTTATTTTCAGTTTCTTGTGGGTAAGAGTTTTATGGTTTAGGGTTTAGTTAATTACCAAACTATCTTGCGCAATGATCAAGTTTGAAAAATATGTAAAGTATGTTAATAAAATAGTTATGAAATGTAACTTACCTACAACGCCGACAACGCTGAATATGCAGGCGCATACCGCAGCCAGCACGGTCGCCTCACGCGGATAAAACGTTGAATTCTGAACATACACTATACTAGTGCTATTACACCCATCCATTTTCACCAATTCAGTTGAATTGAACCACTATCGATAAACAGTCACTTCACTAGTTATTAGTCACTTTTTGAAATTGGAACATTTTTTTGACATTTTACTTTTTAATTCGCTGGTAAGCTCGCCATCTGGAGCACTGGCAAATGAGCCGGCATCTGAAACAGATTGAAAGGGATAGGGTTACGATTTGGTTGTAAGCACGTGTTTGATGTTTAGTTTACAAGTACTTTCTTAGTCATGATCGTTTCGATGACTTTGCACTGAGATGATTCATGAAGACTTAAAAGAAAAAAATTGAATAATTGCTCACATGTTTTATAATTTTAGGTGTCTTTTTACGTTTTAAATAACATAATTAAAGGGGCTTGATGTAAACCTAGTGTAAATAAAAGTAAAATAAATATAGTACATTGTGATGCTACTCTATGTACTGAATTTGGTTGTACTGGTTGGGTACCTGTACTTGCCAGATGTACAAGTACAGAATACACAATTAGTAAAAATTTAAAGAAAATAAAACAACAAGAAACTACATCAACTTATACAAGAATATGCTGTAAATTAAAAATTCTCGGTCCGACCTATTAAGCATTCTACATCCCAATAAGGCCATAACAATTCGGCGCATGAGTCAGACTCAGACTCCCCCATGTTCCGTTTGCGTCCAATAAATCAAAGAAAACAAACTCGTGATTGTTTATTTTCTCTAAGACATTCAGGCCCAAGCGATGAGTGTTTTTTGCGTCATCATCTTCCGAGATCTGTCCCCTCGCACAGTGAATGTAATAGCAGTACAACAATAGTTTGGATCGTGGTCCCATGCACAGTGTGTCACGGATGTGATGAGATGATCACACAGATGAAGATCACAAAATAAATACTTGTTACATAGCGGGTTCGATCCCCGCACGGTACAAACATTTGTGTGGTGTTTCTATGTGTAATATGTATGTATTTACAAAAAAAAAGTATATAAGAATGTTTATCCGTTGTCTGGCACCCATAGCACAAGCTAATGCTTAGTTTGGGGCTAGATGGCGCTGTGTGAATAATGTCCCAAGATAGCATAAAATTGCTTATTGCTTTGTTCTTGGACTTTCGGCCAAGAGCGAAGAGGCCAATCATGGCGAATTTTTTACTACGCAAAATATTAAATGGTTTTCAAGATTGAGAAAGATAAAATCTTTATGGCGGGTTCTCATTCGAATAAGGCGTGAAACGCTTCGCATTAGCAATTTTTTGCATGTGAGTAGAAGTTGACGTGTAGGTAGGTAGGTAGATTCACAGCCGTTAGCCGCCATAAAAGTAAAGTTGCATTGCACATAATATACTTGCTATTGTTTACTCTCATAGCCGGATGGGTCAGCAATCTGACACAACCGAAGAGAGATCAGGCACAGGATCAATAAATAAATAAATAAATAAATATCTCTGGACATTATTCACACAGCGCCATCTAGCCCCAAACTAAGCATTAGCTTGTGCTATGGGTGCCAGACAACGGATAAACATAACTTATATACTTTTTTTTTGTAAATACATAAATATTATACATAGAAACACCCAGACCGATACAAACAGACATGTTCATGCACACAAATGTTTGTACCGTGCGGGGATCGAACCCGCGACCTCTGGTGTAATAGCCGACTTCTCGACCATTACACCAAATGGCTCATCAAATCAATGGCTTGACGTGCTTTTTCTGCCCCAGTGTATTGAGTATTCTCGCATCGAATGTACAGACTTGGGACTGTAACTAACTATTTAGTAATCTGTGCTGTAACTGAGAATCCAACAAATGCAATTTGTGACCTGTCAACCGGGGTCACCAGCTCAGGTAGCCGTCTTTTCAATGTGAAGCGTAATTAGTAATTACTTATTTAGGTGCAAGTGAGTGCAGGAAATGTATGGTATGTATCACAGACCAGAGATTAAAATAGACCCCGCAAGTACGTCAATTTGTATGAGAACCGACCGTGCCATATTTTTTGTACCTACTGTGACGTAACGAGCGCGATTTAGTGATGAGAAGTAGGGACACGCCCACTTCGTCTCGATTCTCGATTCGATTATAAAAATCACTACATAATATAAAACACAAAGTCGCTTCCTGTCTGTCTGTCCCTATGTATGCTTAGATCTTTAAAACTACGCTACGGATTTTGATGCGGTTTTTTTAAATGGATAGAGTGATTCAAGAGGAAAGTTTATATGTATAAAACATGCATAATATAGTAGAGAAACACTGATGATTTTAGAGGTTTTTAATTTAAGGTCGTAAATAATCGCATTTTTTTGCGCTTACATTGCAAACGCTGGCTGAACCCTACGAGATAGATCAAAATAATGTACTACACTATTGTACACCTTAAAAAGTTTTACAAAAAAGTCCGCGATGGTATATGTCTATCTCTTAGGGATAACCCACAATAACCATTTTCCTTTACTTATTACGATAAAATATTACGAAAAAGTGATTTTAAGCAATACAGTATTAATCCTTATCCAATAAAGTACCATAAATAAATTGTGCATGTAATATAGATCAATATGGCCCTTTACATCATGTAATTTAAATGAATAGTTTCGAAGATATTACAGATTTAAAATGCAGGGACATAGCGATTGCGGCGGTACTGGCCGGGGAGCGGATGGATGAACTTTTGTTATTCTTTCACGTAAAAACTACTAATTGATTTTAATGAAACTTTACAATAATATAGCTTATACATAATTTTTACATTTTTTACATAATTCCCGCGGGATAACGTCCTATACACTACTACTGTTCACGCGGGCGAAGCCGCGGGCGGAAGGCTAGTTTATAAATAAATAAATTATTATTTTTAACTAATGTTAATAAATATCCATTTTTAAACTCTTCTTAATTTGTACGCCGGTTGACAGTACCTAATGTAACCTAATTGTCACTTTATGCTTGATTTTATTTTTCACATTGTCAAATAGCCTATTATCATTCCTGCTTCCAAAATCGACTAGGTACCTTTAATCGATTTTAATACATTATGTGTATGTTGCATAGAACGAACATCACTAAACACTGTATTTGACTAAAAACGCCTGTGCCACGAAACTTAAACGATATGCGAAAGTACCGCCTTGTTTGATATTCATTGCTTATAAAGCACGCAATACAATTGGAAGGCCAGTATAAAATACGCAATGTATTACGAAATTGCGATTCACGCGGCTTAAGCATTATTTACATAATTGTTTTCTCAAAATTGATAAATAATTCATTTTAAAATAAATTACGCGTATTCAGATAACAAAATGACTTACCGATGAAAGGAAACATCTTTGTTTTGTGGAGTAATCTTTTTGGTATTGTTTTTGCAGCTTAAAATAGCACAAATCGTCATTTTTTGCTATTTCGTCTGACGTCTAACAAGGGGAACGGTCGCGCGGGACTAAAGCTAAGAATCGGCACATTCAGTACGATGGACTGAAGCTGGGCACGCGAAGTAGCTACACTGGCGGGCTTTAGTCCAATACATCTCTGTGGTATGTATTCAGTTCGTGCTTGAGTTAGTTGTGCGGCTGGTGCGAACATTCCTCTCTTTCTTTCTCACCACTGTGCCGGAGGTTGAAATAGCGCGTGTCGGGATGCACGCATTTGCATGGACCTGCATATGCGGCACGCATGGCTGCGCGCCCGCGATATGCAGAGATGTGCTTATGAACTAATGGGAATTATCGGTTCGTGAAATGTAGGGCTGTTGCTTATGAGTCTGGGGCTCTTAACATGCTATTGTATTTATACGCGTACTAGATCTGAGAAAATAAATAAATCCTTAGCTACTTTTCGCATGGTGAATTGTAAACTCAGCAAATCATACATGTAAAACAACCAGACCAATGTTCCTGGGTGTTTTATATTTAAGATCAAAATGATGAAATTGTCCTAGATACATATTATTATTATAAATTCGGGACAAACTCTCGACTTCTCTATCATTGTGCACTAAGATTTCTAAATAGAGAATAAAGGTTCTTTGTGGTTCCACCAGGATATTGCAACTGTGGCCCTATTTACATATAAAAACATGTGATCTTTACACAATTAGGCCCGTCGATAATCACATCCAAACATGAAATATGGTCTAAAAAAGAAAGTCTATCAACAAAATAGTGTGAAATCTGTCACAACATAGCTTTCTTCCTCCCCGAGCAAAAGTGTAGTTAGAGTATCCCTGTTAAGAATCCATTGTACTCTACATCTGCTACCGTTACGAGAACCGGCGCAAGAGCATTCTACCTTGAACGTGTTCAAATTGATCTAAACGGAACACGTCCGGCGCACCGTGTTATCTAATTATCGAGATGGGCACGATATTTAGAGGCCGTATGTGTATATTGTGGGATTATCCAAGGCGAGGATCAAGCCATTGAAAAAGAAGCCCTCCCGTAGAAGTAATCATTTTCTCAAATGCGGGCAACGCAATTCACACAGCAGTGCAGTTGCAAGTTAGTGTCCGTGTCCATTGGTGGTAATGATCACTTACCATCAGATAGTTATGGACATCCCTTTCGACCTGATTTATTTGGTCTTTTTATTGTATTTTTTAGGGGATTGGAAACAATATCGTCAACGTCATCAGCATCTTTGCAAAAAGATTTCATAGCCACTCGCATTGTTTTTTTAATTCTTAAGGCATGATAAGTTTAAAGATGTTTACATGATGCAGTAATCACGGACATAAGTCAAAATAATCTTAAATAAACAAACCAGTATGAAAGGTCAAGAATCTTTAGTGTATACATATATTTATCAATCTCCTCGGCGAGTAATACAAACACTGATCATGAAGTTATTTGCACATACTTATCGTCACAATTTTGTCAATAATATTGAAGGATGTGTGAATTGATAGTTGGTTTTTGCTATTTTTTGTAAAACGTACAGATGGCAGCACATCAATCTACCGCAATCTGTCTATAAATCTTAAATGAAATAGAACTTTATGCCATAGAAATAAAGCTGAAAATTGATTAGATTGACTGTATCTACCTGTAAATGGTCACAAAATCCAAGTTTTATTTTATAATAAAAAAACTTGGATTTTGTGGAAATAAAGATAAAGAAATAAATAATGAAGTTGTTACAATATATCGATATTATTAGCTAATCCATCTCGCAACACTATTTCACCAATTTCTCCCTAAATCTCGGAAGACAGCTATAACGTCGCAACTCATTTTAGTTACCTCAATTGAATTACACCCCTATTCCACGTAATCTCAAAAATGCAACTTTCGATTTCCTTTATCGAACTGCGTAACAGCAAGGTAACAGCGTAGTTCTTAGTCCTACATTACCACATCTGACGTTTGATTTTCGCATTATGCTCACCCATCGCCCCTCGAGGCACCGATATTGCATACAAACAGCATCTAATGGAACCGATAATGACAGTGCCCTCTTAAACGATTGGTGCCGCGACAATTCGCATCCTTATTAACTGTGCACATCGCTGAATTAGTTGATCAATTGGTGTGTTTTTATTTTTCTTTCAATTAATCGCTAATGAAACCAATAAAGTTTAATAAGTACCGCATTTATTATTTTCAACTTTTAATTATGAGAAATGCAATTTTCTTTAAAAGAAACTGAATCATTTCCAATAAATGCCCATTAAATAGCCATGAATACCAATTTATTGGCTGCTTTCTTCAAGAGAAAACTAAACTAATGTGCAATCGAAGAAAAAACCCATTAGTTAGAGATGATTACCATTAGCCGTTGAGCGGACAGACAGACATCATACTTACACACCATCTTATAGCGTTTCTCGACGTTTACATATTTCTAACAGTGAGTTATTGTGCACGCATGGTGCACTGGGCAATGGACTGTGACGTTTAAACCATTTTAATTAATTAAAAATGACACAATATTTTTAAACTAGCTCGCACAATAAAGGCAGCCAAATAATGGTAATAGTGCCAAATATAAAAATCCAAATTAATTTTGCGTGAAAGAAAAACGTTCATCATATTCTTCGAACTTTCGTATATAACAATCTGTGCTCTCGTCATTACTAAAACGATCTGTCTTTATTAGATCTGATAAGATAAGTGTGTCAGATCTGATAAGTGAAGCCACGAGCGGAATATTAGTTTAAAATTAAAAACTAAATTGTAATTAGTTCCTTTGCTTCTGACCTATAATAAATTGGCGCCTGAGAGCCTGTTAATGTGGTTAACGACCATTCAATTTACAGTCGATTTAAAATACGAGCAGAGATAACAGCGCTAGACAGTCTATATTGTAACAATCAGTGCCCAAATGGGCCACCTGATATTCATTGAAATAATATCACGAATATGATTGCAATGACAATCTTATAAAATTCATTCCCAACAACGGAAAAACTACAAAGAGGTCGTCAACGTATTGTATAACTATTTAATTTTTCACATTGACATTGACATTTTTCTTTTGCTTGATAGACCGGTACTATTTGCAAACTCGACTTTTCTACATAGTCTAAGATCCGAACTAAGGTCGATCTTCACCGAGTTGATAATAGAATGAAACTTATTTTATTATGAATTTAGCATATTAAAAAACATATTAAAAATGGGTTGCCTAAAAAAATCCTGACCAGAGTATGTTTAATTGTTTTTTAAAAATTTTTTTTTAACAAAATCCCAATTTTTTTCAGACAACCATATATCAACGTGTTCATAATAAAATAGCGCGTATGATGATATTAAAAAAAATCTATTATCCAATTAGGTGAAATTAACTGGTATCGACACATACGTGTTTATACAGACCTGACAACCCAGTAGTCCCCCCACGTAAATAATAGAAAACCCAACGGCTGCACATTCTATACGTTTTGTATGTTAAATAAGGACATAATTTTCTTATTATCTTGTTATTGCAAAATTTTGTTTAAAATCATTAAAAAAAAAGAAAAATTGGTCGGGTCAGGATTTTTTTAGGCAACCCATTTTTAATATGTTTTTTAATATGCTAAATTCATAATAAAATAAGTTTCATTCTATTATCAACTCGGTGAAGATCGACCTTAGTTCGGATCTTCTACTAACAGTAAAAGTTTGGTAACTTAAAGTTGTCTACCGAAGTTATATAAATCGTCGTAATAATATGGAGGGGCTGTATTAAAAACTCATATTATGACACATCTAGATCTCTTTCGACGGTGTAAAATCATATCCAATTTCATAAAATGTGAGCTCAAATAATGCGGCAAACAATAGAGAGAACTTTCTCCTGTTCCCAAACGCCTTCGCCGCCATTGTGTAGGAAACTGCAGTTTATGGCCTTGCGTGCGCAGTTTCTATTCCATGGTTGATGGTAATTGGTGTAGTACAATTGGTGTAAAATGGAGTGGTTCCTTAAGTCGAGAGGAACGCGCATCAAAATATAATAATTACAATTGCGGACCCTTGTCGCGTCTAGCATTTTCTCATTGGTACGAACAGTGGTAAATTCGATTTCCACCTTGGGTCTCGTTGGTGGTAGTAGTACTTTTTCAGAGTCCGACATGCTAGCTACCATCCACAGGTAAAATCCGCTGCCATAACAGCTCTCATTGTGTTTCTGTAATATTAATGTGGGAGACAGTATTGAAATGAAAAACTAAAGCAGATCACAGGAGTGCACGAGTGTACAGATCGAAATAAAGTTTAAGGAATGAAACTCCACATACGACTCAAACATTATATTTTATCCTTGTTTACAATGGATTAACTAGTTATTTACAATGTTTATAGCACAAACACCCGATTACCAACAATTCTCTATTTTTTTCCTATCCCACGCGTCCCGTTCCCAAATTGAATGACGTGCGGCCATCTTTTTTTCAAAAATGTTGCCACTCTTTTTTTTTAAAGTAACACATTTGACTAGTCATTAATTGTGGTAAATAAATTATTTTGTATTTTTAAAATATTAAACCTTACAAAAGGACATGTAAAGAAATGTCATGGACAATTATTTATTTTAAGGTTAAGTTTTCTTAATCACTTACTTGCCATAATAGAGTGTAGCCCTACGTCATAGTATGGTTCTATATTTTACACGGAAGGGCTAACAGTAGCTTCAAGTACGTCACCTCACGCGCAAGCAATGATCACCAAAGTTAGCTCTGATGACGATCATAGATACGTCTTGACAAATATCCTACACATCAGAATATAAAATATATAAACAAATATCTCTGGACATTATCTCTGGACATTATCTCTGGACATTATTGAGAGTATTGGAAGCAGTTGCTTCCTTGTAATAACTCATCATCATCATCTGTCCAGCGTATTCCCGATTGCATCCAGTATGGAGCTCAGAGTCCGCTTCGACTATGGTCCTAGATTTGACAAGCCTGTTTATTACAATGGAGCGATAACCATCTGACCTCCGTAACCCTACAAGGGAAACCAGACTTACTTGGAATATAGTCGGGACCAACTGCTTAAGGTGGTGACTTCCGAAGCACGAAATCATTCTTTTCAGACATTCAGGTGATTCATGCCTGTAATGTCCTAAACAAACTAGAAACAATTCTGGAATCACACAAAGTAATGTTCCCCGCGAGATTCGAACCCACGACCTCCGGGCTTTTTCAAGCCCAGCGTCTAACCACTGTACCACGGAGGCAGTTCTTCTTTGTTATAACTGGACTAGCCAAATGCTGCATCATGGTGCATGCGTATCCTGACTAGATCAGGACAAAACGCACGGAGAAAGTTATGCATTTGCTTTCCTCAACTAAGTTTTCTAAAGGTGTGTCTATGCTTACGAGCCGAACACGAGCCGCGCACGAGCGGAGCACGAGCCGATCCAAAATTCGTGTACTGTGGACCGCCTTGGAGCCTCGAACGAGCGCGCTTCGAGCATTCGTTTCGTGTTCGACTGTGCTCCGCCCGTAGACAGAGAAAACTATAGACAAATTGATAGTATCTATCGCATTCACACAAGAAAAAGAGGGCGATACGGATAGACCATGTAAAAGAAAGAGATAGAACTACACAATTTTTTGTCTCGCACCGCGTGCCGGTTTTTCTACTAGCTGTCTAGTGTCTATAGTTTTCTCTGTCTACGGCTCCGCCTAATGTCGGGTTTTTGACGAACACAAAGAGGTTTGCATCGCGCTCGCAGTGCAGGCTCGTTGTGCGTCCACACTTGTTACGCGAGCAGAGCGGCTCGGCTCGTGCTCCGCTCGTGCGCGGCTCGTGCTCGGTTCGTAAGCATAGACCCACCTTTAGATTTTGATACATTGTGACGTCACAGCAATTGGCGTGTGACGTCAGTAATTCGATAACGCGTCGATTGCGAGCTAATTAGTCGATATCGCTATTTGTGGAGCAATCAAGATTATTAGAGCGCCCCGACCGTTTGCGGTGATAGTGGCCGGTGGTAGTAACAATGTTGTATTTTCATTACCACCAAGGAGCATTTCGTTCTTAATTTCTCTTGCGTCATTCTGAAAAATAATAGTAAAAATATTCCTTAATACAGCGGCCTACTAGCTCTTCTTACTCCGAGAGTCAAATTGTGCCAACAGTTTTGCGGGAAACAGTTATTTTAGGATTAATTTTATATGTTTTTACCCTCATGTTTCTTGGTGTATCGAGCAGGATGCTCTAAAATGTCTTACCGTCAAATAGGCAGAGGAAATAGAAATTGTACAGCTTAGAAACTGTCAAACGTCAAAGAATCAATATGAAACAATGGTTCTGCCACCCTCGACCCTCGCTTAATCGTGAGTAAACAAGGGCCCGCCTATATTTAGGAGGCGTCTGTTCCGTGCTGTATGTACCTATCACCTGTACACACACATAATGTGAGAGTGACAGTTATGTCGAGCCTCTGTCTTCGCTGGCCTTCAGTAGACCCTCCGGTTTTGCGTCAGACAAGAAGGTCAATGTTTAGACTTCCAATACTCGTAGCCATCATTATGGTTACATACAATAATTGTCAGACAAAAATTAAAACGTAACTACATTATGACGAAACTTAAACGAGATTGCAAGTCAGCGAGAAGTGCACATGTAGACATTATGTTAAAGACTCGCCACGCGCACGTCACTGAAACTGCCAATTGGATAAGCGATCCTGATTCACGCTAGCAAAGTCTCCGAAAGCATATTTTAACACTAAGACGGTACATTGTGGATCTCTGAGCACAGACAGCTGGAACTGTTGGAAGTAAGATCTTCCCCTTTTCGCCGACGCCACAACTAGTGGTTCTATTCTCTAAACTTCTAAATACTCGCACGCTAGCCAACACACGATTCTAAGGAATTGGAGATCTGACTGAGTTCTTATAACTACGTCTGAGCAGCGCCTTAAACATGTTATATAACGGTGGTGGTTCCACACCAACAGAATCACAGACTCAAAAGTTGACTCAACTCATAAAATCCATTCTCCACGCATTCGTCCCACTATCACTGGCAAATGATAATAACGCAGTATAAGTTTGTCTGTGCAGCCATACTAAACAGTTTTATCAACCAGATTTACGAGCTCTATTCAATTACAGCCACTCCACAACTAACGGCCACTGGTTCTGTCTACTTCAAATTCTAAAATTATTGCGCATTTGCATACAATGACACAGTTCAGATTTGTATCTTTGCATTTTCAAGTCAAATTGTGGAGGGCGTGGAATAAATTCTATTGATAATTTTACTTTCTCTGTCGTATTTCCTTTAGACGACGGAAGTGTAATTGAAGAAAAAATCTTTTAATGTTTTTTCGACGCATTGCTCTGAGCGGTGTGCTGTCTGCTTGTGCGTACCGACAAAACGACAGAACTAAGATGAGTTGTCCACAAGATATACCTTCGTAATATCCTGAAATGAATATAATCAGTTACGAACGATTAGTACTGATTAAATTAAAACTCGTAGGAGTCGTAGGATTATATTTTTTCGAAGGAAATGCATTATGTTTAAGTTCGCTGCGTGAGAAAGCGATGGGATCATGTAATATGAAATACACACACGTACGAAGGAGCGTCACGGGATCGCCCTAACATTTAACCGTAACGTTCTAATGTCCGGGCGAATCCAGTAAAAATCACTCAAAAAAGGCCTTTACCATTCTTATTTATATATTTATCGGGGGGTCCTCCGAAGGCGCAAACCCAGCAGTAAGAGTGGCTCGAGACTATAAAGCGTCCTAGTGCCCACTAAAACTAGCCCTACTCTCCCCGTTTCCTTTCCACCCGGTTGGGATGAGTTCTAGCCTTGTGGCTATTAACTAGCCTAGAATGGGGGGGTCCGGCGGTTATGCCCCCATTCGTGGTTGCCTCCGGCCGGTATGCCACCAGACTGATTTTTTTTTCCTGTTTGCCGTTACACCGTGGGGGCATACCGACCGGGGGCAACCCGGAATGGGCATAACGGCCGGACCCGAATGGGGTACCCGGGGATGAGTCGGTCAATCGCCACAAGGCGGGTACCGGCTCGTCCGTCTTCAGGCTTGAAGGGAACCCGGGAAGTTTAGTGGGTAGTAGTAGGACGAAGTAGTTCCGAGTGCTGCATACGATCGCAGATCTTGCTGGTCTACTTGGTGTTTCAGTGTATTTTCCTCCGCAATTTTTTTTACACATTTTAGTCGTATTGACTTCTTTAACAAGTTAGGTATAAGGCGGTTGCATAATTGCATTGCGTCATAGGACGTCAGTCTTGTCACGTCAGTCTTGTTCGCAAGTGCGTCGTACTAATTTTAACCTGCAGATAACTGACCTACATCAGTAATTAGTCTAATAAGCAAGTCTAGTGCGCGTACTACGAGTAAGTACTCGGATACTCTTTTAGACCTTGTTAATCTTGCTTTATAACAAGAAAAAACAAACTGACTTTAGAATAAAGACTGCATAAAGGGGGATATTCTAAAAATAATACCTATGCTTAATTATTTTTTTATAAAGTTGGTGACAAGGAAGATGTTAAAAACATGCACTGGGATCTCAAAAATTAACACCACTTCGGTTTCAGACCTCAGGGGACGTGAATTAATTTCTGATTCTAGCTTCAGTGGAAAGTTTTTATCAATAAAATAATATGCAGTTTGGAAAACTCTGACTCCAGTTTTAACGAGCAGTCTAAGGAATTAACACGAAAATGTCGATTTGTCTATTTTTATTCTGTGTGTCTATCGATCAGTAAAGTCACCAGCCATGGACAGTATAAGCAAATGATTTTTGGTTTTTGCTTTGTGGTTGGCTCTATGTTGCTTTCACGATCAAACCCATTTTGTCCGTTCGTCTCATGTTAGTTAAATCGACTAATTGGATTAAATAATAAGAATTAACTTCCTCATTAAAAACATTAACACGAGAGGTAAAGGATATGCCATGCCATATTCTATGGGCCACACTATGTTGTCATAATTGGGTGTTGCGTGCGTGCTGACTATAAAATGTATTCCTTTCGGAGGTCTAAGAATGTCGACTAATATCACCGAAGAAACGTATTCCCATCACTGTTTGTTCGTACAGCCTATTCAAACTAATATCACAGATAATATATTACCTACTTGTATAAATGCTACTCCTGGTGGTACAGTCAGCGCCAAATGATCTGAGCGTTCAAACCTACCAAAAACATCTGAACATTTGACAAAAGTCACTCTAAGCACAAAATAAGAATACTTTTAGTGTAAATAATCGTTTGTTGTAATTTGTTATCAAACAACAAATGAAAATGCACCTTTACGTCTTAAGGTAAGGTTGATTTTTGTCAAATGTACAAATACTTATTGGTGGTTTTGAACGCTCAGATCATTTTGACGCTGACTGTACCAAATGCGCCATCGAGTTTGTCAGATTTCAATTATCCTGGACCTTTTGTGTGAGCAGAGATAACCCAGTGATTACCTACTTAATTTAATCTTGTGGTATTTCAGAATTGTAAACATTGATAAATTTTACTAAAATTGGGTCTCTCTTTAAAGTTATGATTAACATTAAATAATTTAAAAATGATAATGGAAAGACGTGATTTATTAAAGCAAGTGTTGTTTAGTATTATTTAACGTAATGCTCCAGAAATTATGCATTAAAAATAGATTTAAAACAATCTGCACCGCCCAGCCGTTTGCGTAAGATTTTTACTGCAATCTTGCACGAGAAATGCTTCGAAGAAATATAAGTACTTACTTCCAGCATGTTATAAATATTTACAAAGATTTGGCCGTTTGCAGTTTTATTTCTATCATCGGCCAATCCGTCTGAGTCCAATGCTTTGGCGTCATCTGATCGTATCTGAGAAAGTAAAATAATATAAGATGGCGGATATGTTTCAGTGTTACAGTTCGTGAAAATCATTCGTGAAAGTATAGCAATAACAATATTATTTCAAACAATTGATAATATATGTTTGATACACAATAGGGTTTAAAATCTGTTCCGAGCTTGACATGCTTATAAGTAGAGCGAAAGGTATGATGATGCGTCACGTAAGACGAAGAGATAGCTAGCTTTAATTTAAATGATTGGTCAATTAAAGTTCAGAGGAAGTGGTTCTTCCACTGGTTTTTCAAATAAGCCGCTCGTTTCTTAACTGATGTTTTGTTTCTGCCGGTAAGGTCTCCAAGAGTTCTATTAGCAGGGCACGGTGGTAGTAGCGGGAGGAACGGTATGTTTCCCTTTAAATTACAGGGTTAAAGACACGCGAAAGTTGATGACTCTAGTGTTACAAGCGATTATTGGCGACGGTGACAGCTTGCTATCAGGCATGGAATGCAAAAGTAACCAACTGTTGCTTTTCAAGTCTTCAAAATAGGCGTATATTTTCTAACATAAAAATGATTGGAGAGAGGTAAATCCATTAGTGGAGTTTGTTGCTAACCACGAAAGAACATTAAAAGTTAAGTAAATGATTTGCCAACCGAAACCTCGACACTAGAATAACTTAATTTTTTAAAACCTTGTGTACGGACAAAATAAACAGATGGAACAACAAAAGTTGAATTGTTTACAAACACGAATATTTTTGTTTGTTTATATCGGCTTTGACGTGTTGTTTACATTCATAGTTTACATTACATGATTTCTTGATATTTTAATGTCTTTTTAAATGATTTATGGGCAAAGAAACACATCGACGGAGCTTCACCGGAACTAAAGCGAAGTTAACGTCCGCCAATAATAAAAATAGTGATATTTTTTTAGAAATGCAGTTTCTAGCGCTTATTTTAACGTTAGTAAAATTGCATTGTTGATTCAGCTTCGTTAGATTGATAATTATGGTACTTAGTTAAGAAATGTTTTTTATTGAAACAAAATATAAAAACCGGCCAAGTGCGAGTCGGACTCGCCCATGAAGGGTTCCGTAGCAGCAAGTATCATCATAATATAAAAGTTCTTGTAGTTCTTTGTAAGTTTGATCGACGTTTTTATATTTGAGTTGATTGAATGAGAGGAAAATTGCGGTTTACGATTTATGACGTTTTAAAAAAAAACTAATTACTTGATCTCGTTCAAACCAATTTTCAATGGAAGTTTGCATGGTAATGTACATCATATATATTTTTTAGTTTTATCGTTCTCTTATTTTAGAAGTTAGAGGGGGGGTGACCAACATTTTACCACTTTGGAAGTGTCTCTCGCGCAAACTATTCCGTTTAGAAAAAAATGATGTAAGAAACCTTATTATCATTTTTAAAGACCTATCTATAGATACCCCACACGTAAGGGTTTGAAGAAAAAAATATTTTTGAGTTTCAGTTCTAAGTATGGGAAGCCCCAAAAATTTATAAACTAATTACTTGATCTCGTTCAAACCAATTTTTAATGGAAGTTTGCATAATAATGTACATCATATATTTTTTTTAGATTTATCGTTCTCTTATTTTAGAAGTTACAGGGGGGGGGGACCAACTTTTTACCACTTTGGAAGGGTCTCTCGCGCAAACTATTCAGTTTAGAAAAAAATGATATAAGAAACCTTATTATCATTTTAAAAGACCTATCCATAGATACCCCACACGTAAGGATTGGATGAAATTTTTTTTTTGAGTTTCAGTTCTTAGTATGGAGAGCCCCCAAAATTTATTATTATTTTTCTATTTATGTATGAAAATCTTAATGCGGTTCACAGAATACATCTACTTACTCATTTTCAACAGTATAGCTCTTATAGTTTCGGTAAAAAGTGGCTGTGACATACGGACGGACAGACAGACAGACAGACAGACATGACGAATCCATAAGGGTTCCGTTTTTTGCCATTTGGCTACGGAACCCTAAAAATGGATTCAAGTAGGCTGCAAAACCAAATGCTATGTACAAGGTATGATTGCGGGATCAAGCAAATTTATAACCTAACGTTAATTATAAACCAAATCTTATTTAGCATTGAGCCGTAAGCGCCAAGGGTCATGGTTTCAGATCCCACAGAACAAGAACAAATATTCACACTTCGATGATTTGAAGACTTACTTAACACAAGTGCTTAATTTATTTACTATGGGGTCAGATAAATTGTAATGTTGTCCCTTTATATTTACCGCACAGAGGCAGCCAAAAGTGTGTCAAGCACTTTTGTGTTTCAGGGAAAGGGCACTGAAGCTAGTGAAATTACTGGGTATATGAGACCTAATAACTGTCGTCTCGGTGTAGCGGGCGCAGGGCAGTGCCAGACAGTAACTGCTTAGTTACTGTTTGGCACTGAACTGTCTGAAGGCAGACGTGGCGCTTACCATTAGGTGTACCTACTATCTATCTGCTCGTCTTGTTACACGTTGTAATAAAAAAAAGGCGGAAGTTAGTTGCTTATATAAATAGGTAAAAAGCAAATCGTAAAAGCTGCATTTGCCGTATCGACCATTTGTCTAATCTCGTACAAAGAACGTTGAAACTCTGACGTAAGCGGCAGACGGCTGGGCGCTCGCGCAACTCAAGTGCTTGTATTTCAGTCTGTGCGTACAAAAAGCAGATTTGCGCCGAAAATACCACATCCACATCACGGTTGATTGCAGGTTTTTGTTTGATACTATCTATTCTATAATTGTATAACATGATCGGATTGTTTTGGATTAGGTTTACGGATGTATGACACAAAGTGTCCTTCAGAAGCTTAAAGTTAGTTAGTTAGAGCTTAAAGAAAAGAGAACGGAGCTGAAACACGGAAGAAGCTTAGGAAAATCGCTTTACAGTGCGACCACAATATCTGGTTTAACTGTTAGTGGCACTGTTACAGCAACCCCTGTGCTTCTAAAATTAAAGGAAAATTGGTTTCGGCCTGATCAATTCGAAAAATATTTTCGGCCAATTAATGTCCCACTGTGGGCACAGAACATTACTAAAGCTGTGGGGCAAAGGCCTCCATCATTTAAAACAAGTAATCGCTACAACAATTAGGTACTGGGCTGGCCTAATCACCACACTGTGGATTGGTGATCACAAACCCGAGCTGTTTCCTAAAGGCCGTAATTTTTTTTGCCCGGGAGTCGAATCTAGAACCGCGGGATCACGGCCAAGTACTTAAACTACTAGACCAACGAAGCGTGTGCTTCTATATCATAATAAATAAATAATAAATAAATAAATAAATAAATATCCTTGGACATTATTCACACAGCGCCATCTAGCCCCAAACTAAGCATAGCTTGTACTATGGGTGCTAGACAACGGATAAACATTACATATATACTTTTTTTTGTAAATAAATACATATTATACATAGAAACACCCAGACCGATACAAACAGATATGTTCATGCACACAAATGTTTGTACCGTACGGGAATCGAAAAACCCGCGACCTTTGGTGTATTAGCCGACTTCTCGACCATTACACCAAATGAAATCTATACCTATTGAACCGGAGAATCGCCTACGTCTGCTAAGCTTGCACAAGCGCATTTTTTTGTGATCTTACGAATACGTATCGGAACTTCTTGTGATTTGACTCACTAGTTTTGACTCACAAGTGTGTCGACCTTGACTTTCATTTTTGCATCACGGGTGAGATACATTTTAATTAATAAAAACCGGCCAAGTGCGAGTCGGACTCGCCCATGAAGGGTTCCGTAGCAGCAAGTATCATCATAATATAAAAGTTCTTGTAGTTCTTTGTAAGTTTGATCGACGTTTTTATATTTGAGTTGATTGAATGGGAGGAAAATTGCGGTTTACGATTCATGACGTTTTAAAAAAAAACTAATTACTTGATCTCGTTCAAACCAATTTTCAATGGAAGTTTGCATGGTAATGTACATCATATATATTTTTTAGTTTTATCGTTCTCTTATTTTAGAAGTTAGAGGGGGGGTGACCAACATTTTACCACTTTGGAAGTGTCTCTCGCGCAAACTATTCCGTTTAGAAAAAAATGATATAGGAAACCTTATTATCATTTTTAAACACCTATCTATAGATACCCAACACGTAAGGGTTTGAAGAAAAAAAAATTTTTGAGTTTCAGTTTTAAATATGGGAAGCCCCAAAAGTTAATAAACTAATTACTTGATCTCGTTCAAACCAATTTTCAATGGAAGTTTGTATAATAATGTACATCATATATTTTTTTTAGATTTATCGTTCTCTTATTTTAGAAGTTATAGGGGGGGGGGACCAACATTTTACCACTTTGGAAGTGTCTCTCGCGCAAACTATTCAGTTTAGAAAAAAATGATTTAAGAAATCTTATTATCATTTTAAAAGACCTATCCATAGATACCCCACACGTAAGGATTGGATGAAAAAAAATTTTTTGAGTTTCAGTTCTAAGTATGGAGAGCCCCCAAAATTTATTATTATTTTTCTATTTTTGTATGAAAATCTTAATGCGGTTCACAGAATACATCTACTTACTAATTTTCAACAGTATAGCTCTTATAGTTTCGGTAAAAAGTGGCTGTGACATACGGACGGACAGACAGACAGACAGACATGACGAATCCATAAGGGTTCCGTTTTTTGCCATTTGGCTACGAAACCCTAAAAACAGCGATGTCACATTTAAATATCATATGTCACGGTTTTAAATTTTAAATTGACTGATAAATATAGTTTTTAATTGACTAGCCCGATGCCGCCTTCGGAACTAAATCATAATCATATTTTTGTTGTTAAGATTTTAATAAAAGTAAGAAACTAGCCTTCCACCCGCGGTTTTCACCTGCGCGTAATTTCTTTTTTAAAATAAACCCCCTTCCCCCCACATTTCCGGGATTAAAAGTACCCTATGTCACCCGGGGATAGTGTAGCTTTCCAACAGTTAAAGAATTATTCAAATCGGATCAGTATAACAAACAAACAATCAAATCTCTCCTCTTTATAAGTATAGACAAGTCTAAATTAGTCCAAAATTAAAATAAATTATGATATTATGTAGGTATTGGTATTCGTATAGACTTAAAGTTTCGCACATAAGACATGGGAAATCGTCTGAAATCATAGTAACTTCAATAAAAAGGAATGCCTACAGGTCCGATTGCGCCTGATCTCTTTCGTATCAGGCCGCTGTCTCACCGTTCTGCGAGAGTGTGGGAAAATGGAAGAAAAGCGAGTGCACCTGTGCTTGCGCCATCGCTTAGGTATGCACTATAATTATATCCTGCGTAATTGGTTAAGATTGGCCACTGCAGCCTCACAAGTCACTTAGGAGGATATAATTTAATAATTAACCCATTAACGCCCGCTGTACTATAAATAGTACACAAATTTAAATTAAGATAATGGTTATGTTTTAAGTTTTTTCACTCGGGTATCATTTTAAAACGAATGTTAAAACTGTACACTTTCATCATTTTTAGTTAAAACGAAACGAAATTACTAAATTATGTGAGTTTAATCCACATTCTAAGTGAGTGATTTTTTCGTATCTGGTGGATGTACTTATTGACTTTTTTAGACATAGTTAAAGTTTTTAAAATTGTTAAAAAGGTTTGTTGTTTACTCTATAGTATCATTTTCTCATATGAAATACCTAAAAAAGTTGAATTTGTTCAAAGTTTTTCATGCTATGGCATATAAAGTGTTGCTGTACTAAGTTTAGTACAATGGGCGCTTGGCATATAACATACGATAGCGCAATGAGGATATTTTGATTGATGTTTTACAAAAAAAGTATTGTCAATTTGGAATGTTACATGAAGATTTATCGATTGACGAATCAATGGTCAAGTATTAAGGCCACCACTCAGCTAAACAATTTATTATGGGTAAGCCCATGCGGTATGGATATCGTAATTTGGGCACTGACCAGTTTTTTTTTTTATAAAGAGGCAGTCAGGAGTCCTGAGTGAGGTAGTCCTGACTCAGGACTACCTCACTCCACCTGATGGTAAGCGGAAGTGAGGTCCAAATATAAGGTTGACTGGCTCAATAGATCATAGTACCCATTGAGCCAGTCACCCTCACCCTGAAGGCCTGCATAGATGCCGCTTCGCGCCCCGCCTGAAAAGCCCAGGATTATAGGAGGAAGGAAACACGTGAGCCGGAAGGGCATTCCATGCCTTAATGGCACGGGGCAAAAAAGAGGAACTATACCTCTTGGTACGGGCCACCAGTGTCTGGATGGTATGAGGATGGCAACGCAGTCCGGCGCGTGTTGTTCGGGAGTGGAAAGGGGAGAACGGGATGAGTTGGAATAACTCTTCAGAGCATTCCCCATTATTACGATGACTATTGCTACACATTTGATGTTTACTGTAGGAAATCTGCCGAGGCTACTACTGATCCTTTTGGCTCCCGCGTTGTGAAGACTTTGCTGAGCAAAGCGCCAATAAATCCGGAAGAACATGTAGTCAGCAGTAGTAGTAGTTCGACAACTTTTTCACCAATTATGACCTACTTGTCGACCTAAAGGGCCTTGGTTACAAAGCTACTGGGACGACGCGTGGGAATAGAACCAAACGATGTCCTTTGATTTCATCCAAGGATATTCGCAAAAAGCCCAGGGCTGAATAAGACTACAGGTTTGAAACGAAATTCTCCTGGTAAGGTGGAAGGAAAATAACGTTTGTACAATTGGAACAAATTTCGACACTTTTGAGCCAGTAGGGAAAGTAAAAAGATGGTGTACCACGAAGAGACAAAAAGTGGATGTAAACATACCTCACGTGTTCCAAAGTTACAATAAAAGGATGGGAGGAGTGGACCAAATGGACCAGTCTAAAGGAATTTACAGAATTGGAGTGAATGGAAAGAAGTGATGGTGGGTCTTGCTTGTTCACTTATATGCTAGACATGACTATTTCAATAGCATTGAGATTGCATTCCTTGACAAACCCAGATGGTGGCATGGATCAGTTAGCGTTCTGCAGGCATATAGCACGCACATTTTGAGCCAAAAAAGAGCAATAAAACTAGGCAGTCTTCTTCCAGAATTGACGGACAGGATAGACAAAATAATGGTCATAATCCTCAAAAGATGCTCAAAGAACCAGCTTATGTGTTGTGTGTTCCAATAGAGTCAAAACAGCATGTGATAAGTGCTCAAAAACGCTGTGCCTGGATAGAGGATGCTTTGCTCAATACCACTCCTAACCGCCCACTGTACTAAACTTAGTACACCCCTAAAAATACCACATCCAATTTGTTTTTTGATATTTTTTCTTTTTAGTGTCATAATATAAGTATTTTTAATGAGATAATATAAACCGATTTTTAAAAAAATTCCATGGTTTTCATTTGGGCGTTAATGGGTTAAATAAGTATAAACTGTATAAAAAAGATAATTTCACGGAACGTTAAGTAGTTGCGTGATAACTGATAGCCTGTGAACCGCGCTGTCCAAATATTGTGCAAATTATACCGCATTTAGTGAGAACAGAGATAATTATTATCTATCTTTGATGCCCTCGTTATGCTCTGCTCTAATAAGATTGGCATACTGTCTGTGTGTCTGTTTGTCAGTCTCAGAAATCAGTCTATAACATTGTTCAATATAATATTTATTATAACTAGTCTTCTATTTGACGATGTCCCGCAAAAATATTTGATATTTTTCTGGGTGAAAATAAGCCTAAGTTTGTCTATTTGCTAACCTAGCTGTTACGCTTTAACCACTGTAAGGTAAAATTCGATACAGACATAGACTAGAACTTGTAAAAGAATATCCCCAAGTTCCCATGGGATACCTACCTAAAAAAGTTTGTAAGAGAAATAAAAACAAAACACACAATAAAATACCTATAGGGGTGGGTTAGTCAAGTAAACGAACGCGTTGATGTCTTTTCCGCGTACTGCTATCACTATCTCACTCTGTCATTTTACGACGATTCTTTTCTGTTTTTAGAAAAAAAAATCGAATTAAACCTTTTTTTCTAGTCTGGTATAGCAACAGTTCGACAGGTGGTATGACGTGCGCCCCCGCACGTGCTATGCGCATTGCACACACGCCGGCTGTTGTTGTGTTTTTGTTTTATATTTTAGACGTATGGTTATGGGGACCTTAATATTGGAAATACTACACTCTGTTCCACATAAGACGTCCTCTAGCCGCTATATTGGTACTACTGTTTTTCAATACTTTCAATCTGTTTTTTGACAGATTTACAAAGCGTAGGCAATGCTGCCAATATAGCGGCTAAAGGACAACTTATGTGGAACAGAGTGTAGCCTATTTTAAGGAATCTTATTTAAGTATTTTTAATAAGGCCTTATTGTTTGTCTAATGAGCACGAACGCATGTGTTCGTTTTACCAGAGCACAGCCAGGGATATTAAAAATATAGATCTATCAGCAATTTTCATTGTTTGAAATAATTGTAATAAAAAACGCGTGGGGTCGTGTCTTCCTTCGTCATTCCCCTAAGACTTGCTCAGCCACCGTAGCGGCCTTGACTGTGAACTTAAAGCTCACTTGCTTCTTTAACCATAGACAGAAGGTAGTCAACATAATGTTGAACCTTACATCTATAGTTATAAGGCGGCATATCAACTAAAAAGGTGCAAATACGTTTGCCGACTATTAATTTTACGGCCGAATCCACAGCCAATAAAATTGTAATAGTGTAAAACTTTGTATAGGTAATGTAAAATTTTTCATCTCGTTATGGGAATAAATTTTACGGCCGGTTTTGATGATCTCGGTGGCATTTCAAAAAGGAATGCGCCTAAAGTGCGGTGGTATAAAATTTGATTCCCACTCTGGTCAATTTAAAAAGTAAGCACTTTGTAGTTTACATTGAAAGAACGAGTACGAGTATGCTGTGCAATTCGATCATTCTCAATCAAAATACATTTGTGAAAAAAATTGTTAAATTGATCCTTTTAGAGCCTTCTATTTCACCCGCAGTTTCACTCGCGCGTAATTTCTTTTTTCAAATAATATTTTTCATTTGTATTGATAGAAGACAATAAATCGAAGATTTGCGCACTCTGTACTCAAGAAGTTATTGTTTATAGACATAATGAATAACGGTATGTGTGTTTGTTTACACAATCAGCCGAGCACTTTATGAAATGAATAATGACTGACTGATAATTTAACTTTAACATTTAATTACATTCTCTCACACCCAGTTCATACCTAAGAGGAAATGTAATGAATGTTACACAACAAACGTGTAACAAAACACGTGAATTAAAATGAATATTTTTGGGCATTGCTTTTTTTTATACTATGTCAGTTGGCAGTCAGACACGCAGCCCACCTGTGGTAAGCGGCCACTGCGGCTTATTCCATTGAGGGACGCACAGAGTACTTTGTATTATATGGGACGCTTCACCAGGAGGAAGCGTCGTTCAGTGTGGTGCCAGACTGTAGGCTCATCTGATCTTCGAGCCTTTGATTTCAAGTGTACTGGCCTGGCTCCCACATTAATACTTATACGAGTATGTATAACGCCACCGTCGCGCGTCAGATACCTAACCATAACCACAGATAACATTAGGTAATACCCCATAGGCAGTACCTACACCAAACCACAGACCATAACCGACCTAGTACCCTAAAGTAGTACTTTCCTATTTATCTGTGCCATGTAAAATACACAAAGCTATAAACATGACAACGGATAAACATGACTCAGTCACTTGACTGAACTTTATGTTTACGAAGTCCTCTTTTATAATAATATGTAGGTATAGTTAGAAACATCCAGACCGATACAAACACAAATGTTTACCGTGCGGGGGTCGAACTCGTGACCTCAGGCACAAGCACAACTATTACACCAAATCGGTCCTCCAAGGTAATGTGTTAAATATTAATTTGATAATAGGTATTATCAATTTAAAAACAATAGTTTCTCTATAATTAATTTACGCATTAGACATACTAAAACCAGAAACTAAGTAGTAAAGTAATTTTGGGATGAAGAAGAAAATCATAAGTAAGTACCTACACATGATATTGTATACAAAATTGTATAATTAGGTATTCGTATAGGTATTGGATAAATACATGTGCTTATGTAGGTATTTACTAGATATTTTTTGTGAACGATGTACCTAAAAACGTACGCCACTTCATATTTTATTAAAATTAAAATTAAATTAAATTTTCCGTTTAACACGTTTATGTAAATTTTTAGATTTGTTTAAATAATAATGTAAGTACCTAGTATATCTAGATCTAATAATAACTATTTCCCTAATGGTGCGTCTATGCTTACGAAGCGAACACGAGCGGCGCACGAGCGGAGCACGAGCCGATCCGAAATTCGTGTACTGTGGACGGACTTGGAGCCTCGAACGAGCGCGCTTCGAGCATTCGTTTCGTGCTCGACTGTGCTCCGCCCGTAGACAGAGAAAACTATAGACAAATTGCATACAAATTGATAGTATCTATCGCATTCACACAAGAAAAAGAGGGCGATACGGATAGACCACGTAAAAGAAAGAGATAGAACTACACAATTTTTTGTCTCGCACCGCGTGCCGGTTTTTCGATATTTAGGCTGAAACTATGTTCGAGGAGAGATCGTCGTAGGCTCGTGGCAGGCTCGTAAGTGCGTCCACACTTGTCACGCGAGCAGAACGGTTCGACTCGTGCTCCGCTCGTGCTCGCTTCGTAAGCATAGACGCACCATAATGGTGCGTCTATGCTTACGAAGCCTAAATATCGAAAAACCGGCACGCGGCACTTACGAAGCCTAAATATCGAAAAACCGGCACGCGGTGCGAGACAAAAAATTGTGTAGTTCTATCTCTTTCTTTTACGTGGTCTATCCGTATCGCCCTCTTTTTCTTGTGTGAATGCGATAGATACTATCAATTTGTATGCAATTTGTCTATAGTTTTCTCTGTCTACGGGCGGAGCACAGTCGAGCACGAAACGAATGCTCGAAGCGCGCTCGTTCGAGGCTCCAAGTCCGTCCACAGTACACGAATTTTGGATCGGCTCGTGCTCCGCTCGTGCGCCGCTCGTGCTCGCTTCGTAAGCATAGACGCACCATAATATTGATTAAACTAAAAACAATGATTTGCCTACTTACCTAAGCATGAGACTGTTACAATATCTACCGTAACAAGTGTTTTTATAAAAATAATTCCATTATTATGTAGGTAGACGCAATTAAGTAATTTATTTATGTGACAGTTTTACATTACTAAGCTTATATGAAAGTAACTTTTTTGTATTGTTCATTTAAATAAGTATAATTAAATATTATAATTAAAATTTACTTCAAAATTGGACCAATCTCAATTTAAAAAAAACTTACCGCCAAAAATATTTCGTCACAAGAACACAAAAGTCCAGGCAAGTCCGCGTCACCCTCACCGTCACTAAGTCACAACGAACCGTCACAGTATCTTCGTCAACTCGACACGGGCTCACTCGCGCGACTGATGCCGGTTGGCGCGAAGCAAACAAGCACGGGGAACGCGCCATGGCATTGCCTGCTTATAGATGAGCGCAGGACTCTCGTATCCGGCATTAGATTAATAAAACTAGCCTTAGTCCACGGCTTTCCCTATGTTGTATTTTGGCAAAAAAATTTTTTTTTTCGTCACACCTGAAGAGATACGAGCCGGTGTCCTGTGGCGCTTTTTTTTTATACTACCTCAGTTGGCAGACAGGCTCGCAGCCCACCTAATGGTAAGCCGGCCACTGCGGCCTATTCCATTGAGGGACGCTTCACCTAGAAGCGTCGCTCAATGTGCTGCCAGACTGTAGACTCATCTGATCTTGGAGCCTCTGATTTAAAGTGTACTGGCTTCCACATTAATTTTGCCGGAACACAGCCAGAGCTGTTATGGCGGCAGATTTCACCTGTGGGGGTGGTAGCTAAGCTAGCCAGTCGGACTCTGAAAAAGCCCTACCACCAACCAGACCCAAGGTGGGAATCGAACCCGCTTATCCGGGCCCTTGCAAAGAGTTGAGTACATAAATAAAAAAAGCTATGAAAGTACAGTTCCTTTTTATGTCTCCTCTACAGGTGGCAGGCAAGCAAGCAGCATAACTGATGGGACTGATAATGAAAGCGGCTGCGGCCTATTTAATTGATGGATACTAAAATCAGGTTGCATCGCTTAATGTGTACTTATGGGGGGACTCCCTAAGTCTGAAAATGTCCTACTACCACCAACTGTTTGCACACTCGTTGCCTTCGAACCCATTGTGTGTGAAACTTAAAAAAAGAGATTACAGACCGTAGGTATGTACAATATTCCATATAATCTCTTTTAATAATTTATTTATAATTTTTATAATTAAAAGGTTTCTAATTTTTTTGAATGGCCCGATAGCGCATTTTGTGGCGCTTGTTTTGTGGTGGGTTTGAGTTCCATCCACCCAGAAAAACATTATTGCTCAACGTTTGTGTTTTAAATTAAGCCATACGACCAGATAATCATTTTGCGTACCTATCTTTTGCATGAGGTTTCGTGGAGGTTTCTTAGGTACATACTAGGCATGTCTTATGTATGTACCTACCAGCACTATTGATACAGAACAGAAATATTTTATAAATATCCTGTGTCATATACCTACCGAGGCGCCAAGCGTTCGCCAAGGGTGCGCGTGCCAAAACGGGGCAGATGTCCCATTGTTACGCTCGGCTCGCACCTATTACACCTCTAAACAAACCATTATGAACTCTAACTTATAGAACTTAAGGTCAACATAAGTTCAGAGGTAATGTGGTACGATATCCACCTTTATAACGTATGAATGAGACGTTTGGGGTCCGATTGTGTGATTGCACATCACCTGGCCGGACGAGTAGGTATTTTTACTTGATTGTGTGATAATCGTTTTATAATTTCTGGCATGTTAAAATGGTTGTCCTGGTAAGGAACAATAACAATTAATTAGTTCTAGTCGTTTGTTTCTTAATTATAGACTAGAGGTGTGTACTTACTATGATCTATAATATTTTGATTTTATCTATAAAATAAAAATGAATTACTGTTCGTTAGTCTCGCTAAAACTAGAGAATGGCTGGACCGATTTGACTAATTTTAGTATTGAAATATTTGTGGAAATC
Source organism: Mecyna flavalis (assembly GCA_949319885.1). Taxonomy (NCBI): domain Eukaryota; kingdom Metazoa; phylum Arthropoda; class Insecta; order Lepidoptera; family Crambidae; genus Mecyna; species Mecyna flavalis. Next base: position 16,340,064 of record OX439439.1, read on the forward strand.
TTTCTTGAAAGGTTTGAACTTGAACGATTAGAAAATGTGGAAAAATTGGCGAGGAAAATACTAAAAACAACAATTTTATTTTCCCATACAAACTGTTCTTCCCTCTCAAACGAATTAATATGGTTTAAAGGTATTAAGAGGTAAATGAAATGAAGTTCACCGGGTCAGCTAGTTAGAAATAAAACTATAATATTATCCCGTAATCCCGTTACAAGTTGTAATAATAACAGTAGGTAGGCTCTAAAAGCACATCATCATTCTTTTCAGACATTCAGGTGATTCAAGGGATTCATCATTCAAGCCTTCAATGTCCAACCAAACTAAACTGGAAACAATCACACAAAGTGATGCTCCCCGCGGGTTTCGAACCCACGACCTCCGGGTTTTAAAGCCCAACGCTCTACCACTGTGTCGAAGGAAGGCAGTAACCAAAAAACATTGTGTTAACTTTTATGGTATTGTGGAACTAAGTTTAACCACATAGTTTAGCAATCATTTATCATGAACACCTTAAATATTATAACTTGTTTTTAATAGATCCATTGCTACTTTGATTTCCTGCTTTTTCTAGTATTTACATTTATAAAAAATATTTGGTGTTATATATTTATAGATATTGTTTGAAATATCTCGTCTATATCTATAAGTATGTTTTAATAATATTATGTTTTATTATAGCACAATTAAGTGAAAAATATCTGATATTATCAATAATGACCAATTCCATTGCCTATAAATTTTGACATGCATGAAAAAGTAAACTGTCAATTACAGCTGCTCACTGTCATTGTCAAATTCTGTTGATCTGTCAAACAAATGCGTGTTTTTGAAAAATGCCAGGCGCTTTTTCAGAAATTATAGACGATATTGAGGATTTAATATCCTCTCAGGACATCACCCCGAAGGAGAGGTATGCCAGCAGGAAGAATGTCAGCGTCAGGTCCAGGAAACGCGACAAGAGCGAATGTGAGCCGGTGGAGAAAGTCATCCTCGAGAGTGTTGTCCCAGGTAACCTATAAATTTTAATATTTATTTGATTTCAGGTAGAAATTAAACTATTAATTACAGGCTTTTGGTAAAGATTTAAAGGGATATTTTGTTTGTGTCAATATAATGAATTCAAGTGAGATGGTATTAGGGAATGTTTACTGCATAGAGTAATAATATTCCTCTAGAGGGGCAACCTAACATATTTTGTTTGAAAACGATTCTGCCGAAGTAATATCTACGTCACTACATTTTCTCTATGGTCACTACGCTCTAATTGGCTGATCAAAGGTCAAGAGGGATGAGATAGTGCCGCCAAGTGCACTAGCAAAATATATCGATATCGATAACAATGCATCAGTATAGTTAATATTGAATAATACTTAACAGCGTCAACATTTTAAGTGCAAAAGCACTTAATGTTTGCACAAGCAGATGGTCTTACGTTCCCTCTCTAGGGAATATTATTACTCTATGGTTTACTGCCATGTTTGGTATGCGGGTCGTTCTTCTTTTTAACCTACAAAAAGGTGTCTTCACCGCTCAGTGAAAAAAAAAACAAGGAAATTACCATAAGTTTTTTCTTAATTGTATTTTTACAGGCACTGTACTAAACATTAATGACTGTGCACGATTAAATAATAAATGTTTTTAATAATTTCACTGTAAAAAGTACGTTACAGAGTCGTAAATCCGCGTGACAGAAGTGTATTTCATACAAATCACAGTTGTCTCCCGCAGCCTCGGCTAGCGTATAATCCATAATAAAACTAAAAAAATATATGATGACACAAAATGTAAAAATTTCCTTTAACTCCTAAATATATTACCTTTAATGTAATACCAACCATTATTTTCTGTCACTTTTAATGAAATATTTAAAAAATATCAAGTTCTTGTCTTCCACTACCTAAAGTTTTAATTCGTAAATTCTGTCACGTGGGTTGTCCTTCGAAATTCGCTTATGAGTTGCTCGTCTTTGTTGCCTGCGATTAGAGGTTTCAACCTCACTCTCCCCTTGCTACGATTTTCCCTCTGTGATGTAGCTACAGCGTGTCATTCGCCCGAACGCTGTGGTGGGAGGTGCGTGTGTTTATTCGGCTACCGCTTTGTCACGTAAGTAATTTATTTAAAATATAATTATTATTGTTACTTTTTGTTGTCTGCTCTTACGTTATAACAAATATTTTATTACCAACGTGAAAAATATATATTCTATGTAAACCTTTAAGTGTTATAGACTTTGCAACACATTATTACCACTCCGTCACATGAACACTCTGTCACATGGTTTATGGTGACGCTTCTCCCCAGCACCACCCGATCGAGGGTTTGCATGCATAATGCATTGGTGACAATAAAAAATCGTGCGTTTTTTCAAAGACTTGTGATTCAGTCGACCCATGCCCATCTTCAATCTTTGGGTCTGCTGCAGTTCCATCGGAGCCAGAGCCTGATGCAGAAAACTCTACAGGTGCTCTAAGCAAACTCGGGGTAATTCGCAAATTATTTATTTTTCAGCACCTTCTTCGCCTGAATTGACATCAGCTACAGTGTACCCTATTATTTACAAATAAATAACACATTTTGTAAGAAAATATAAAACAACAATGGCAGAAAAATGTCTGACTATTTTAAAGCGCCCATAAATGTTATTTATACCGAACGGATTTGTTGTTTTTTGTACGATTTTACAAATATCTAAATGTTTCCGTGAAAGCCGGGGTTAAATGAAGTTTTTAAAAAGAATATCAAATGATGTAAGAGTTTCCTACTCGTCTCTCTCATGATTAAAATAGGGATGTCAATGAAATATTTTTTTATCGATTTGAATATTCGAATGAACGTAATTGATAAATCAACCTTGATTCCCCCTACGAAACAGTATGTAAAATCATTGTTGCCGCCATGATGATGGTAAAAAAGCCTCTTTAATGCCACCTAAGGATTTTCTGTATTTTTACTGAGTTAATTAAATAAGCAATTACTGCATATATCGATACTGCTAGTATCGAATCAAATCGTGTTGAAGGTACGTATGTACCTACTACCCTACGTTATCACCTTGACAGATCATCTGTCACAGAATGCTCCGCGCTCTTTCTTGTTGGTGGTAATCGTCACTTGGCTGTGGCGCTAGTTGTCATATATATTGACTATCTGTCTCTTTCCTACTGGTGTAAACACAGTCCTGTCATTTTAGTTTCTTAGAAATCCGCGGGACTTCTTTAATGAAATGGACTTTACCTACACATGATAACAATGGCTTTACATAATAACACATGACATAGAGCGACTTACGACATAACCTAAAAATAAAATAATAAAAATGCAATATCTTTTTTTTCCGGCTTTCTTAAATAATCATGTCTTCACATATAGAATCTAGAAGTAATGCTGACTCTTTTTACATATTTTTCGTATAAGGGCGCTCATTTTGTATATCAGACAATTTTTTGTATGGATGTTTGCCATTGTTCTTTACCTTCTTGAAGAAATTGACAATATTTTTTGGTTCCGTTCCGCGCATATTAGAAGATATTATCAAATTATCTTAAAAAAAAACGCACTTGAAAAACTTATAACCTAAAGAAAACAATCCAAACTTAATTTTACATTTAAAATAAATACGAATTATTACGTAGGTAAGTTAATAGAACTTTTTAAATTCACTGTACCACATGTGGTACGGTACCTAGGTCCAAATGGGTTAATTTAATTTATCTTAGTTGGATCTCGTGTTATTTTATATGACAATGTTGAAGACTGATAAAGATTTATAAGAAAATTAATGATTTTAGATAAATAAACTTGTTTCATTCCGAAATGCAGTCTGATATCTCTAGAATAATTACTCTGTCGCGGTATTGTCTCCTGCTAGGAAAATGGTTTTGGTCGTTTATTTATTTTGCTACAACAAGTGCAGCGTAGGATTTTTTTTCTTTTTAATAGTTGATGATATTTCCATCAGTGATATTAATATTTATTTGTAAATGATAGTAAAAATTTATTTACAGCAAAAACATACTTTATAATAGCAGAAAATGTGACAGAACGGCAAGAGATCATGAATAAAACATGTTTTTTAAATACAAATGTATTACTTTAATACGGTTTCTAAGAGTTCTTTTAGCTAATTAGTGTATTACAAAACAACAAGTTATTTGACGAAGAGAATTCGAAGGAATAAAATAAAAGATTTCGTGACGAAGTTGTAATTTTTTTCGTCGCGTCTATCTTTCAAGTCCTGAAAATTGTACAAATATCTGCAAACTTCGTGGCCAACAACTTTTTCAGATAGAATAGGAATTCTGCTATCAGAAAATATATATATATATACCCCCTAGAAAGATTAATATTTTATTTTTCGAAATTGAGATAAAGTTAAATCAAATTGTAGGTTAAAAAGAAGAACGACCCATGCATTTATCTGAATCTTTAGTTCATATGTTTTCATTTGACGACGGAATAAATTTATTAGGAACTAAATAATTTTATTAGTGTTCTTGGTGCAGAACTTATTTAAGACAAACTTCCCATTGTGACAGTATACCTGCCAGTGGTTCTTTAAAAAGTGAACAAAAATCTTAAACAAGATTTTTAACAAAATAGTGTACTATTAAATTGCATTGTGTATCAAATCTTACACTTGCTTTATTAAGAATAGTGTATTCAAAACTTTGATTTTCTCAAACAAATTATTTTTAAGACAGTGTTTTTTTTAGGACACATACTGTATAAAAGTTTATAAATACCATTTAATTTATTTTCAGGTACACAAACAATATATGTGAAGACATGGGGCTGCGCTCACAACAACTCGGACTCGGAGTACATGGCAGGCCTGCTGGCAGCGCACGGCTACAAGCTCACGGAGGACAAGTGGCAGGCTCAGCTGTGGCTGCTCAACTCCTGCACTGTGAAGAGTCCTGCTGAGGATCATTTTAAGTAAGAATTATTGAAAGATTGTAAACTTGCAAAAGCAGAAAAACATACAATTATCAAGACGGAAAAAATAAATAAATTAGTTTTAGCTTAAAAATTATTTACTATAATCTTGTGAAATTATAATAATAACAGTATAATATTATAATTGCACTAGGAAAACTATAATATCACATCTAGGACAATATTCCTGCCACTTAGGCACACATCTGTGCTTCATGGCTTTTCGTTGAATTGCTAGCTGAATGGATGTTTCCATGGGCAACAGTACTTGCTTACCATCATTTAGGCCGTTAGCTATAGCGCTATCCGAAGTACAATAAATATGATGAATGTTCTGTCGGTTGTGTCTAGAAACGAGATCTCGCTCGGTCGCAGCCGCGGCGTGCACGTGGTGGTGGCGGGCTGCGTGCCGCAGGGCGCGCCGCGCGCCGGCTACCTGGCCGGCCTCAGCGTCGTCGGCGTGCAGCAGATAGATCGCATCGTCGAGATCGTCGAGGAGACGCTAAAAGGTAATACAGCCTGACAATGCCGTAGCGTGGGTTTCAGCCGCCCAGGGCGGAAGACAATTTCGGCGCCCTTTTTTTTTTGTTCCTTCAGTTTACAAACAGAGACGCAGCCCACCTGATGGTAGTGGTCACTGCGGCCTATTCCATTAAGGGACACTTCAACTTTAAATTTTATACTACGAATAGTTGCAATAAAAATATAAAATGGTATAATTTTTTGTATTATTTATTGTGAGATTTTGCCGCCCTCTAAAACGTGCCGCCCGGGGTGGAACGCCCCCCCCGCCCCCCCATCGCTACGCCACTGCAGCCTAATCTACATTAATGTCTTTCCTCCTAAATTTGTTACCAACACAATTTGAACCCTATGAACTTGTAATAATACCAGCGAAAATCAAAAACTTCCAACTATCCATCTGTCAATAGAAAAAATTTTGTTGAACATAAAGCTGATAATTGAATGTAAGAATTTGATAGACTAGATTTGATTGAAGTAATACTAGCTCTACTATAATATGTACAGGAAAAGAAGGTAGGTGGCCAGCCAATACGTTAGGAACATGACATATTAGATTGGTATGAAATAATATTTTTGTTATGACAAATACATAACAGCTCTATTAATACGATGAATGTCCCGTACCGCCCTGCTACTACAGAAACTTCAGAACGCCCACTTTTCCATAAGCTAAATGCCCTTTTTCTCCACTTAACCTAAACACTATCTAAATCCAGGCCACACAGTCCGCCTATTCGGGCAGCGGAAGACCGAGGAAGGCCGCAAAGCAGGGGGCGCGTCCCTCCTCCTGCCTAAAGTCCGGAAGAACCCCCTCGTAGAGATCATCCCCATCAACACGGGATGCCTCAACCAGTGCACGTACTGTAAGACCAAGCACGCTCGGGGGGAGTTGGGGAGCTACCCTCCGGAGGAAATCGTGGAGCGGGCTAGGCAGTCGTTTAAGGAAGGGGTTGTGGAGATTTGGCTTACCAGTGAAGATACGGGTGAGTTAATCAAATTTTTTTTTTATTCCTTCTGTCTGTTGTCATCATGAATTAAGCCATTGTGAATATTGTGATATTATGTGACTAATGACTCGCAAAACCATTAACATGTATAGGAACGTTCATCTCGGTGGAGATGGCGAAATGATGTGCGATTGTTGCCAATGTGAAAAAATGCCAACAATCGCATGTGAAAAATCCATAAGGGTTCCGTTTTTTGCCATTTGGCTACGGAACAACCCTAAAAACGATGTAATGTAACTTTGCCTTTAAAATCGGTTTTGCCAACAAACCACAACAGCCAAGAAGTGTTGCTCAATGTGCTGCCAAACTGTACGCTCATCAGATCCTCGAGCATTTGATTTCAATTGTACTGGCTCCCAAATTAATATTGCTGGAAAACAGCCAGAGATGTTATGGCGACAGATTTCATCTGTGGCCAGCTAACCAGTCGGACTCTGAAAATGTCCTACTGCCAACTAGATACCTACCATCTACCAAGACCTACGACATCCGGGTATTATACCCGAACGGCTTAGCCATAAAGGCGGTCAAAATTCAATAGTGAACCTTATGTCCAGGCACATACGGTCGCGACATCGGCACGTCCCTCCCGGAGCTGCTGTGGCGGCTGGTGGAAGTGATCCCGGAGGGCTGCCGGCTGCGGCTGGGCATGACCAACCCGCCCTACATCCTGGAACACCTGGAGGAGGTCGCCAAGATCATGCACCACCCTAGGGTTTACAAGTGAGGACTGGTTTATCTTGAACTGTATCGAATACTGGACTGCCTTGGAACTTCCAAGGAAAATGAGATTTGAGGTAGTTCTAATTTGAAACGGGATATTTTAAGTGTACATCAAAAAAATACTGAAATGTACATAAAAATAACTGATTGCACACCAAAGGTTAGGTTAGGTTAGCAGTTCAGTATTTTTTGATGCACAATCAGTATTTTTTAATGTGCAGTTAAATACAACACATTTAAAACATGTTTTTGTAGCCGTCATCACCAGACAAAATGTTCCTATAAATAATTGATGTTTTAGTTTGAGGCTAAACAATAATTTTTTCAGCATGGAGACTTTTTATAATCTTATTTCTTTATTATTCATTAATTTTTTTTTAACACGAAAAGTTTGGTAAACAGTAAACAAAGAACATTGTCCGTTATATTATCCCGTACTCCTATTCAATCCGTGTTTGGTCTTTTTTATGGAAAAGAATGCGTTTAAGCACCTTAAACATAGGCTAGACTGCAGCTATGCAAGTAACGCTGCAGTCCGTTACCAGCCTGTTAGGGAGCGTTCAAGTATTACGTAACACAACTATTGAAGATTTTTGACCCCCCCCCCCTCCCCCTCCCCCCCTTGTAAGGGAGCGTTCAAGTATTACGTAACGCAATTTTTGAAGATTTTTGACCCCCCCTCCCCCCCTCGTAACGCAGCGTAACGTTTTTCTGTACCCCCCCCCCTCTCGAAACGTTACGTAACACTCAAATGACCAATTTTCCCCTAAGTCGCAAAAAGTTATGTTAGTTTTTACTTTTTATCCTTTAATTTAAAACTCAACGTTTCGACCACTTTTCAACAGTCGTGATCACGGATTTAAAATGTAGAATATATCGCTAGTTTTTATTTCGTGAAAACAAACGTTTATCTTATAAAATTTGTGATTTTTATAAAAAAAAATTCCTAATGTATTCAAATATTGTGATTCTTTGCAAAAAAACACACAAAACTGCTAATCTCGCGAGATCTCGATTTTAGCAAGATCTCGCAGTACTGATATTTATAATCTCGCAAGATCTCGCTCGATCTCGCTTGTTGAAATCTGGTCTGTTCTGGAGTCCCTGCAGCGTTGCCAAGTAGATTGGCGGTATATCCAAGTGATGAGATGTCTGTACGAAGCGGCCACCATGTCCGTCCAAGTGCAAAATCAGCAGACAAATCCTATACCATTGCATCGAGGAGTGAGACAAGGGGACGTCATCTCCCCGAAATTGTTCACAAATGCAATGGAGAATATGTTTAAGACGCTGAACTGGAAAGGACGTGGCATCAACATAAATGGCGAATACATCTCTCACTTGCGATTTGCAGATGACATAGTCATAATGGCGGAGACGCTGCAGGACCTACAACAGATGCTGAATGACCTGGCTGATTCTTCTTTACGCATCGGCCTACGGATGAATTTGGACAAAACCAAGGTCATGTTCAATGAACATGTTCTACCGGAACCGATTGCGATTCACGGCGCCGTCCTCGAAGTTGTTCAAAAATATGTGTACCTTGGGCAGTCATTGCAGTTGGGTCGAAACAACTTTGAGGACGAGGTGAATAGAAGAATTCAGTTGGGTTGGGCAGCGTTTGGAAAACTACGTCGAGTCTTCTCATCGCCGATTCCACAATGCCTAAAGACGAAAGTCTTCAATCAGTGCGTCCTACCCGTCATGACATACGGAGCCGAAACGTGGACACTTACGGCACGGCTAGTCCACAAGTTTAAAGTCGCTCAGCGGGCTATGGAAAGAGCTATGCTCGGCGTCTCTCTGCGGGATCGCATCCGAAATGATGTGATTCGTCAGAGAACCAAAGTCACCGACATAGCTCGCCGGATTAGCCAGCTGAAGTGGCAGTGGGCTGGCCATATCAGCCGTAGAACCGATAACCGTTGGGGTAAACGGGTTCTAGAGTGGAGACCGCGTCTCGGTAAACGTAGTGTAGGACGCCCTCAGGCCAGGTGGAGCGATGATCTGCGCAAGATGGCTGGCAGAAGCTGGATGCGAGTGGCCGAGGATCGATCAGCGTGGCGAGCATTTGGAGAGGCCTATGTCCAGCAGTGGACTGTCACAGGCTGATGATGATGATGAAGATCTCGCTTGAGCCCTAATCTCGCGAGATTTGCATTTCCTAGTCATCATGTCGCAGTAAACTTACCTGTGTAAAATAACTAAGCATTGTTGCTTTCTTCTTCGTGGCCTTCACCTTCAACTCTCGTATAACATCATTTATATGTATGTTTTATAATTTTTTGTTTATTTTTTAGTTTTGCTTTAGCCGTTTTCCAAATTGCGTCAATTTGGCATTTTTCTGACACAGTTGCGCTGGTAAGTCAGCATGAGAGCCTTTATAGGCCAAGAACAGCTGATGATACAAATCTCCCTCTTTTGAGGACATTACAGTGTGAAGTGAACACTGTGAACTCACTTTAATAACACCGACTACAGCAATGTGCTTCTGCATAAGCAGTAACGATACTGACAACGAAAACAACATTAAATGACGTACAACATAATCAAGGGATTCCCGTGATATATAAACGAAAAGGTTTGCTAACTTGCGAGAACAAACTATACAATCGAGGTATTCCCCGTAAACCGTAAAGAAAAGGGTTGCCAATTTAATAGTTTTTATTCCGTAATTGTTTATTTAAAAAAATGTTACGTAACGTGTTGTAAGAACCCCCCCCCCCCCGCCCCTGTAACGCATCGTAACGTTTTACGAGACCCCCCCCTCCCCCCAAATTGCGTTACGTAATACTTGAACGCTCCCTAACGCACCGTAACGTTTTTCTGTACCCCCCCTCTCTAAACGTTACTTGACACTCAAGTCAAGTGACCATTTTTACCCTAGTCGCAAAAAGTTATGTTATAGTTTTTATCCTTGTACAGATAAAACAAGACCTGCGTATTTTGTTTATTTTTTTATAAATTTTTGGCGACCAGACTATACAATCGAGGTATTCCCCGTAAAACGTAAATGAAAAGGGTTGCCATTTTGGGAGTTTTTATTCCCTAATTCTGTATTAAAAAAAAAATAACAACGTTACGTAACATTTTGTAAGGAAGACCCCCTCCCGCCCCTGTAACGCATCGTAACGTTTTACGAGACCCCCCCTCCCCCCAAATTGCGTTACGTAATACTTGAACGCCCCCTTACATTTAGTTACGTCTTTAGCTTTGGATTGTGATACCGCCATCAGTCGGTCACCAGAGCCTTGCTATTCGGCGGGAGAGGTTTGCTTGGAGCGAGAGGATGATAATTCACTTCCTTACAGAATATTCGGACTTTAGTTATAAACTTATAACTATAGTTGCTCAGTTATCGATAGTTTCGTTATCGATATTTGACCTCGAAAACATAATATTAGTCTATCGATAGTATCGAATTATCGATACTATCGCTAACCCAAATTAACCAACACTATTGATTATGCGCTATCGATAGTTGACCTCGAAGACTAGATATCGATAGTGCCATCGATGGTATTGATTTTTTAAAGTAGTACTATCCATAGTATAATTATATTACCTCACAATTGTAATAGTATGCTATTGAAAGGACGTCAGCTATCGATAGTTTAGCGATAGTTGACTATCGATAGTCGACTCTAGTTGTAACGAGTGATGTACGGTCAGGTTCCTGCACGTGCCGGTGCAGTCGGGCAGCGACCAGGTGCTGGCGGACATGCGGCGCGAGTACAGCCGCCAAGACTTCCAGCGGGTCGTCGACTACCTGCGGGACAAGTGAGTTACGGTTCATGTTTATACTTCAGTTAGGCCCCTGCGTCGATTTTCGTGGGAGCAAGAGTGGAAGTGTACGCGGGCGCACAGCGAACCGCTCGTGACGTGACAACTGACAGCTCGTGAAGGCCCGCGTCAAGCGGTGACCGCACTGCGCCTGCGTGCGCCGCCGCGCGCCGCTCCCGCTGCCGCAAAGTTCGAGGCAGAGGCCTTACAATTAAATCATATAATTGCTTTAGCAACGTTTGTTTATTTATGTTCAATGTATTGTCGATGGATTATAAAATTCCACCAATAAAAAACAACAGTAAACAATTTTTTTTGAAATCGGTTAAAAATAAAAACATCATCGACGTAGGCGTTAATGAAATACACACTATAATCTGAAAATTACATTAAAAAGTTACATAAAAAAACACAGTAAAATAGAGAGCCTCCTCCTTTTTTTTTTTAAATTGATTACTTCAAAAAAAGTGGAAGAGGGGAGGTACTGTGTTTTTGTAATTTAGTACAAGATACGACGACGCCACGTAGGCTCGGTCAATGATCAGGGATGCGTGTCATATTTTCTTAAGGTGGGTCTATGCTTACGAGCCGAGCACGAGCCGCGCACGAGCGGAGCACGAGCCGATCCAAAATTCGTGTACTGTGGACCGACTTGGAGCCTCGAACGAGCGCGCGAGAGCATTCGGCTCGTGTTCGACTGTGCTCCGCGATTGTCGGGTTATTGACGAACACAAAGAGATTTGCATCGCGCTCGCAGCCCGGCTCGTTGTGCGTCCACACTTGTCACGCGAGCAGAGCGGCTCGGCTCGTGCTCCGCTCGTGCGCGGCTCGTGCTCGGCTCGTAAGCATAGACCCAACTTTAGAAACGGGTTGTTTACATTTTGTCAGACAGTTACCGCCTATCATCGGACAGGCTTGAGCGCCATACCTCGTAGTAAAAAAATAAATCAAACTCATTCGAAGAACAAACATCTGAGCTACCATTACCATGGGGATTACACCAAAATGAACCTTAACGCAACACACTAAAAGCCCACATTCCCGCAGCGTGGAGGGCATGACGATCGCCACAGACATCATCTGCGGGTTCCCGACCGAGACGGAGCAGGACTTCGAGCAGACGATGTCTCTCTGCGACCAGTACCGGTTCCCTTCGCTCTTCATCAACCAGTTCTTCCCACGACCCGGGACGCCGGCTGCGAAGATGCCTAGGGTGAGAACTATTAAGCTACTGTTACATATGATCTTTTCAAGCATGAAAGCATGCTTCTATTAAGCAGTTGTCACTTAGTAGCATGTGTGACGGAATGTTGCTTAAAATTAGCATGCTCATTTCGAGTTTGCTAAAAAATCGGCAGGCGTGCGATTTTTGAGCATGCTACCTGCGGCGCAGGTGGAAAGGGCGTGCTTTAAGCGCGTCAAAACAGGTTTGCTTATTGAGCATGCTAGTATCGAAAATAAAAAACATACTTTTTGATTAATTTTTTTAAGTCTGTTTAAAATAGATATCATTTACCCTAGGTGCCAGGACAGGAAGTCAAAAAGCGTACAAAGCAGCTATCGGAGCTGTTCCGGTCGTACGAGCCGTACGCGCGGCGGACGGGCGCCGTGTACGACGTCCTCGTGACGGACGTGTCGCACGACGCGCGCTACTACGTCGGACACAACGAGTACTACGAACAAGTTCTTGTACCTAAGGTCGGTGTAGTTTGTCTATAGTGTCCCCCAGGTCAGTAGTTAAGAGGCGTACGAAGCAGCTATCGAAGCTATCGAAGTTCTTCCGGTCGTACGAGTCGTAATCTTTAAAATGTTAAAATGTGCCACTTTACGAATTGTCTTATCAAAATTATTATAAGTGAACGCTATTTTGTGAAAAATCAAAATGGCGGACCAGTTGGTAAGCCAGCCTCTTTACAAAAATATTCATTGTCTTTTTACTGATGAGTAGAACGAAAAATAAATTAATACATAGTTGTGTGTCTTAAATAATGATTCTCTTTCTTTTTGTTATTTTTAGGAAGAAAAATACATGGGCAAAATGGTTACAGTGAAAATCGTCAGCACAACGAAATTCTCCATGATGGGTGAGCCCATAGACAAGCCGAAGATGCCCGGCCTCACGGAGCCGCTGAAGAAGGGGGCCGTGTCGGGTGTCTATGGTTCCAAAGAGAACGAGGTCTATGGTCAGAGAAGCGATAGGAAAGCGGTGCCAATGCCCATTGTGGTTTTGGTACTAGCAGTATTGTTCAGATTGGTCTGGATGTTTTTATAATATAATGTTGTTTGTAAGTTTGTTTGTGTTTTATTTTTTGGCTATAAAGTACCTACCCAATATTATTTCATCATCATCTGTGTGTTCCCGTTTGCATCCAGTATGGAGCTCAGGGTCAGCTTCGACCTTGATCCTAGATTTGACAAGCCTGGTTATTACAATGACCAACGGCTTAACGTGCCTTCCGAAGCACGTTACGTTTACGATAAAGTTGAAATAGGAAGTATGTTTAAGAAGGAATTACTTTCTAACATTTATTTTGTAATGTTTACGCTTGTTTTATATGTATTCGGATACCCATTTTTTCCTCTACTATTCACAAACTTCCTTCTATGACATTAGCAAAACATAACCTTTAAAAATTTAGGTCACCCAGTTATACCGAAACAAAATGAGTACACATGATACACACTTCAGAACACTATTATATTCTACGTCCAGTCAAAACCGCATTGTGTGTTACATCTAGTTTGAGACAAAGCAGTGAACGCTTCGTCGCGTCTTTTCATCGACGTTATATAAGACCCTGGTCCTCTCGTCTGCAAGTCAGTCTCGCTCGGTTACCAGACCCTTCGTAACATCTACGAATGGAGTAGAAAGGGTATTTTTGCTAATGAAAGGAGCGGGTAGTATTAATTTAGACTCACTTATTCTATGGTACTGATTATAAAGACAAGTGGCGCACTCATTGAATAAAAAATATCTTTGCAACAAACGCAACTTACTTAAATTTTTGGTTACTTTTTATTCAAGAAAGTAAAACGCCACTTGGAAACTACTCGGACCTTAAGTTTATTTCAAGTAAATTAAATCGTTTTTTATGATCAAAGTGAATAATTTGAATGGTGATAATTTGATCTCTTATTATTTGCATTTGTTTTTTGATACATGATTCAATTGAAATAGGGTGGCAAATGTGAAAGGCATTCCACTAAGTGTACTATCAGGCATTTGCAGACAAGTAGTGGGTTTGGTTCCCAGCGAGGATGTCAGCGTACAGCCAGGTCAAGAGGCAGAAGGTTCGAGAAGTACGACCGGGCGAAAATGTCGACTATTTTCAAGGTAAGATTATTCATTTGAGGTTTATATAAACGAGTATTTTATGTACCTACATTGTTACACAAATGTAGGCTTTGAAAATGTAAGTCGCATTTATTTTTGTTAACTAAAACTTTGACAAGTTCGTGATAACAGTGATAATTTATCGGTCAGAAAACAAAGATTGCTATTTTGTTTAATCGACAAAAGAATGAGGCTTGAGCGCCTTCCATGTGGTAGAAAAAAGAATAGGTAAAACTTGTCTTCTTTTAAATTAAAAATTCAGAAAAGTTGCTCTCTTTTATTTAGAAAGACATCAGGATTTAACAAAATGTTCCGTTTATATTGGCTGCGTTTTGCAGAAAAAAGCGCTAGCGAGCGCTTACTAGCGCTAAAACAGTTTTCGGCCAGGAAACGTTTGCTAACTTCATAGCGCGAACATAATCCGCCATTCTGCTTATTTATTTTGTTTGTTTTGAAGTAGATACGCCATTTTGCTTACAAGCGCTCGCTAGCGCTTTTTTCTGCCAAACGCAGCCATTGTCTTTGTGTAATTCCCCAGGCATAGACAAGGTGGAGTACAACAACATGGCGCCGGCGACGGACACGGGCGGCTTCCGCTACTACAGCGGCTCTGAGCGCGTGCACTCGCGGCCCATGGACGACTGGCTCAAGTGGAGCGTCTGCCTGACTGACTTCAGGACTCATGGTTTGTACATAATGTCGTTGCCGAGCCATTTGGTGTAATGGTCGAGAAGTCGGCTATCACACCAGATGTCGCGGGTTCGATCCCCGCACAGTACAAACATTTGTGTGCATGAACATGGCTGTTTGTATCGGTCCTAGGTGTTTCTATATGTATAATATGTATGTATTTACAAAAAAAAAATATAAAAGTAATGTTTATACGCTGTCTGGCACCATAGCACAAGCTAATGCTTAGTTTGGGGCTAGATGGCGCTGTGTGAATAATGTCCAGAAATATTTATTTTATATTTATTTATTCATCAGCAAATCGTACACCTGATGGTAAGCGCCACGTCTGCCCTTAGACAGTTTAGCGCCAAACAGTAACTAAGCAGTTAATATCTGGCACCGCCCTGCGCCCGCTACACCGAGACGACAGTTATTAGGTCTCATATACCCAGTAATTTAACTAATAAAAAACAAAAAAAGACCATCCTTCCAGGATCAGACGGTCACTCCCGCTCCCCCCTCAGACCGTGGGAAGACGGCACCAACAGCCTGGAGAACCACAAGCGCTGCGTTAAAGCGCTGTTCGACTTCTGCGGCAAGCTCGGCGTCAAGTACTGGACCGCGTTCGACTCCGACCTGGTCCCGCCTGGTGACAGCTGGGACGAGACTAAACAGCACTGGGATGAGGTAGACTATCATTAAGATTTATTAGAAATCAAAATCTAAAATATCTTTTCTTGTTTAGGCCAATATACGTAGATACATACATAGATGAGCTGGGAAAACAGAAATATGAACAAATATAATTAGAGGCTCGAAGATCAGATGAGCCTACGTCTGGCACCACATTGAGCGACGCTTCCAGGCGGAGTGTCCCTCAGTGGAATAGGCCGCAGTAGCCGCTGACTGGGCTGCGTGTCTGTCTGCCAACTGATATAGTATAAAAAAATAGGATAAAAAATCTCCGCTCAGACAGGGAGTTGCAATCCTATTGGTTAATATCTCTTTGTTTCTTCCCTTCGGATAAGCAGCCTTAGTTCTGATCGTGGATATTATATTGCGAAAATTTATAAAAAAATATTTATTTAAAATATTTTTAAGATGGTGGAATATATTCAAGAGCTGTCACAGAGGACTCACATGAAACTGCTATGGCTGGCGCCGGATCTCCATTCACATCCGCGGTAAGACTTGTTTCTTCTTTTATTTTAAAAGGTCACCATCATTGAAATAAAGGAATCTATAAAATACACTGTTAACTGGAGATCATGTTACAAAAAAAATGATGAAAGGAATGTTACCTTAGCTGACCTGGGATTCGAAACCTCGAGTCAGGTACGGACGCCAGCAGATCAACCTACTCTAATTTGTAAAAAAATCTTAATTGAAAGAGAACTCTATGCGATCTGAATAATGCTGAAAATTGGTTGTAGAAATTTGACAGATTAGGGTAGTCTGATGTGCTGTCAACTGTACCTTTTCAATTAACATTTCTTTAGCAACATATGTCCACTTAAATTATGTACATTGTACACATCCATTTGCAATTACATTTTGAAATTAGAAACAGATATGTAGCTCATTTATCCAATCAGTCATTCATTCATTCAATCACTCATTCATTTATTCACTCATTTATTAATTTATCAACAGTTACGCATCAGGCGCCTTCACAAGCAGTGAAGCGACAACCTTCTCTCAAGCCGCCTCTCAAATCAAGCGGTGTCTGGAGGTCAGCCAGCGCCTCAACGCGGAGTGCATGATGCTGTACCCTAGAGAGGGATACCACAACGTCTTCCAGACTGATCTCGCTAGGGAGGTCAAGCTGTTCGCTAAGCTGCTCAAGATCACTGCGGAGTACAAGGATAGGCTGAACTACCGGTACATTTATTTTACCAGTGATTCCAGCGTGTTTTTTATACAACTTTAGCAGGCAACCGAAGATTTTTTCGGAGAAGTGAGAGGACTAGCGACTCCTGACGACGTGTGTGGGGCTCGGCGCTAAAACGGTTCGCCACATTACTAAACTTTCCTGGTTTCCCTTTCTACCCATAACGGGGATTGGCCCAAGTCAGTGCCAAACAGTAAGTAAGCAGTTACTGTCTGGCACCGCCTTGCGCCCGCTACACCGAGACGACAGTTATTAGGTCTCATATACCCAGTAATTTCACTAGCTTCAGTGCCCTTTCCCCGAAACACATAAGTGCTTGACACACTTCTATTTCACGGGTACCTACTGCGCGCAGTGGTGCCCACCTAGACGGCCCAGTACAGGAACCTACCACCTGGTAAACCAACACCTGGTTTATTAAGGTTTAGCTTCCACACATGTTGCCGTGGCCGTGTGTGACACCTGCTGGTAAGTGATCATTGTCGCCCATAGACATCTGCAAGTAGGTATGGAATGCATTGCCACCTTAAAAAAATTGTAAGGAGAGTCTTCTGTTGAAGAATTGTACTTTCCCGGCCGAGCTGGTTATTTCGACTGATTGAAACCGTTTACTAAAAGGCATTCCCCTCCGAGAAAAAAATCCATAGCTAAAATCAGGACTTGTATTCCAGATGCCAGCTCCTCATGATGCCATACCACAAGGACGGACAAGAACATAGGATCAACCGCTACGTGTGGGACGCGACGAGCTGCATGCTTCTACTGGCGCGGAACGGCTTGGACCGCCACTACCGGCTCGCCGCTCCGCCTGGACACCACATGTCCATGACCCACGTGTGAGTCGCTCAATACCACCACCACTGAGGAAATGGTTTTATGCATACCCTCAGCACCTTGAACTGAAAGGCTAACATTTCTTTTTTTGTTTTAACTTCAGTCGGATATTCTTCATCACAATTTATAACAAGTATGACTGCTCAGTTACGTCACATGCCTCCCCGTACCGCTCTGCTACCGCAGTAATCTACCCATTTAGGAATCAACCTTGAATTTTGCGAAAGCGGGAGCACCGCTTTACAAGAACGCATCACTCTTGACAGCCAGTGCGCCTGCGTGCGTGCCCCGGATTTTTCCACAAATGGCACAAATCCCCATCGGAAATCCCCATCAATGGGAATTTGTGAACTTTTAGTCCACTAATCCCCATTAATGCCTCATGATGGGGATCTGCGGAAAAAATATGTTGATGTAGTTCACAAATCCCCATTACCTTATAAATGAAATACAAAATCAAACAAAATAGAAAGTAATAATCAGTATTAGTGGACTTAAAGTTTCCGATGGGGATTTGTGAAATAACCCCGTGCCCCGTTCCCGCCACCACTCCCGCTTCCACATTTGAGACTGAAGCCTTAAGCGTTGTAACTGTACTACTATAGTACGCATTATTGTCTGCAGGTACAACATGCTGGGCGCCGTGGTGGTCAGCAACGACGTGGATCACTACGACAACAAGAATCTCACGCTCGCCATGAAGTGCATCATTGATCAGGTACCCACCGTTATACAACGCGTTATGTCAAATGCGCAAAACCTTTATTAAAATCGGTTCAGTAGTTTTGGAGCCTATTCAATACAAACAAACAATCAAATCTTTCCTCTTTATAATATTAGTTTAGAAATTCTCTAGTTCAATAAAATGTAATTGTAATTGTAAATTTTTTATTGCCTTTAACAATAATAAAATATGACATACTATTCGTCCCCCAGGGCAGTCCACTAGTGGGCGGTGTCAACTTGCGCCTGCGCCCGCGCAGCGACAGCGACGCGCGCGACATGCTCGCGCTGTACGTCAAGTACATCGACGCTGTTGCGAAGGGTCTAAGGTTCGCGGCCGGTCTGGTCGCGGAGCAGGCTTTCTCTAAACACTTGCAGGTGATAATAAAGCTGCCCACGTCCGATTATCGGTTACCGACTTTTTGTCGGTGAAAAATAGAACGTACTGATAGCAATGGAGCAACGCACACGTCCTACAAAAAGTCGGTCAGAAATACCGTAGAATAAAATCGGTCACCGATTGTCTGTCATACAAAAAGTATGACATGGGCGGGCACACCAAGAAAGAAAGACTTGTTTTACTACATCATTTACATTAAGACAATATCAGACTTTTTTTTTATTTTCTAGTGGCAAAGGCTTCCTCCATTAAAATTAAGTCATCGTCACAATGGCTACTGGCTTAATCACCGCGCGTCCCATACAGAGTGATCATGAGCTGTGCCCGACCCGGGAATGGAACCCAGGACCCCGAGATTATGGTAGAAGGCTAGAAGAATATAATAATATAATAAATAATTTAAAACACTCTGTTGATTTACGGACAAAGGCATGTTAAATGACATAATAAGTAAAAAATAACCCTAGTTTACTTTTCTAAAATATTCTATTTGTATTTTACAGCAACGGTACGGATCGTACTACAGCGGGTTTGGTTCCCGGCTTGCCAGCGCTGAAGTCTCTCTGGAAGAGTGCGAGGATTACTACAAGTAAGTATTTTATATTATCTTTTGTCTGTGCGGTTGAAAATAAATACAAATAAAATAAATATTCCTGGACTTTATTAACACAGCGCCCGTCCAGCTCCAAACTAAGAATAAAGATATTGTTCGACGGTTAACGAGAGAGTTGAGTAACTGTACAGTAGGCAAGGGACGCTCTCAAGACGCTCTTCCATTTGCCCGTGGGCCGTCACGTAGGACTGAACCATTGTAACCTTAATTAATAATAATAAACCCCAAGTACTTCAAACATCATCGTATCATTAAATATTCCCTTCCCAACATCAATACAGATATAGCTTGTTCTATGGGTAAACCGACAATGAATAAAGATAACTTACTTATAATATACTAGCGGCCGCCCGCGGTTTCACCCGCGTGGTTCCCGTTCCCGTGGGAATTGATCAAAATCCTTTCTTAGCGGATGCCTACGTCATAACATCTACCTGCATTCCAAATTTCAGCCCGATCCGTCCAGTGGTTTGGGCTGTGCGTTGATAGATCACTATGTCAGTCAGTCACCTTTGAGTTATATATTTAGAGATATATTTTATACAAAAAACGACAAAGTTCTTGCAAACAAATGTGTAGAGTAAAAAGTGTCCTGTGATACAATTTATAAGGTTAACGTGATAATTTCAGAAAGAATCAAAACCAGCCGAGCGACGGCGGTCGTGTGGAGAGCATGGACCTCATGCTGCAGCGGTACCTGGACTCCAACGACCACGTCTGACCTGGCGCTGGCTGTGTCTGTGTCGAGGCATTAATACAACCACCATCGAGCCAGTAAAAATTTATAGTCCGCGTCAACTTAATTGGCTTGCCTGATAGTACAGGATCCCACTGCAGCACTGCTCGAATCTGCAAGTATCTGTTTTTTTGATACAACTAATTTTAATTTTAAATGAATGTTAAGGATGTATGCAATGGATTAGGGATAGGTGGTTGCCTATAAAAAATTAGCTGCAATTACCTGTAATTAATTTTGGTATAATTAATTCGCTAATATAACTTGCAACTACATATTATGTTTTTTTAATGAATTTTACGACATTTGAAAGATAAAAATAAATAAATAAAAGCCTTATTGAATAATTCTCATTTAATTTATTTGCAACTTATTCTTCATTTTGTTAACTTTTTTTGTATTTTTTTAAATATTCACAGCGACTTACACCTATAAAATTTTGCCTACAATTTAAATACATTGTACACACACTCACACACACATTGTGCAATACATAAGGAAGTTACGGGCTGTAACGCAGTCGTTTTGTAAAAACTAGATTATACAAGAATGTACAGTCGATACCAAAAGCGTATTTAAAAATGTATATTAATTAAATTATGTATAACGTAGAAATATATGTGCGCGCATAATTTCAGAACAAATGCTTGGTGCATCATATATAATTATTTTTTATTTTTCTTTATTATTAGCAGTACAAAGTTACAAAAACTAATTCACAAAAAACACTCCTTTTTCATTAGATATTAACAGTGAGCAGGTAGCCTATCGCCTTCGGAAGTCAAGTATCGTTTAAAGTTTTTATTATGGCTTGAAACTATGAAATATACAATTCCGCTTACCATCAGGTGGAGTGAGGTCATCCTGCTTCCTTATTAAAAAAAAAAATACAATTTCGATAACGACTGTACATTGCGTGAGTTGAAGTGACATTTTCATATTTCTATTAATGGGCGGTGAACCCAAGCACTAAAGTCAAATTATTATGTTTGATAATACTTTTCTTGCTAGTCAACTATCTTGCAATTAATGAAATAAAGTAGGTAAAATAGATCGTTAATCCCATTAATACAATTGTGAACGTTGTTTCACAAAAGCTGGGACAATATGAATTGAATGAGTGAGTGACCGAATGAAGTGTCGTCTAAAATATATTATGCTAAGTAGGCATAAAATACTCGATACTTGTGACAGTTGTTACTAATCATTATGGACATATAAGAGCTATCTTACAGTTAAACGCTAAATGTTCTGTATTTTTGACTGATATTAGACAATAAAGTATTTTAGAACATATTTTTCAACGTTTCAAGATATATTATGCATTTTTGATCCATAAAATGGCGACAAAAGAGTGAGCAGTAAAATGGCTCAAACGGTGCTTAGCTTAGGACGTCAATAGCTAGTAAAAGAACTAAAAGATAATTGTGATTTATTCAGTCAAATAGTAGCAAAACTTGATCTGTCAATAGCTTTGTGAAACAACTTTTCTTTCTAATATTTCATGTTCAATGTCACGTATTAATGAAAAAGTATAAATTTTTTTTATATAAAATTCATTTCTATTATAAAAATTCATTATAACTTCGGAAGATAATTTCGTCGTTACGTAAAATAATATAAGCAAGTTCAAGATCATCGCAAAAATTACGAATTCACAATTATTTACGACACATCTAAAATGGTGGTTGAAGATTTTTTAATAAACCTTTAAGGTTAAATCGTAAAATGATAATTATATACAATATTAAGTATATGTGCAGAAATACAAACCTTTACATCTAAACGATAAGATTCAAAATGCACTAACAATCTAGCAATAGCAAATAAGTTCATGTGCCTCAATCAGTCAACTAAAAACAACTTAAGCACACATTAAGTATTGAGAAAAACAACTTATAAAAAACTTAAAATAACTAAAACAGTACACGAATACTGCTGAATAAATAACTAAAAAATAATCTAAATTAATATCATCATAATTTTGTATTCAAGTCTCACAAAAGCGAGGCGTATAGTAAATTATTAATTTCACGCCAAGTCTAATATATACCTACATAATATATAATACATTTAAGTCAACGGCCGTTGTAGGCTTTCGGTAAACGTGGGTAGGTAAACTTTAACTGAACTTAACACATTAACTTTAAACTTTACATCCTTGAAATAAGGTCGAAAATCTAACTGTTTATTTTAAGATACACTAAGGCCTTGTAAATATATCGTTTCTAGTATTCGATGAAATTGACATATTTCTAAGATTTTCGAGCTTAAGTCAAGGACGTAAAGTTTCATTACATTGTTTAAAATTAAAATTTCAATGACAGTTATAATTATGGGGCATAACATGGTATAATATTAATTAGCTATTTGTATCGCGTTAGATGAAATTCATTGGCGTCTTATGATTTAACAAATATTGGGTTATGTCCTCCGATCGGAACTGCCCCAACTTCCTACCCACGTAGGTACAGCAAGACAAATAAATCCTAATACTGAAAATTTACATACAGAAAGAAAAAATAAAAATGGCAGCATCATTTCGGAATGAAAATACTACAATAACTGTTGCTGGGTTGGATAAGACTATTCTAGTATTGGAACACTTGGTTGTAGTTAACTTCGTAATTTAAAAGCACCATGGTTATTATATCGGATATTTTTTTGATTAAATGTTATTTTCACTGGATAATATAGAATATTCAAAATAAAATAATACAGCAACAATTTAATTGATGGTATTTATTCTTTGATAAATAAATAATTGTTAATTTTATTTTCTACTAAAACATTGCTATTTTTTGTTATAATAATATTATTTTGCTGAGTCTGGATATAATACAGAATTACCTTGAAATAAAAAAGGACATACCACATTTAGATTCAGAATATTCTCCATTTTCTAATATTATCCAGCGTACTTTTATGGCGATAGGAAGGTTGACTGCACACTACGCATTAATATAGACAAATTGAGTCTATGGTTCGATGTGGCTCTATTATCTTTGGATAAATATTAAACTCGTGGGGCATGTTCAGTAAGCTCAAACTTACGAATAATTAGCTCATAATGAAATTCCACAAAGTATTACAAATCATAGACTAACTGTCGATGGTCTTATTATTTTAAGTAGAGAGTTAACGTGTTACGCAGTCAACCATTATAGTTTTTGCAATTCAGGAAGGAGCGTGGACACAACTTCTGATGATGATATTGATGTTACGATCCGTATTAAAATATACAGCGTGTTAGGTAACCCGAGGGACATATTTAAGGAGAGTGTTCAGAATCCGATTTAGAGTCCAATTCGCTATAAAAAACATATCCTTAATTTTTTTCATAATTATCCAAATAATTTATGTATGCATGAACTACCTAAAATCCCGTGTGCTGAGCGGCCGGTTACGCCCCAAACTCAAATTGTACGCCAGTACAATTTCAGTCGTACTTGAACGAGTGCACGAAATAGGTACTGTGAAGGGAAGAGTGCCCGCACGTTACGCGGATTTTCAGGTTTCGACTAAGGTTATTGACAGATATTTACCAGAGTTTATATTGATTTATAATTATTTTGTTATATGGTAGCATGAACTATTTGGGGTTTAAATATGTCCCTCGCATTTCCTGTCATACTGTATAACGTTCAATGTTTTCTGAAAAGAAAACATCATTATTTATTCGGATCCCTTAGGTATACCGCCACTGTTTATGAATCATACATAGCCTGGAAATAGATGAAGCTTTCAAGATTATGTTTTACACGAATTCACATTTCTTGTGTGTCAGTCTTAACAACATGACTATATTATATTATTTGTTATAATCATTTAGTTTCAACAGTGTCCACGAGCAGTTCTGAATTGCAATTACTACAAATAATACAAATATGTTCAATGCGTTGGATTACATCTTACAGTACACAAATCATACAGCCTTTATATACATTTACAATTCGAAAGCGTATTAAGACATATTTGACTAAAGCCAGGTCCACATTAGATCAACAATTGAGTTAAATTCGAGTTGATTTTGAACTCGGGGTCAGTTTTGACACTGTCAGATACGTTTTTGTTAATTAATTGTCAGATATCATAAATGTTGTCTCTTTCGCGTCTGGTCCAATAACGAATTCAGTGCAATTGTGTTCTGACAGATAAAATATCAGGCACTCATCTGGCGAAGTTGGCCTCTAGACTACTGACTGAAAAAGCTACATAGATGACAGAATTAATGTTTTTTTTTATTTATTTTTTATTGCAATGTATGGATGGTAAGCGCCACGTCTGCCCTTAGACAGTTCAGTGCCAAACAGTAACTAAGCAGTTACTGTCTGGCACCGCCCTGCGCCCGCTACACAAAGACGACAGTTATTAGGTCTCATATACCCAGTATTTTCAATGATAACGCTACTTCTTGTTTTCTTTTGTAGATGTAGCCTAAAGTTTGTTTAAGTAGTGGGTGATTAAAGACTACATTTGTATCAATAATATTACAGACTAGAAATTTACTCAAAGGTAAGATATACAGTGTCGCCTAATGTGGAACCTAGCCTTTATCTTTAACAACAAGTTGCTATGGAAACGTGGCTGATACTTTGTTTTTAGTTTTCTCTATGTTAAAACAATAAATCATTGATAGGAACAACCCTTTCTTTGGCGTCTTCTAGACATGACTTCTTTTGTGAAACGTTAAATAAAATAAATAATTATGTTATAATTTAGTTTCAGTCCAATAACAATATTTGTATCTAAGATACGTTATGATTTTAGTTCATTAGAAAACAATTCATTAAAAAAATATTTACTAAGTTAATCAATTTTGAGACAATATTGTATTATTATGACGATTTCTTCAGTCAAAAAGTATACATACACACATATAAGTAAACTTACTTTATGTTAGCGTGGACTAGATTTCTTTAAGATATATAAACACATTTTATAATAAAACACACCATTTTTAGATCTTTCGATACTGAAAAATATAATAAAAAAAGATTTATTCTTCTTTCTCGCAACGTTATGTCACCATGATCCCAGATTGGTCCAGTCCAGTTATAAAATTGGCAAATGCCCTCCGTAACCCATAACTGGGACATCAGAACAATTGAATCATGGCTACACAGCAATCTATTCAGGTTTCGTCACGAAGTTTCCCGTTACCGCCAATGGCAAACAACGGGGCCGAGATTATCAACCTTAACCACTCTTTGTCTTTGTTTTTTTATGTCTTTGGTATAAAATAGAGAATAAATAGAGAAACACAAGTTACTCGAAAATAAATTTTTGTCAAAAAGTCATCATCTAGTTTTATTTCATTTATAAAAAAAAAATATAAAGTTTATTATTTCATTGATAATATCCCTTCACGAAAGATTTAAAAATAGCTGAATCCCGATTCCATAGCAAAATGTCTTTGCATAAATAAATAATATAAAATAGGAATACAGTTAGTGCCAAAACGCGTTACATAAGGGGCGTATACACTTGTTCGTTGACAATATTCGATAAATCAACCGACACTATATTTTCGTGTTAATTATTTTCAATTATAGTTCGTGAATCTCTACGCAAATCTCTTTCTCGTGACAAAGATCTGCATACGATTAGTATATATTTTTTTGTTATGATGTTAACTAAAGCTTGTGAAATAAACAAAATCTTTCAGATACAAACTAACAAAACTATATCAAATATTATCAAGTATAATGAAGATTATCCAATATTGTCGAAGCGAACAAGTGTTTATTACCTACCCTTAAATCAAGTATCATTTTACATTAAAAATGCGTATGGCTTCGTCGTATCTTTCTTACGTATGTATGCGGCGAAATATATATTCAAATACATGATATATTTTTATATAGTACCTTTATCTACTCATCACAAATAAAATCTGGACTATTCTTTAAAATATGAAATGTTGTAAACTTTTCAGATTTTAAGATATTAATTATGTAGGTATTTCATTCGTAAAATATTCCAGATTGTAGGTTCATAGATAATTCATGAACACTCATTAAATATTGATATTATATTCCGCCATACATACGTATCTAGTGCTGTTCTCAGCTAACGTACTGCGCAAGTTCTCAATCGCTGTACTACACAACTACATACTTCTCGTTTACTATACTACAGACAAGTTCTTAGTATACCGTCATATCTACTTTACTGTTCACTTATTAATCTTAGGATTGAACTACAATCTGACCAGACCTTTCCTATCCTCTATCCTATTCGTTCAATAAGAACTGTCGTTTATTAGAATGAGAATAACTCTCGTTCTCGCTCTAGTACATTACTGTTCAACGTGATAGAAAAGGACAGAAAAAGAAGCGAATCGATCCGGCCAGATTTGTTTCAACCTTTACTCACCATAGTTCAGCAAAGTAACTGCATTAATTCTCTTCTGTAATAACTTGCATTGTAGTTCTCACTTAAGTACTCTTAGTATTGCAAGTTCTCACCTATCATAGTACTTTACATAGATTTCTCGCTAACCGTTAAAAGTCCTCGCTTCCCGTAGTACTTTATTCTACAAGTTCTCATCTATCGTAGTACTCTAACCTCTTACTAAGTCCTCTTTTCGTAGTAGTTTATTCTACAATCCTCCATCTATCGTAGTACTCTAACTTCTTGCCAAGTCCGCTTCTCGTAGTAATTTATTCTACAAGTCCCCATCTATCGTAGTACTGAAACTTCTTACCAAGTCCTTGTTTCTCGTAGACCTTCTATAAGGCCTTACCTATCGTAGTACTGTAACTTCTCACCAAATTCTCGCTTCTCGTAGTATTTCTCGTAGTACTTTATTCTACAAGTCCTCATCTGCCGTAGTACACAGTCCTCTTGCCGTAGTACAGCGACGTAGCGATAGTCTACTCGTCGTCGGTGGGCTCGGTGCCAAAGTATCTGTCGCCGAAGTTGCCTATCCCGGGCAGTACGTAGAACTTCTCGTTGATTTCTGGGTCGAGAGCTGACGTCACGATTTTAACCTGTAAAATTAAACCATACATACATACAGTCACGTCTCTTTCTCGCAGTGGTAGGCAGAGACGAAATCCTTCCATTTGGCTCACAAGTTTTGCTTCCACGTCATACATATTTTCATACATTGAGACGACATTACAATTACGGAGTCGTTCCGATCACAATATTAGCAGTAATGGAATAAGTGAGTGAATGAACGAATAAATAACCGAGTGAGTAAATCGATGAACTATTGGGTGGTGAATGAACAAGTGAGTGAGTAAATTAAAGAATGTGTGAGTGAACGGGTGAACGAATGGTTGAGTGAACAAATGGATGAGTGGATGAACGAATGAGTGATAGAGTTAACCAATGTGTGAGTGTATAAACAAATGGGTGAGAGAATAAACAAATGGGTGGGAGAATAAACAAATGGGTGGGAGAATAAACAAATGGGTAAGCGAATGAGTGGGGTATTAGTACCTTGGGGAAGGCGTAGGCGATGGAGTGCACGCCGATCTCGGCCATGAGCAGGGACACGAGGCTGATGCTGGTCTCGGGCACGTCGTGGTCCAGCAGCACGCGGATGGCCATGATGGCGGCCGCGCCCGTCGCCACCGTCGCGTCCATTAGGATCACGCGGTAGTCCTTTATGTCCTTCGGCAGTCGCAGGTAGTACAGCTGAAACATAGGCATTACTTATAGAATGACAGATGCCTACTTGATGGGAAGCGGGCACTGCGAATTATATAAAACCAGAGTTGGAGATTATGACTTCATGTGAATATTATTATAGTCGAGTCATTTTAATAGGCCACATTTGACCTATTAAAATGGCTCATGACGTCAAACTATCGATAGTATAGTTTAAAAACTATTTATACCCATGAGATCGATACGACAGATAGTATTATAATAAAATAGTATCGATACTAGTGAGTATGTAGCTAAAGCACTGTTGTATCAGAGAAAGAACAATTAATGAGAGAGAGGATGAAGGTACCGGAAATATATTCTTAAATCAAACTCAAAACAAACACAAATATTTATCCCAGGTGGGAGTCAAACCCATGACACCTGGCGTAGCGGTCAATCTACCAATTGCGACATCGGGCAAGTCAAAACCTCAATTCAAACAAAAATGTGTACTGTTATAATATAACAAGCGATTATCAACTTAAGCACATTGCAATAGAATGCATACCTCAGGCTCGTCAGTCTGCTGGTTGGTCTGTATGAGTATCTTGCCGATGCGGATGTCCTTGCAGACGTCACAGACGGCCTGCTCCATGGTCTCGCCGGCGCGCAGGATCGACACGCCGCAGATCTTCTCCACGTCGCATTTACGACCTTATGACAATAGATATAAGGATTCATGTAATTAGAAGTCAATTAATTTTATTACACACAAAGTAAAATCTGTAGGTGCAAGCCGAGATTCGAACTATCAATCTCACGCATGTGAAGCAACGTTTACGGTCACTTGGCATCACAGCTCTTTTCAGAGGAATGAGTGAATGAACGAATGAGCTTGCGAATTAACCTTTTCCGTGCGGATGATGCCGCACAGGCACCATGTAAATCTTTTGCGTATGGCGTATGGTGCTCGAGAGGATACAAAATCAGAACATATGAAACTCCGATAAGCATTGTCAAAATTTTCATATGTTCTGATTTTGTATCCTCTCGAGCACAATACGCCAAACGCAAAAGATTTACATGGTACGTGTGCGGCACGACATCATCCGCACGGAATCGGTTAAGGCCGATTTGGTGTAAAGGAGAATTAATGAACTCACTCATGAGTATGTAAACGAATGAGTTAATGGGTGAACAAATGAGTGAGTGAATGACCGAAGGGGTGAGTGAATGAACGAACAAGTGAAGTGCTTGCGAATTAAGCCAGATTTGGTGTAAAGGAGAATTAAGAACGAATGAGTAAGTATGTGAACGAATGAGTTAAAAAGTGAACAAATGAGTGAGTGAATGACCGAAGGGGTGAGTAAATGAACGAACAAGTGACCGAGTAAATGACAAAGGGTTGAGTAAATGAACGAACAAGTGACCGAGTGAACGACCGAGAGATCACGGCACGTACCGGTGTAGGTAAATCCCTGCGGCGTGTCGACGCTGTGATCGGAGTATGGCAGCAGCGACAGAGCGAACTCTATGACGAGACGCATAAGCCTCTTGGAGTAGAAGATAAACTCGTCTCGAGGCGTGTCCTTGTTGCGGATAAACGTGTGTAGTCCTTGCACCTGACATAAAATACAACTTTATTATCACACATTAGTAATAGTCCATTTGCAGAAAGAAATAAGTGAGTCAACAGTACAGCTAACGTGTAGTAAAAATAAATAATGCGCGAATTTGACGGCTCAAAACTTGTTTTATTAGAGGATTCTATATCAGTAATTTAACGATATATGATATGATAAGTAACGCTACTTTTTTGTTTCCCTTGCATTTTGCTGCTATAAACGTGACATACAAATAAGGGTAGTTAAGATGAACTTTAGGTGCCGCTTAACTTTAATCCTAAAATGAAATACACTTAAGTCATACTTATCATTAATCCCGGATTATTTCAAGATAAGTATATATTGAAATACCGGCCCTAAGTTCTTCTGATCTTCAAGTTTTTTATTAAAAGTGTACTGGTGTGACTGGCTATCACCTTAAACATTTTTATGCATAGACTCCTCGAATAAATAAAAAAAAAAACATGCAACATAAAGTTACTAAGTCTCACCTGTGGTGTGTCTTTAAGTACGAAGAGGGAATCCGGAACCGGCTGTCCGATGTGTGCTATGGCTAGTTTTTCCCTCACTTTGAACCCGCGCTGGAAACAATTTAACGCACTCATTAATATAATTGCTAAGCTGGTGTGTTCAAACAAATCTTGCAAGTCAAAGAAAATGTACACAATAAATTATTTCCTCATCATCATTAATATTCTTGGGAGCATGTTTAATTAATTTATCGTAATTTTGCAAATCAGAGCACAAGGGATCACGTGGTTTCAAAACACGTCATGAACACAGCCAGTCAGGAATTTAATCTTAACGATAGAACAAGTGATAATTATATTATTATCACTATAAGATACATGTGGAATGTGGTTAGTCACCATATGACAACACTATCCTAGTACTGCGGCCGTGAGTCGGACTCAAAGGTAAACATGTCGTACCATTCAACGTTGGATGGGAGACTGTGTGTCCGTGGGAGACTATGTGTCCGTGGGAGACTATGTGTCCGTGGGAGACTGTGTGTCTGTGGGAGACTGTGTCTGTGAGAGACTGTGTGTCTGTGGGAGACTGTGTGTCCGTGGGAGACTGTGTCTGTGGGAGACTGTGTGTCCGTGGGAGACTGTTGTCTGTGGCTGACGGTGTGTTTGTGGGAGACTATGTGCCTGAGGAAAGGAGTGTGCGAGAGGTCTGTTTGTGCGCTGGGGCGACTATGTGTCCGTGGGAGACTGTGTGTCCGTGGGAGACTGTGTGTCCGTGGGAGACTGTGTCCGTGGGAGTCTGTGTGTCCGTGGGAGACTGTGTGTCCGTGGGAGACTGTGTGTCTGTGGGAGACTGTGTGTCCGTGGGAGACTGTGTGTCCGTGGGAGACGGTGTGTCCGTGGAAGCCTGTGTGTCTGTGGGAGACTGTGCGTCTGTGGGAGACTGTGTGTCTGTGAGAGACTGTGAGTCTGTGGGAGACTGTGTCTGTGGGAGACTGTGTGTCCGTGGGAGACTGTTGTCTGTGGCTGACTGTGTGTTTGTGGGAGACTATGTGCCTGAGGGAAGGAGTGTGCGAGAGGGCTGTTTGTGCACTAGGGGGACTATACCCGCCGAAGGGGGGGGGGGCTGATGGGGTTTGATGCACTCACCAGCTGCAGCTGCTTATGCACGTGCTGCACTATCAGGTGTATGGCGACCTTGTTCTCGCCGCCGCGCGGCACGATGATGTCGGCGTGCGCCATGCACGGCGCGATGTAGTTCACGTACGCGGGCTTCACGTACGTCATGTACTGCTTTAGTACGCCTTCTAGGTCGCGCCCGCGTTGTACTATATCCCTGTACAATACGTACAGTCAGCGTCAAAATGATCTGAACGTTCAAAACCACCAAAAATATCTGAACATTTGACAAAAATCAACCTTACGTTAAAACCTAAAGGTACATTTTCATTTGTGGTTTGCGAACAAATGACAACAATGATATTTACACCTAAATAATACAAATAACCATCTAACAGGACCAATACAGGTGAACAAAAAATTGTATAGATTCATCCACAGCTAAGCCAACAATGAACCATGATCTAATGTGTCTATTACCAATATAGTGTCACTCTTTCGCGAGTACTTTAAGTTTAAAACTAATAAAGGTAGGTAATTACCACTAATGATTACTTATATTAACAGTAAAAAATAAATTCACACTTCACCACAGTGGCATTTTTGTCATATGCGAAAAAGAATCACCACTTTATAGTGGCTCTCATGACATTCATTCATTTAATATCTTAATTCATTATTGTAAATGAATAAATTGATTTAAGAAAGTCGGAGATGAGAATACGAGTTGAAGATGGACTTACCTTCTCAGTCTCCTGGCAAGGCGTATGTCAGCATCTGTGTCGACGAACACCTTCATATCCAGCATCTTGTTTACCTCTGCATTGTAGAACGCCAGGATGCCCTCGAAGATTATCACGTTGGCGCCGTACATTGTTTTCTACAACAATTTATGTGACCATCAATGTGAGACTGTGAGACCTTTCCTTCTGAGGTGTTTATGCAGTGACCTATAAAATTAAATAATACTCTTGAAATTAAGCTTCCAACATTATTATGAAAGGTTCTTCCACTTGACCGTGTCTTTTGTGTGAATACGAAGCAGTCCTCTCTGCCGTACATGTAGACACTTTATGTGTTTTTCTTTCATTCAAAGGCCGATACTGGTAGGAAATATAATAATATTATAATAATATATTGAATAGGCTCCGAAACTACTGAACCGATTTAAATAATTCTTTCACTGTTGGAAAACTACACTATCCCCGGTGAACATAGGGTACTTTTGATCCCGGAAATGTGGGGGGAAGGGGGGGATATTTGAACAAGAAATTACGCGCGGGTAAAACCGCGGGCGAAAGGCTAGTAGTAAATAATTGTTAAGACAATACTCACAGTACGATTCTCCCTCGCATGCGTGACGTAGTTATAAATAGGCACCTCCACCTTCTTCCCCTCCCTCAGCCGTTGTAGCACGTTGACCAGCAGCTCCATGTCGAACGCGTCCGGGTGGTCGAAGTTGTACTCGTTGTAAGACGCTTGCTGGTGCTGCTTCTCGTTTAGCACCTGGTGTTGGTAATTGTCAACAGATGGCGTTAGGTGTGGTTTGGATCGCGACGTAGACATAGAACATGGGTTTGTCGTTTTGAAGGTAAACTTTTTGTAGATCTTTTGGTTTGAAACCGTTAATGACTGGTAAAAATAACTAAATAACTGGCCTATATAGGATTGATAAAAGAAGGGATATGTTTACGGTGGTTATATTATCATGGCTTTAATTTTGAATAACTACATAATGGTTTATACAAATACCAAAATACAGAAAACAGACAAAAACAAAGGCCAAGATAAACTAGGACCAGGGATTATCTTTCTTCTCACATTGCCACAATAATCAGCGAGAATGTATTCACAACTGAATAGAACTACCGCCTTTTTTTAATAAAGGAATACGAAAAATCAGCGTTATTGCACTTTGCCCTATCGACTTGCTCTTGTGACTTATAAGCTTTTCTTCACAACGACTATATCATAGCTAGTTCTTTTGTTAAGATTAAATGTCAGCGATACACGTAGCAACGGCAGTAAAGACATGGTATAGAAAATTAAGAGATTTATTAAAAGTTTTTCAATACATAGTTAGGTTGTGGTGAAGTTCTGACCTTGTAGAAGGAATCCATGCTGACGATAGTGACCCATGGTATGTTGAGAGATTCAATGATTTTAGCCGCGACTGTGGTCTTCCCGGATGCGCTCGCGCCGCAAATACCTTCAAACAGAAACACCCTGCAAATCAATCGTCTGTTATAACATCAAAAATCATCACGAGTATAGCCTCAACAAGTCCTGTGATATTAAGCTTTCCTTGGGAGTTATGACGTATAAAGTCTCGTATGAGGACTTTAGAGAGTCGCTTAATGTGCTGTCACACCACACTGTAAGGCTTCTCTGATATTCGAACTTTCAAGTCAAGTGTACTGGCTCCCACATTAATATTGCCGGAACACAGGCAGAGCTGTTATGGCGGCAGATTTCATCTGTGGTGGTGATAGGGCGGTAGCTAGCCAGTCGGAATCAGAAAAGTGAAGACTTCCCGTAACCAACAGGACCTCCTTAAAGTTAATGCAGCTCTAGAGACCTTACTCTCTGCTTGACATAGCACATCCTACTATCCTACTAATTCCTACTACCTACATAATATTATAAATGCGAAAGTCTGGATGATTGGATGTTTGTTTGTTCCTCAATCACGCCTACACGGCTGAACGGATTTAGATGAAATTTGGCACACGTATAGTTTATAACCCGGATTAGGACATAGGTTATAAAATTCCTACGGGGAACGGTTGGAATAAATTTTGAAACTACTGAACCGATTTGAATAATTCTATCACTGTTGGAAAGCTACACTATCCCCGGTGAACATAGGGTACTTTTGATCCCGGAAATGCGGGGGGAAGAGGGGGATATTTAAAAATGAGATTACACGCGGGTGAAACAGCGGGCAGAAGGCTAGTAGTAGTAGCACATAGTAGAAGAGTTTCGTGGAGAGCGAGACTTACCAATGAGGAATGGCTCGACCTCCTGTCCGCCGGTGCAGTTGTACCAGGGCGGGCGGCCGGCGGTGTAGATGGTGCGTCTGTCCGCGTGGAGGATGCTCTCGGCCGTCGTGCGCTTGTTCGACTGCGACATCGACGTGGTGCGCACGCGCCGAGCACGCGGCGACTTTATGATGTTTGATCCTGGAAAGAAAGAAAAAGAAGTTAGCTTTTCTCCAGTCAGTTTTTTTTTATTGCAATGTGTAACAAGACGCGCAGATGTACGACCTGTTACCTGATGCTAAGCGCCACGTCTGCCCTTAGACAGTTCAGTGCCAAACAGTTACTAAGCAGTTACTGTCTGGCACCGCCCTGCGCCCGCTACACTGAGACGACAGTTATTAGGTCTCAAATACCCAGTAATTCCACTATAGTTTATATTGTTAATTAGATTTTGAAGTGCCGAATTCTCGTATGGGTCTTTTGCAGAGAAACGAGAGGTAAATAAAGCCTCAAAATAGTTAAAAATATAGCTTGATCATTTATCTCACTTCTACTACTTTGAATACACAGAAAGAAAAGTCACTATATCTATGTTCCCCCTTGACAGAAAAAAAGTTTTGTAGCAAAAAAGTCGCTTATATTGCATTAACGTCACCAGGCAGAGCAACCTTATAATATTTTTTTAAGAATCATAACTGCTCGCTGGCGGGACCTCTCATTGCCCTATGTGAACTCCCCGGGTTTCCCCTCTACACCGAGGGAGGAGCCGGTATCCACCTTGCAACGATTGACCGCCTTAATGCATGTAGACAATGTAGACAATTGTAACAGAAGTAAATTGTCCCATAGCAACTGACGAGATTGAACTGTATTTTATTTACACATATCAATTCGCGACAAAATGCTGACATGATAACGTGCCTATAACATTACAACGAGCTGATATGTCTATAAATAAATGTAAGCGTGTGTTTACATGACACGACAGCGGTTCTTGACCGAAAAACTAAAGAATCATGAATGTTTATTTATGTTCTACGCACTTCGTCTATAATAGTTCCGTAGTGTGATGTGCTGTCGACTGACTGAACATCCCTGCCCTCTGGGCGAGGAAGTGCTACAATACCTACCCTCCCGTCCCTGGGTGGCCCAATGGGCCCGGGTCCAGCCAAAAGTCGGTAATACGGCAGTTGGCGGTGTAATTGACCTCTGTTTCTCAGTAAGCATGCCAGATACGCCCATTTTTGTGTTTTGAGAGACAGAATAGGGAGGGCACATGGGCTACCGAGTTCGTTAAGATTGGCCCAACTTTAGAAACTCTGCTAGAGAAACAATATACAAGCACTAGACGAGTGTTATTTGAAATACTGATAGCCTTGTCAAGTCAAGGGTCAATGTCAAAGTCGATTGTCAGCCGAGCGAGACCAATTAACGAGCGATTGCCGTGTCCGCTGACAACGCGTATTTTGACGACTATGCAAATCATGCCGTGACCATAGGACAAAATACCTCAATGCAAAATACTAATAGAGTTGGTCTATGCAATGTAGTCTGTCTTACTTCAGCGCGTGGGCATGGAGTTATTTTTTATAGTCCTAGTGCGTAAACTGATTAACTACATAAGCGGGTGACAGAATAAATGTATGAACAGAAAATATACTTCCACTCGTAACTTTGTAAGTATTGTAAACGAATGGCAATGGCATTGCGTAATGCCACTCGCTAGCACACTGACTTGACATAATTCTCTGTAGAAAACAAGACATTGTAGGTCTACTTAGTATCTGAACTGTGGTCGTGAACTTGTGACTATGAGCATCAAGCTATGGACATCCTTGTTCATCTTTAAAGTGGCATTATAAAGATAGATGGCTAAATAATAGCTAGTAATACTACTGTGTGAATTGGCGCTTTTTTTGTTTTTCACCAGCTGTATTCGCGATCTAGACCTTATGGTACATGATTCAAGGATAAGGGTCTTATAACCCGTAAATTATATTACTGCTTGTGGAGCTGTAGTATCAGAGTGCTTCCAAACGTAACACAGATGTTAGAACCAGACACAACAGAAGTGTTTATGACATAAATGTTTGTCCGACGGGAATCGATAGACACGCTACAAATGCGTCACAGCGCCGTAACGTAAACATTATGACAATATTTACCGACTATTTTAAATACAGTTCTGGATACTATAGACATCGAACTGAGCTTTTCTTCTGCCTCAGAGACGGTATGCTTGCACTATGATTCAGGACTTGACAAGATCAGTTTTTACATGGGAGCGACTGCCGCTGACCTCCGAAATCTTTAACAGGGAACCAGACCAAATGGACCATGAACACACACTGCCATTTGGCTTTGCAGGTTTCTTCACGACGTTTTCCGTCACTTACATAGAAAAATCCATAGGCCATAGGTTGGAATTTACTAAGATTCGAACCAACGACCTTAAGGATGAGATGACGTTTCAAACCACTCAGCTACCACAGCTGACACACATCACATTAAGACAACACTCGTATTTACCGATTATAAATTTACATTAATTTCTGGACACTAGACATCGAGTTGAATAATTCTATTACTCACCAATGTTGTTTATCCCCAAATAAATACGTCCGCCTGGGCTTGAGAGGTGAACGTACTGACAGAATTGTAGGCAAATTTTGTTTGCGGAAATGAATTGCCCAGTGTTAGTTCTGCTTCGTTAACGTTTTTGAGGAAACGTCGTCCATTATAATTTCTTGGGCTTTCGAGTCACGTGTCAATTACGTCATAGTTTGTAATTTTATACGACTTCAGTACAGTCAGCATCACATCTATCAAATTTCTACAAGCAATTTTCAGCTCAAAGGAAAGACACTCAATGCAGTTATATTTCAATTGAGACTTTTTAACAGATTTAGGTAGGTTGATCTGCTGTTTACTATACATTACTGAAGTCGATTTCATTACAACTTCTTATTTAATAGATGGTAAAGCGATCGGTACCGACGTGATCGGTAAATCCTGTTCAAAATTCAAATGGCGGACACTTCACAAGGTAGCATTGCTTAATGTGTGCTCTACTGTAGACTATTTTGATCTTTGTGCCTTAGATTTCAGGTGTACATCCATTGATTTCACCTGTAAGGTTGGTACTGGTAGTTCACCAAAGTCAGGCTGACTCTATGAAAAAAACAAACGTCTTTTCATCAACTACAGCGCGAATTTCTCCTACACTCCCTCATCAAACAAAGCGCAAAAGCAAAGCCATATTACCTAATACCCACTTAAAACAAAACGTGACATTATGTATAAACAGGGAGGTGAGCGTTTGGCCTTATAAATGGTAATTGTTATACCACGACGAGGTCGCAGAAATATTCCGTAGCCTATTTAGCTTATTAAAATAGTCTGGATCGAAACTTGAGTGAGTATTAAAAACATCAGGTTGTCAAATCTTATAGTAGCCGTCAAATGGCAACAGATAAAATTACTTATAATATGCATTTAAATAATAGCTAGATCTTACAAAAATGTTCGTGTTTTTATTACTGAATTTTATGTTGCCAAGAGCGCTTTAACCCTTAATAAGGCGGGTGGTCACACAGTTACCACCATAATTTGAACCTTATGTAGTTGTGATAACGGCGAAAACCAATGAAACATAAATTTGATGTTAATCAATTGGTTGAAGAAGCGTAAAATGATTTAGCACCGTACAAAGATTTAAAATCTTTGGCACCGTAACGTAACCACAGGCTAGCGAGACCTGAGAAAGACGTTCCTCCCATTCCCATTACCCACTAAACTCCTTCGATTTCCCGTTCACACCCGAAAGGGACGAGCTGGTGCCCGCCTTATGGCGATTGGAACGCAGTGGGAGGCCCAGGCTAAGATCTCATAACATACAGTCACTTAAGTGCTTAAGCATCAGCTTGTAGAATGGGAATCAAACTTCAGTACCCATTACAGAACCAGATACATCAGTCAATATTACGGTTTATTTACATGGCATACTCGCATTGCAGCTGTATTAGCACTGTATAAACAAGCCGAGGACGGGTCGCGTTTCAACCATGTAGGTCACCATGGGTGGCCTCGGTGGCGGCAAGGTCACGAGGACACTTCATTACGACCGCTCGACCGGTGAGACTGCAAACTGAAGTAGCAGCTACATAGTAACATATTATGAATACGATAGTAACTCTATCTTTTACGCTATTCCGTCTACCTAACCTATTTTGATGCAATTTGGTACTGACATTGGTAAAGGTCATTCGCTAGTTTTAAGAGTGTTTTTATTTGTTTCTCTTTCATGAATCATCGGATGCATCGAATTGACATGATTTTTGGCATAGGGATAGGTAGTTTGGGAGCTGGAAAGTGAAATAGGCTACTTTTTATCCATCCCGGAGAAATATACCATTCACGCGGGATATCGTCGTAGTAGTAGTAGGTATACGTGACCCGCGACCGTAAGGCAAGTATTTTATAAAAATAATAAATCATCCTTTTCATGTGTTTTTTTAAGCTAAGTCAGTTGGCAGACAGACACGCAGGCTAAAAAGAATCGAACCCACGACCTCCGGGTTTTATACCCGAGCGGCTTAGCCACTGTTCCACGGCCGCGGTTTTCCCTCATATCACCAAAATACAGTCAGCCAGTATTAAACAAAGCTCTATTTATGAAACGCTGTGTTCCTAACTAAAGGGACAGCTTAGACCAAGGTAGGTACAAGGTTCGGCAAGTCTAAACAATGGCCCGACTGTCGTTAGACCGTGTCGTCACTCTGACAGGGGAATCAATCGGATAATGGCTACAGTCAGCATTTACATTAAAATGTGTTTATTTTTCGCACATCATTCTTCGAGCGCTTTGTTTTGATAGTCAGGCGTACCCTGACTATATTTGCACCATGATACAAGATTAATTAAAACGACTGGAAGAGAACATCTGTTGTTCGAATGAGCCGCTCATCGGGAAGTACGAGTAGGTACCATACAATAAGATCACAGTGAAGTAGCGGCTTAGGTCGCAAAGATATTTATAAAAGAAACGCTTACAATATGTCCATAACAGTGTATAACTTGCTTCCGGAAGAACTAAAGGTGCTAGAAGGAAATACATTTAAAAAAAACTGACTGCTTGGCTACTTGACAAATGTTTTTATAATTTTAAAGAATATTTTAACTGGCGACATAATGTATAATTAACATTGAATAATTATTTTAGATATTGTGTAGTAATTATCATTTGACATTTTTTGAATTGAATTTGGTCTACGATTGATTTTGCATGCCTGCGAGCAGGCTGAACACACTGGACTTAAATATTTGTAAGAACTGTAATATTACTGTGTTTCTGGCAAATAAAAAGGATTATTATTATTATGTTTTTTTATAAGTTTTATTTCTCTCGAAATACCAGAGCTATTTCGGTACATATTTTCTGAGACCCACGGGCTTAAGCCAAGTGAGAATCAGCTTCTAAAGAGTGGTGAGATGAAGTCGTATTCGTGAGGTCATCCAGCAAGAACTTCCGGACTATGCGGCAAGTTATTATTATTATTACTTCTATGGATAGTTTCTGTCAGTGAGTAAGGTCTGCAGAACTCAATTGGTGAAGGCGAAGGCAGGTAGGTATTGGCAGCAGAAAAAGCTTTATACTGCTGGCAACTTTATGTGTTCCTTTAAAATGACAGGGTTGGCGACGCGTGACTGACACAACAGTACAAATCCTCCGTACGAACCGGGATTAAAAATAAGGTCCCATGCTGCCAGCTGTAACTATAAAGTGAGACCTCCTAGCCATTGCATTTGGAGGCATCGCTTACCATCAGGCGGGTCTTTAGACTTGAGTAAAGGTGAGGCACCTTTGTAAAAAATGGCAGTCAAAACAAGCACTGGACACAATAACACTTGTTTATTTTTAGCCATGCGTATGCACACACGTGACCGTAGCGTAGTATTTGCTCCTCGCCCTCAATTGGACGCAGTTGTATTGAAACAATGGACGAAACCAATTGAGGCTACACACGATCAGTCATTGCTTAATTTGGTACGAGGAATTCATATGTTGCTGTTTCGTGCTTTTATAAATATAAAATGAGGTTTAAAAATATTCATGTTTTGTAATGTTTTACAACTTTTGCAGCCAGTCATACCAACTGTCAGATAGGTATGCTTCTCTTTTATCAATTTACAATTTTACAAAGAAAACCGAGAGGAGTAACTGATTCCTAAAAAAGTTAAACCTCCGTAAATCATATCAGTCATGGTTACAATGATTAATTAATCACAATTTACACTAGCCAAGTGTTGCTGATTACAAACTCGAAATACGTCCGAAAAATCTTAAAGCTATCATGGCTAGTGGGGATATAGATCTAAACTACATCATACCTATAGCTATTTTCTGAAAGGTAATTTACAAAGATAATTGTATGGTCATCACGATTGCTATGTATAAAAAAAAACTCGCAACTACGTTAAAAACTTGGTTAAATTTCACATTAGGTGGCGCTATGTAAAATAGCACTGTTATTTTAATAGAACGCTTTTTTTATAAACACACAGGTACATTATCAAGTATGACGAATAAGTTTACGGCACAATCTGATAACACGTAAACAATCTAATCATTGTTATATGAAATGCAACAATGTACATACATGCATCATCCACACCGCAGTGATAAGATTTATTGATTTTTAAATGACTGCCAAGATTCCAAATGTTAATAAACTTTCTGGGCGGTCAATGCTTGACATAAGATTAGATAGAAAACTTGCTCCATATCTGATAATATGTGAAAACAAGCATATTGTTTTGTATTGAAAATATTGCAAAAATATTTGTAGAACTCGAAACATCGAAGGTCAGAGCATTTTGTCATCAGTTTGCAGAACTGTTTGTGGCAAGCGGGTACTATAATATGTTTGCTGATGAACTTGTTTGCTACTATACGAACAACACTTTGGTTCAAGAACTGTATCATCCTATATACCCACTGCATATGGTTCCAGCATTGAAATCAAGTGAATGTAGGTACCTACGGATACCACAAAATGATCCTCTCGTTGTGTTAGCGTTTTGTCCCAATTTAGTCAGGGTACGTTGGCACAATTATTATTATTATTTATTTATTTATATTATTAAACGATATTAAAAATTAACAACAATTATAAAAATGTCCCACAAACCTGTTGACACAGTTTGACCATGATTCCGTATTTGGCAAATCCAGTTATTATATTGGAAGGACAGCCATCTCACCTTCATAACCCTTGACAAGGGAATTAGACCAAATGGATATTTATGTACCACAAAATATTCCATTGTAACTAATCTCCGTTGTCATAAACGTCATAATAGACAAATTAGTGATCTTCCCAGAATCTTGATGCAGTGGGTCGGTAACGACCGCGTTTTGGCACCGCTCCGTAGTCGAGCGGATAATGACCTTAATTCTTTGTTAGCAGGTTAGGTCTAGCAATAGTAATCGTGGTTAAATTATAGCTGACATAGTTCAATGTTGAAATCAGACAACTGCATGACTTGGTTGTAGACTTGTTTATGAGATTGTATTAAAAAAAAACACAATAAACATTTTGGCGATTAAAAAGAGTAATTTCCTAGTTATTTGCTGGTTTGTATAACATAAAGTCTTGCCTTGACATTAAAAATACAAAAAAAAAAGGAATTATCTTATTCGGTGGTGCAGCCATTCTGAAGAATTTCCATGAGAGTAATTATTTATATTACTGAAAGTTTTAAAAGATTAAGTATTTTAGGTAAAGGAATAAGAATAATTACTAACATTATAGAGACTGAGTCTAAGCAAAATACAATATTTATGTTGCAGATAAGCTATTTTATTAATCAGCCAAATGACGCCACAACTCTTGTTTTGCTATTTCTAATAAATACAATAATCCTGTTTTGAGATAAGGTAAAAAGTTGTTCAGTTTCTTTTAATGTCAAATACATAGTGGCTATTGGCAAAAACAGCTTTTTAAATTATTATGGAAATACCTATATGCGATAATTAACAAAAACTATTATTATTTTTTTGTGCCAACGATAAAATGAAATCTCAGCAAATAATGACAATTTTTGTGGAGAATTTATCTAATTCTCCACGCAGAAGCCACAGGAACAGCTAATTAATATTGGGGATAATGAATTTTTCAGGATTTCGTCAATCAAAGGGAAAAAGGTCTCCATAGCATTGCATCGACATCCTTTTGTCTGTTGCGTGATTTAGTCGAACGAAGAAGGCTAGACAATAAAAAATAGAAGACGATCATTATGCTTTCCATTGCCTGTCTTAGCCATAGAAGAAAAAAGGCAACGACGAACTAGAGTTTGTTAAATCTTTGATGATCTCTGCGACAGGTGTCGCAGTGACATTACTGGAGGCGTAGTCTTACCATAAACGAATGTTAAAACTTAGATTCGTAACTAATCGATTATTCTATCGATCCACACTGAACGATTGAGGACCTCTATAACTAAAGGACATCCTCATCTCATGGTTCGATGGTACATTTGTCATGCTCTATATGGCTATACTATACGCAAAAATTTATGTGATAAAGATTTGTGTTTGTTCTGTGCTGTGTCTGAATGTTAATATGTAATTAAATTAAGTACCACTAAGTGGTAACTTCGTTATTTTTGATACTCGTAACACATGTCATGTGCTCTTTTCACTAACTTTGGGATCAGCTCAATGTATGTGATATAGTTTGGCTGTTTTTCGGAGATTCTCAAATTATTATTTTCGAATTTCGGACTTCAATCATATTCAAATTGTTTTATCCAAACCGACTTACTTCTAATTAAATTAATTGGTTTTTGATTATAAAGTTGTACGTATAAAGAGATAAACAAAAAGAAAATTTTCCGATGTTTTAAAATTTCAAAATCGATTGTTATGTGTAAGCGAATGATAATAGCAATGAACATCTCTAAGTGGGCGGGAACCTACAATCATAAACGTTATTTCTCTTCATACATTTGTCAGTCAAAAATTGTAAAATTTAACAGCTGTCAAATCGATGACAGCTGTCGCAGAGATCATCTAAGATTTAAATAACCATAATATCGACGTCTTGGCATCTCCAGCAAGTGCGTCACAGATCACTCAATGAATCATTTCAGTAGTTTCCCGAAGAATGCTTTGATGCGCCCGCGAACACAGCTGTTGTAAGGTGATTCTAAATAAAATCATTCCGCGAATTGTTTACACGGGAGCTGTGTAAACGCGCAAAACATCGGGAATGGTGCTCCTGATAAATTACACTCGTTCTAAATATTTATTGCAACTATCGTTATTCGCACGACCTACGATTTGGTTCGAATAGAATATAAAGGACATCACCCACTTTGTATGGAGATTTGGGATAAAAAAAAAAGTTTGCGGCCAGAAATAAATTATGTTTTGTTGGAATGGGGACAGGTGTAGAATAATTTTTTTGTATGGCGACAATACTCTATATACCTTAGATAACGATCTATAAGTGAAATAAATAAC
This sequence comes from Mecyna flavalis, assembly GCA_949319885.1. Classification (NCBI taxonomy): domain Eukaryota; kingdom Metazoa; phylum Arthropoda; class Insecta; order Lepidoptera; family Crambidae; genus Mecyna; species Mecyna flavalis. The sequence continues at coordinate 16,383,569 of OX439439.1, forward strand.
ATCGTCTTACCATTTTATGTAAGATCTGGTATGATTATTACTATACAATTTTCACCTGAACTACTACTATTTTGATCGCCTCCGCAAAGCCGCTAAGTGGCTAAGCCGCTCGGGTATAAAACCCGGAGGTAGTGGGTTCGATTCCCACCTAAGGTCTGGTTGGTGGTAGGGCTTTTTCAGAGTCCGACTGGCTAGCTACCACAGGCGAAATCTGCCGCCATAATAGCTCTGCGGCTGCTATATTAAGACAAGTTTTTACTTGAGTGAACCGCGTATTGTACAACTAAAATCCTGAAAACGGCTACTTCCCATTTTGTAAACTTCCCATTTGTTAAACCTCAATCTGTGCCTACTCAAAAGTTGCGTTTGGTAAACATTTTATTTACTTCATACATTTAGTCCCATTTCGATTGTTTACCAAATGGGACTAAATGTATGAAAAACGTATGTAGTAAATAAATGTTTACCAAACGCAACTTTTGAGTAGGCACTGATTGAGGTTTATCAAATGGGAAGTTTACCAAATGGGAAGTAGCCCTGAAAACAAATTGTTTTCGGTCTAAGGGCGGAAACTGTGTGAAGCGGGACCCGCGCGCGGTTCATACAAAAGTCTCCCGCGCGGTCGCGCAGTCGTCGTCGTCGAGAACGTCAGTGGGAAGAAAGGAGTCCCACAGGTTATCTCAACCCAACTACCAACGGGGTGGGTAGGAATGTGTAACTGCTTTTTCCCGGTATAAAAAGGGGGCTTTCTTAGAAAGTTACAGGGCCCGACAAACATCTTGAAATCGGAAGGGGATAGCGCAAAACGCGGATTTTAGATGTGCGCGCACATTGGTCATTTGCAAGTGCACATGCGCAAAATTTCTCCCACTCCATCGAACGAGCGTCAAGATGTTCGCCGGACTCTGTACTTATTTATTTCTTTGTATTAGGTACGTACCGTACATTCACAGTTTACAATCATGACGTGATTACAAATAACTTAGTATTTTTGCGGTGTTTAATCCCGAATATAAAATGATTATTAGTACTGACCTGTGGAAGGCGGGCGGTAGGGCCGCACGTTAGGCACCGTGGTGGGCGACGCCGGCGCCCTGCTCGAGTAGTCGTCATCGTCCAGGAACACCTGCTCGCTCAACTCCAGCGCCAGTTCCGTGTCGCTGTGGAACAGACGCTCGTTAATCTATTGGCCAGAGAAGAAGACATTGAATGACGCACATTTATCCGCAGCGTACGCGCCGAAGTAACCAACCGCTACGGAAGAATCGATTGTGCCGAAAAATGAAACAATTTGTCTATGAGTTCTGTCTGAGACCCTAGACAAGCGGCATTAAGTACGTTCGTTATCGCTCAATTTGCGATAGCGAATGTCAAAACCCGTACTTTCAATATCGATTGACCACGTGACTTTTCTAAGGCACCTGTCAAATCCATACAATTTGAAGTTAGCGAATTTCGCTAATGCTGTCAAAATCTTACTTTGTCTAGGCAACCAGGGTCTTGTTCCAATTCGGACGATTGGATGCAGACAAACATGCAAGGTTTTATAGTATTACATACAAAGACACAATATAAAGGAACAAACTTCATAAGCCAGGAACAAAACTAACACTTGTAGCCAATAATACTTTCATCATGTGTATTAAAATTTATAATAAATTACCAGACCAATTTAAAGAATTCAAATTTAAGAAATTTAGAGCAGCATGTAAAAACTGGCTTGTGGAAAATTGTTTTTATAGTATTCAGGAATTCTTAGAATATAAGTAGTATTGTATAATTATTGTAACTATTGTTGTGTATTTCTGGTTTGAATCATGTGTACATACGCCTGAGAAGGTAGAATCAAGTGAAACTGTACCTAACAATAAGATCTGTTAATGTCACCTTGTTTTCATGTACAATAAATACTTACTTACTTACTAAAAGATTTTTTTAATTCGTTTCGCTTTCGATCGATTCATTCGGAACGGGAAAACGATACTTAAGAAAAGATTCTTTTTTGTTGGAATTAAATATCAATTATGTACACTAATTTTCCCACATGGAGCCAGTGTACTTAATATCAAAGGCTCGAAAATCAGTGGACTTAAGAATTCGTTGCTTGATTCTTAACCTAATGACATTTTAGACAAAAAATACACATCTGAACCAAAGTAAGTTCCCCCACCCAACACTCGTGTTAATGTGAAAACCGAATCAACAAAAGTGCAATGCCAAAAAACAGTGTTACTTAATTTTGTCCTGGCTTAATAGGTACGCGTATAATAAAGGTACATTGACAGTCATAAAATAAATATATTCAATATCTGATACTTAAGGCTGTAAAAATTTACAGGCGGAATTTTAGTTTACAATTTCACCAATGCAATGAAAGAAAGTTCGTTTTTATTTATTTCTTAGATAACTTAGATACAGTCTCATAAGCCCATTTTCAAAAAAGAACACCATCATTGTTATCTGAAAAATAATTTATCAATAACGTATGCCAACGGACAAACAAATTACAGACACAACCAGTTCATGGTTGTGTCTGTAATAAATTGATGTAGAATTTATAATGTGTTTAATTTTTTAAATGACTTTAAAATCACAGAATAATACTTTTGCAAGTACATATAATTATTACATTACATAGTGTGTATGTATTTTTTTATTTTCGGTTTTTACGCCAAAACCGCTAAAGGACTTTCATGAAGGAATAATTTGGAACCGAGAGGAGACAACCCGGAAAAGAATAGTCCTATGGAGTCGTAAGACTGTAAGAATCGCCTTTTCACGCGCAAAACCGCAAGCGCAGCTAAATGCTATAATTAATTATTACAAAAATAATGTCTCTTCGAGGCCAGCTTAGCGTCTCATAATAAAATAAGTATTACGTGCACGTTTAAACACAGGTGTTATTTTGTTTACACACTTTTATAAAAGATAAGTGATAATAATTATAAAGCTACGGTATGATACCTAACACATGAGCTTGTGATCAGATAGGCGGTGGTTGAATGATGGATGACGTCAAATAGATAAAAACCGACCCATTTTTATATCAAAGTGACATCGATGCAGTTTGGTCACTTGATAAAAATTTAATGCTTTCCAATGACGTTCAATTAAAAATGCTTTCGCATTTTTTTCTTTTAGGCGACACGCACGCCTATGTAACATTTTATGTAAGTGGATACAATAGTTTTTACGTCTGCGCAGGGAGAGCTGATTTAATATTCACTGTTGACCGACACAAGACACAAGCATTCTCGATGATAGGGTTTTTTTTTTAAAATGAAGTACTAACCATATTAAATAAAACTAAGTAAACGCCACTAATTAAGTAAAATTATAGGAAGCCACCTAAAAGACCACACGACCGTGGAACAACATCGTTCTCTCGGCACGACAAGCCAAGGTTCAACTAATATTAATAATCTCTATCATTTTTTTTTGCTATTAAGCTAAGTTACTGTAGGACAGCGAGACCTGCAGCCATGTGTGGGACTCGGGACTAAAGAGTAAAGTAGTATCACCACCAAACTTCCTAGGTTTCCCCTTCACACCCCAAAGTTACAAGCCGGTGCCAAGTGGCGATTTACCGGCCAATATCCGTGCCTATTGCCACTTCATGTTGCTGATAGCTTTATCAGTATCTTACGTACGTATCAACGTTTATGGAGTCGCTAAGTTTAGTTAAGTAGTAACTATTTAGTAATATGTGGTTTAGTCGTCAATCGTTATAGTTCTTTATTTAACTTATGTGTAGTTTCCGTATCTTGTTTTCTATAGAGAACTAGGTAGGTATGTGAAGCCAATGAGAGGGGTAGCGGGGTGTTACGCAATGCTATTGCCAATCGATTTTAAATTATTTACGAGATTATGAGTGGATTTTTTTCTGTTTATATAATTTCTGTCATCTCATTAGCTTTGCAATTAATGCATTACAGCTAGGACATGACGTCGGGAACAGATTGAAAAAAAATAGAATGCATTGCACCATCCCATCACCAACCATCCTTGTAGTATTTGCTTTGTAAACTAGACTGGTTTCAGTGCTAATCGTTATTGATTTAATTATAAAAAAAAAGGAAACAAAAACACAAAAGCAAATGTTATGTGTTAAAAATAAAATATTTATATAATCATTTTTCACCACAGCTGGCTTAACACAATGGCCATTAATGGCTTTGAATGGTGTTTTGAATCGGTTATTACGATTTTATTTATAAGTTTATTATAAAACATACTACCTGGTTCATTATAGCTTAGCCTTCGGTATGCGGTTTTGTTCATTTGTGCATGTACGCTCAACAGCACATCACGGTTAACACTTGCAGTTCGATAATAGCACTTATGCCCTTGACATAAGAGTGGTACAAAGTCCAAAGTGTTACGTCTGACGTGCTTTTGACTGTACTTTCATTCTAGCAATGGGCCATTCATGAGGGAGTCAGTACACTTTAAATCAGAGATATCTACGGTGTGGCATCACATTAAGTTTGAACCTTATTTCAAGTGATCAGTCACCATCCCATAAAATTTTTAGAATCTTTCAAAAATTCTCAATTGAAACACTTCATATTATTCGCATTAATGCTGAAAATTGGTTGCAGGACCTTAATGACAAAACCTTACATGAGTTTGTGCGAGCTGTGCACAAACTCATGTAAGTTCAGGCCTTCACACCCTTCAACACACCCTTGAACACCTTCGTGTTGTGGTGGCATCTATATATATATAAAACTCAAAGGTGACTGACTGACTGACATAGATATCTATCAACGCACAGCCCAAACCACTGGACGAATCGGGCTGAAATTTGGCATGCAGGTAGATGTTATGACGTAGGCATCCGCTAAGAAAGGATATCTCGATATTCCCACGGGAACGGGAACAACGCGGGTAAAACCGCGGGCGGCCGCTAGTTGACTCATATTCTATCATCTAGCCATCGTAAGGTTAAAGACCCTGAACACGACTATAGTGAGTGATAACTTGTTTTCTTGTCAGGGGCATAGGTAACAAACTTCCAAATATCCCATAAACAGTAAAATTAATCATTTTCACATGCTGCTTTTAACACAAGCACTACTATGCTAAACTAATCCATGATCTAAAATAACATACACTTTTTCATACAAGTATTTACCTACTTGTGAATTAAGTCTTAGAGAATCAAAATTTTTTGATGATATATTATTAAATAAACTCAAAGAACATGCAGAACAGAGAGTAGACTTAAGTACAACTTCACTACAACATTAATTTCAATGCTAAATTCTAAACACTTACTAAATTGTGTAAAATGTAGGAAAATCCCAGGCCTTGAAGTTTATGAGAGTACCTACTCATTGATAGAAGATTTATATGCAACAAACACTAGGCATTGGGTTTAATGTCTGAACAATGTACTCATGAACATAAATTGCCAGAGATACTACAGCTGTTGTCATATTTTATGATAACAGTAAACTGGGTTTTTTATAATGGTTTTGACTTTTCATACTTTGAGGCGAAGACATACTTCCTTTCAAAATATTCCATTATAACTAAATGCAGTAGTTTTACAAAAAAAAAAATGAAAATATTTGAGAGTGGTGGCACAGTGTGTCTGTGGTTCAAAATTGTTCCTTTTTTCTCAAGTGTGTGATTAAGCAAAAATCCAATATTGTATAAGAAAAATTATGACAAAGATGTTTAAAAAATACTGACAGGTTATAATATGCTTTATACTGGCACCATATCACCAATTTAATGTAAACAATCATTTTTAATTGATGAAAACAAAAACTCTAAGACGAAAAAGACTTTTTAAGGTTAAAATTAATTCATTACAACTATAGTGAAGTTTACAAATATACTTATTTACCTTTTTACTGTTATGACAAGGTTATTAAAGCTAGCAATATTTTTTATGCAAATGACAGAATCTTTTATTAAGTAAAGCACAAAATCAACTTATATTTCAACAAAAACATCTAAAATCTGAAATGATTTTGAACTTTAACAGTCTTTTGCATTGTTTGGCAGCTTGTCATATCATAAATATTTATGTTGAGTAAGTAAACTGAAAACAAATCTTCTATAAAATTTTATTTACCAACCAACTTAATATTATATTCTCAGTGTCAAAACCAGAAAAAAAAACAAGAAATATCAGAAAAACTAGTCATACATAATTATCATAGGTCACTGTCTATTAACAGGGATACATAATTATCATGCAAATGACGAACATTATCAGATTTGAGGCGGATAGACTCCATTATCTCTGAAGGTCATAGTCGATGTTTACGTTATATGTTATTGCTCTGTGCTATTTCAATTTTCGTGCTAATAACAAAAGAAAGTGTAAATAAAGAAAGTGTAGCACAGTGTATTATGAACCCCATTTTTGTTGCATGTGCTTTTTCTTCCAGAAATTGAAAGTTTTTATCATTTTAAGCACACTAGTAAAACTCCGGCATTGATATGACGAATAGTTTTTGAGAAAAAAAAATTCAAAGTTAGCTTATATCCGGGTCTGAAAAATCACAAAATTAAATATTGCGACAAAATTAAAATATATTTCTGAATTTTGATTGCGTCTATCAAACAGACATAAAATACCAGATATATCTGCAAAATTGGGTCCTTCTACCTGCAATGGATAACGAAATATCAAATATTTTGTCATTTTTCTTTATAATTTTTTTACTCCTCCATAACGCAGTATTAGCAGATGACTCGTAGATAAATCGAAACCTTGGAAAGACCACTACCCATGATATTTATTTCGTAAGCTAATTCAGCGTTATGTACAAGTAATGGGCATTTCAATTTTTATCCGGATATTTTGGTACTAGGGTGGTCACTAGAGATTAGAATCCGGATCATGAGATAATAAATTTTTTAAAGTATCATTTTATTTTAAAATTGTCGTTCGGGATATTAATTTCTCATTCCTACTTCTTTTTAATCTTGATTTTTAACCGACTTCATATAAAGGAGGTTATTAATAATGTTTTTACACATGTATGTATTATCTTTGTATGTAGTCTGTATGTACGCGTATTTGTATATTTATTTCTCTAAACCTAAAAGAGCGCTAGCGATGATTATATTTTAATTGGTTTATGTATTGTTTCACTTAGCAAATAGTGACAGTTTAATCCAAATCCATTAATATTGACTCGAATAGATTTTAATGTACTGTTTGTCGCTATTTCGATGAAATGCTATGGTGACATGGGAAGGAGTCCGCCCTCGTTAGGGGAAAGCTAAAACCCCATGTCATTACACGTAGCATGGAGAAACGGGGGCGAGGCATCATGGAGCCGTTCCAGACCGTTCATATTTGCTGGTATAAGGCTAAACTCAATAAATTAATTTGATTCTTGATTTGAAAAAAATATTAATATCCGGATATAGGAAGGTGACAACCCTGGACAAAAACTAAAATTACTGATTATTTTTACATAACGCTGAATTAGCATACGAAATAAATACCATGGGTAGTGGTCTTTCCAAGGTTTCGATTTATCTACGAATCATCTGCTAATACAGCGTTATGGAGGAGTAAAAAAATTATAAAGAAAAATGACAAAATATTTTATATTTCGTTATGCATTGCAGGTAGAAGGACCCAATTTTGCAGATATATCTGGTATTTTATGTCTGTTTGATAGACGCAATCAAAATTTAAAAATATATTTTAATTTTGTCGCAATATTTAATTTTGTTGTTTTCCGGACCCGGATATACGCTAACTTTGAATTTTTTTTTCTCAAAAACTATTCGTCATATCAATGCCGGAGTTTTACTAGTGTGCTTAAAATGACAAAAACTTTCAATTTCTGGAAAAAAAAGCACATGCAACAAAAATGGGGTTCATAATACACTGTGTGTAGGTGTGGTTTTTATCTAAACAATTTGGACATGTAAACAAAACTTTAATCACTATTTCAATTGAAAACTTCGCTACTTAGTTTCATTGTTTTGTTTGTTATTTCTACAGCTCAATTATGTAGAAATCATTTTTTAAAGTTTAGGAGTGATTTTTGAATAGAATGTACAATATTTTTGATTAAAATCTTGTTTACATGGAAGCACAGAAAGTACAAAAGAGTTATTACCCATTTACGCAACATAATAACATAAGAAAAGCGGATAAAAAGCGCCAGCTAGTCACAAGACACACTACATATTTTTTAAATATCTTACGGGTTTACGATGACGAGGGACCCTCGGTCCATGATTGCCGCGGTCCCAATCTCTCATGCGAGTCAACGTGTTTAACAACACGCCCGTGGAACACGTGCTTGACTCACACCATTCAAGCTTGCCAATGTACTAAATTAATGTCTAAAAATAAATCACAATGCGAGCGAGAGAGGTTATTTTACAATTAGCTTGGAACCTCTGACTTGTAGCACTAAAGCACTGCACGTGAGCACATCCCATGAACCCGGCGATGACTAAGCCAGCACTGAAATACGTAACTTATGCCTCGTAATTTATATTGACTGGAGCCAGCTGGGCAAACAAACAATTCGATAGGTTACAAACACACGTATTACCTATCTGAACTGGCGGAGCTGGGTGTCTCAAATTTGTTCAGTTTTCCAGCCATAACTTGTAGTCACAACACGATATTTTACTATAAAATTGTGCTAGTTTTAATTAAATACTTTGCGTTACCAGCACACGCAAGTGCTTGGCTTTGACACAGATCAGTAATTTATAGCAAGCTATAGATGCGACAGCTTCTTTGCACCTTAGTTCCTTGTACCCAGTTTTGGCGCTGTAATCGCTACAATTGTATGACGTATGGTTTTGGCATTGACAATTTTGACAATTGACTGCCATATTGGCTTGATAGTGATGAGACTAAACTCGATAGTACGTTTATAGATATCGATAATTAGTGATGTCCGATTTTTTATCGACAATCATAGGTGTTCTACTATTTTTAATTCACTAAGATATTATTGTAATAAAATAAAACCCATTTTATGATACAAACATATTTATTTTCTTATTTATTTATACATCTCTTTCTTAATCTGAATGTTTGGTATTTTTTCCATGCACTTTTTTGGGGATCATTTTTTGGGCCTTCCTGGTCATCATCTTTAAGGATGTACTGGATTCTGGAAAAATAAATTATAGTGTACAACAACTGTATTGTACTAAGATAGTACCGGTTTAGGCAGCTTAATATATTTTTATTTACAGCTTCTTTATTATGAATATCATATATTTTGGTATTTTTAAATAAATTGAAAAAGACTTTTTGAAAACAGTTACTTATTTATCAAAAGAGGGTAGAACCAACAAAATAAATACCGACCAAGTATTTTTTTGGGTTAGTGTTAAAAAGTATGTTTTTTTTATAACCTATGATTATGAAAATGTATGTAACGGTTAAATGATAATATTATACCAATAATAAACAGTTCTCCTTTCTAGTAATTAGTAAAAGAGGCGTAAAATATAAAAGCAATACTCCCCCGGTAAATCCGTTGTCGATTTGAAGTTGTTAATGTTGTACACTGACAGCCGGCCGGTGAAAACAAGTCGATATAAAATACTTGTTTATTCAATAGGTACTGAGCTGATAACACTTATCCTGGGTATTTGTCCACTTATTTCACTAAATATACGTAGCACAATACATTTTAGCACATATTTCCTATTAAAATACAATAAATTAATATCAGCTGACGATTTGACGTCTGTCTTTTGGTGGCCATGGCAAAAAAGAAAAAACTGGAAAAAACGTGGAGGTGCCATATGTGACGTATGTCAAACAATCCACAGATTAAAATTCAAAATGGCGGTGAAACCCAAGCAGCCTCCCGCGACCGCAGCGCCAAAACTGGGAACATGGAACTAGAGCTGTCACAGCCGTGGGCTTTGACGTTTGCAAATTTCGTTCTGAAACGGAGCGATGTTGATTTGACATTTCGTTTCCATTTATTTCAGCGACTGTCATTTTTGCTGTTTTATATAATGAAATTAAATATAACAGCTATGCTTAATACGTATATTTATTAATTTTATGTACATTTTGTACGTTTGTCAGATAATAGAGACATTAAAATGAGTTTTATTTGGTTATTTTATAATAATAAGTGTTCTAAGTTCCAAACCTTTCTAAACGATTCCACAGTAGGCGTTCCTTTACAAGTAAAATTTATTCATGATCATGAAATCAATAATTCTTAAATTACAGAAACAACAAACAGAAACTACTTTTGGTATAAAAGCAATCATAAATTATATTATTGAGTATGATGTAACAAGTTAACACTTTTGTTATAGGCTTTAATGAGAAATAATGACAATTTCATATTTTAATGATTTTGCTAATGCGTTTTTGTAGGGGTTTCGCCTGAAATGTTTACTCTTTGATTGTATAAAAAGTAAATTAGATAAGTAGATGGACATGTAAATATTTTTACATATCTCTTGCTCTGTAAGTAGTCACTTACATCCCTGAATGCCGGGGTGTATGGATATCATTACAGCATAGGTTTTTGAATTTGAAAAAAGAACTGTCATACTCATACTGCAAGAAGAATATTTTTAAAAAGTTAGGTAATTTTTTTTTTCTCTCGAATCGGAATCAAGACAATTAATTATATTAGAATTTATGAAGATTTTATTTTAAATATCGAACGATTTGTTTCGCAGTCACAATGTATGTTAGTTGAAATCTATTTAAAAATCGAACTGGCCAGCACGATTTGACGCGCTTGCGTGCCATAAAATCGTGAAGAGTAAAAAAGGCAGTCGACTAGCTAGGCGCTAAAGTATTTTTTTTTTCGTGTTTTGGAGTTCTTTCTCAAAAGTTAAGTTTTTTTACTTACCTCACAATCGATATGTAAAGCAGAGTGTTTACCTCGGGTGTAAGCATCAATTGCATACTCGGGCTAATTAGCGCCCTCGCTGCGCTCGGGCGCCAAAAACCTCGTATGCAATTGATGTCATACAGCCCTTGGTTAACAATCTACTATTACATATCTCTTGCTCTGTAAGTAGTCACTTACTTCCCTGAATGCCGGGGTGTATGGATATTTGATGGATATCATTACAGCATAGGTTTTTGAATTTGAAAAAAGAACTGTCATATGTACTCATAATGCAAGAAGAATATTTTTAAAAAGTTAGGTAATTTTTTTTTTCTCTCGAATCGGAATCAAGACAATTAATTATATTAGAATTTATGAAGATTTTATTTTAAATATCGAACGATTTGTTTCGCAGTCACATTGTAGGTATGTTATTAAAAATCAAACTGGCCAGCACGATTTGACGCGCTTGCGTGCCATAAAATCGTGAAGAGTAAAAAAGGCAGTTCGACTAACTAGGCGCGAAAGTAAATTTTTTTCGTGTTTTGGAGTTCTTTCATAAAAGTTAAGTTTTTTTACTTACCTCACAATCGATATGTAAAGCAGAGTGTTTACCTCGGGTGTAAGCATCAATTGCATACTCGGGCTAATTAGCGCCAAAAACCTCGTATGCAATTGATGTCATACAGCCCTTGGTTAACAATCTACTATTTTATTATAGCCTGCGCTAGTACTATTTGCCTCCTTTTCCGTGGCAATAATGCCCAGAGATATTAATATTGTTTATTACCTCATTATGAAAGGCTTTGTTGGTCTAATCGGTTTAGTACCCTGGATTGGGCACAATTTGTTGTTGTATTTTCAGGCACATCTCGTGCTTGTGATTAGTGATTACCAATTCACATTTATAAATAAACTAGCGGCCCGCCCGCGGCTTCGCCCGCGTGAACTATAGGACGTTATCCCGCGGGAATTGAACTATAGGACGTTATCCCGCGGGAATATCTTGTATATTGTAGCCTATGTGTTATTCTGATGAATAAGCTATATTATTGTAAAGTTTCATTAAAATCAATTCAGTAGTTTTTACGTGAAAGAATAACAAACGTGCATCAATCCGCTCCCGGGCCGGTACCGCCGCAACCGCTATGTCCCTGCATTTTAAATCTGCAATATCTTCGAAACTATTCATTTAAATTACATGATGTAAACGGCCATATTGATCTATATTACATGCACAATTTATTTATGGTACTTTATTGGATAAGGATTAATACTGTATTGCTTAAAATCACTTTTTCGTAAATAAGCCATTATTTTATCGTAATAAGTAAAGGAAAATGGTTATTGTGGGTTATCCTTAAGAGATAGACATATACCATCGCGGACTTTTTTGTAAAACTTTTTAAGGTGTACAATAGTGTAATACATTATTTTGATCTATCTGGTAGGGTTCAGCCAGCGTTTGCAATGTAAGCGCAAAATATGTGCTTATTTACGACCTTACACTAAAAACCTCTAAAATTATCAGTGTTTCTCTACTATATTATGCATGTATTATACATATAAACCTTCCTCTTGAATCAGTCTATCTAATAAAAAAAACCGCATCAAAATCCGTTGCGTAGTTTCAAAGATTTAAGCATACAAAGGGACATAGGGACAGAAAAAGCGACTTTGTTTTATACTATGTAGTGATAATTAAATATCTCATTCACACAGCGCCATCTAGCCCCAAACTAAGCATGAGCTTGTGCTATGGGTGCTAGACAACGGATAAACATTACTTATATACTTTTTTAAAGTTGTAAATACATACATATTATACATAGAAACACCCAGACCGATACAAACAGACATGTTCGTTCATGCACACAAAAATGTTTGTACCGTGCGGGGATTGAACCCGCAACCTCTGGTGTAACAGTCGACTTCTCGACCATTACACCAAATGGCTCGTCAATTTGGCCAGCCGTGGTGGTTAAAATGGAGATCTTTGCTTTGTATTAGGGAATTAATAGGCTAATACTAGTTTTTTTACTTTTATCTCACTAAATAAACTTACTGAGGTACTTTGCAAGTACTATGTTGTATCGTAACTTCCACGATGTTTTGCACTGTATCTACCTAGAATTTTTACACCGCCGTTAAATATTTAACGTTGAAGCCATGATTTACGTCTAAAACATTTTTATCGTCTCGCGAAGATATCTCCGCAGTCAGAAAGGAAATTGAATCAATATCACTGTCTGAATTTCTCAACTGCAATTCTGATTTATATCAGAAAACTCATTTCAATTTATTATACTTATTACTTACCAAGGGGTTTGATAATTTATTTTGTATTAAGCTTAGGATTTTGGAACATAACTAAGGTTTGTAATCGGTTGAAGTTGCAGGTTCGATTTTTCGGCGGGCATGATACCTTTTTTTTACCGGTCTGGATGTTTTTATTTACCAAAGTTATCCAGTGTATTTACAAAAAAGGCATGAAAAAGTTTATTTTAATTAAATAAAAAATATATTTTTATGAAATTTGGTTTTGATGATTTTGTTGCTTAATGTGATGCAACTTCTTTTTATCTAAAAAAAAAATAGCACATTTATGCGGTATAACGTAGTCGAGTGTAATCAACGCGAGCGAATCTAATAAATAAGTCATTTAATCAAACGTATTACGCAAATCTTCGCAATCGAGGCAAGCTTTAAGTCCACAACTTACATCACTAGAACGGGGAAATCGATTTAAACAAACATTATTTGCGATTAGAGTTCTAAGCTCACGGTCGACCGCACACCCTGTGTAAATATTGGGGATTAATTGAGGATTTATGCGAAGTTTCCTCACCTTTGATCGGGATTATTATATAAAATACTCATTTAGTTTCACTGAGTAGAAGCCATACTAAACATTTAAAGGGGAACTTAACAAAGTCAAAGCCAACATTTCTTTTTTAAGGCTACCAAATAGCACTTATAAATCAGAGTAATAAATGGTTCTACGTACGTTTGGAACGTTAATAATTTAGATAACAGTCTTTTCCATATGATGTGCCTGTTTAAAAGGTAATGGACTGGAATTAGTAACTCATAGTAGAAGCTTTCCAATCTTTGAGTTTGCAGACCATAGGATCCAACAGTAGTGTTCTATTCCACCACCAGGATATAGTAAAGCATTACCGTCGTTATAAGTAGGGATGGATGTTCGGAAGCCACAGTTTTCATGCAATCGCTTATTTGAAATGTAAGTATATGGACAGTTGTTACATGTGTCTTTCAAGGGGACATTTAATAGTCTAATTAACTCCATGGAAGTTTGGGATTATTAAGTACTTAATAGCTTTCTGTCCTGACTTCGCATGGTTGAAAATAATCGTAAACCTGGACAAGATTTTTTTGGTATAATAAATGCATCATGAAGCAGGTGTAGTGCCTAAAAACGTATAAACATGAGTGATGTATAAGCAAGGTGTTGATAAAATTTAAGACTAAAAATAATACATTTAATTGTTATAAGTAACAATGGCTATTAATATACCTAATACCAGGCTTTTTTTTCAGAACTAAGCTTTTACCCGTCACTCGTTGTAATTAATAAATAATTACATCGGTAATAATTACAATAAGTATAACCACAAATTATGTAGTCCGACTGTCCACTTTGTAGATGAACTTAGGAAATTCTGTAATCAACAGCTGGTACGTATTTGCAACCATAGCAGAGCTTAAAGTTACAGATAAACTTAAGCTTTATTTAACTGCGTCCCGCGGACACCCGCGGCAATTACACAACTTAGCCCATTTGCATGTTGCGCCGGAGTTCCAGCCAGACGGCGGCGAGGGACTTCCGAATTAGACAAGTTTCGAAATCTTCTGAATTTGTTCGGATATTGCTGCCAGCACTCACAGGAAAGAACTTTTTTTGGACAATCATGGTTTTATGGTTTGCGTTTTTTTATGAGAGCAATAGCAAAGCTGTATGTACAGTCAAAAGCAAGTCAGACTATACACTTTGGACTTTGTACCACTCTTATGTCGGGGGCATAAGTGCTATTATCGAACTGCAAGTGTTTACCGTGATGTGCTGTTGACCGTACGGTTAACGGCACATCACACTTATGCCCCCGACATAAGAGCGGTACAAAGTCCAAAGTGTATAGTCTGACGTGCTTTTGACTGTACTTACCAAGTCAAGCCGGCCCATTTCGACTGACATACAGGAATTTGTCTGCAGCATGACTCTACCACACTTAGCATGGCTCTATCACACGACACTTTTAAAAGTTTTAATGCCAATACTTAGTAACACTATAAAAAACAGCATCTACATTTAGCCTTATGAATTAAACGATTCCTTGTTTATCCCCAAAGTAGCAGTTTCACAAATCCCTGTAATGAATTTTATGTTGAGCGGGTCGTGTTGAATCACCGCCGTTAAGTAATTACGCCGGCCGCAGCCGCACGGCCGCGATCCGAGAAACGATCGACATCAATAACCTCTTATATCCGGCGATTTGTTTATTTAAAGGGTTAAAGGGACTTCAATGCTGGGGGTTGTAAGTTTGAATGAATTTTCCAGTAGGTCAAACAACTGGATGTCGTAGGAATATTTATTTTCCCTTGGAGTTGAGGCCAGTTTCACCACTTACAGATAAGTTGATAATTTATATCTGTTAGGCAAATTAAATGCTGCCTCTTTTGTAAAATTTCGAAAAAAGTAAACATCAACATTTGAAATCACAAAAAAACTAAGGTTCTGAAATAGTGTAAAGAATATAGATTTTGCTTTTACAAGCCTTTTTTGGAGGAGAATGCGTTAAGCATCATAACCACAGGCTAGATAGACCTGCAGCTGTGTTTAAATCGAGACTAAAGCATCCCAGTACCCCCTAAACTACCCCGGTTTCTCCTTTCCACCCGATTGGGACGAGCTGATTCCTGCCTTGTAACTATTAACTAGCCCAGATTTCACAAGCTTAATCTCTCCCGACTTCAGAATAAGAAGCTATTGGATGCAGTTTTCGTCCTCCCGCTAACTGCTGAATTCACTCCGGCTAATGACATTACCATCCCGTTTAACACTGCTTTGTTTTAGATCCATTTAATTACATTTAAACTAGACCAACAAATTCAGCTTATGTGCCTCACTTCGAGTCGACTGATTTACAATTAGTTCACGTTTTTGCAATCTTTAGATATGAGACAGGCACGCAGCCCATCTGATGTACGTTTACCATTGATAATGCTGGCTATTTCATTGCAAAAAAAATATCTGTTGTTGCACCTATGCTTACTTATAGACTAATCGTAGATGGATGTTTTTGTATGACTTTACATGACAACTAAAGATTCAGGTTGACACCATCTGAAACAACTCTATTAGGTACATAAGCTTCATAGATTGGGATTTATCGAAAACCGAAGTTGTAAAATAAAAAGCCATAAAGTCTTCTCAAGCAAACTTCGCCGACGCATAAACCAGGTGGCTCGTAGGATTTACTTTCAATTTATCTGGAGTGCGAGGTGTCCCCGGTTCAATCCCCGCCCGAATTTATGTGCCCAGGGCTCCCGAGATGCGATGTGCTTTTTGCTCTTTGATGACACTGTAATCACTTGTGGAATTATTCTTGTGAAATTGAGAATTGGGGATTTACGTACGCGTAAGGGTAAGTATTTGAAATTGGTATTGTCGTGACAGTCATCTTCGCAACCAATGATATATTTTTTAAAGTCATACAAAACACCTCGATGATGTGTCGGTTTTTTCGGACACAGTTCGGGTTTGTGATCATCAGTCCGTAATTGGCAAGTTTTGTTATTCAGCCAGTATCCGTCATTGTAACGATAACTTTATTACAAGGATGGAGGCCTTTTCCCTGAAGTGGGACATTAATTTAGGCTGAAAAATTACATAAATCATGCATCTTTTTCAAATTCATTGTAGGTATTTGGCCAGTTCCAAGTCTTACTGACGATTCGGACAATTTGTCTTTATTTAAAAAGTTTTAACTTAAATCTGGCTGAAAACACCAGTTAAATTTACAAATCTATCTTTAAAAAAAACGAGAGTACCTACACTACCTACTGGCCGCAAGATTCGAACATCGCATTATTCAAAAGAATTCAAATCTAGTCTAATTCGGAAGTCCCTCGCCGCCGTCTGGCTCGGAACTTCGGCGCAACATGCAAATGGGCTAAGTTGTGTAATTGCCGCGAGTGTCCTCGGGACGCAGTTAATTAAAGCTTAAGTTCATCTGTAACTTTGAGCCCGGCTGTGGTAGCCAGCGATATGGCTGTTATGGTACATGGCAAACAGTATTAGTACACTTAACAGTTGTTTGAAGGAAATCTTTCTAAGGTTATTTAGATTTTCTAAGTGCGTAATATTAAATTAGATTTATTCTATCTACTGCCGACCTCTTTCTTCAAATTACAACGACTGTATGTACCATAATAATATGGTCTTTATATTACACCCGATATTTTATTGCCTTGCATTTTTTAAATATTTTACCCAAAACTTCCGATTTCAATATTTTTATCTTTAATTATTATTTATTTATATGGCACCTTAAATTGCTTATTAAAATAATGTACAACTTTCTTTTTAAACTTAATCAGAACACAAGTTCTGAAAAGCTTAATTTTTTTTTATCTCTGGACATTATTCACACATCGCCATCTAGCCCCAAACTAAGACTAACAACTAGACAACGGATAAACGTTACTTATATACTTTTTTTATGTAAATACATACATAATAATATTATACATAGAAACACCCTGACCGATACAAACAGACAACTGGTCTGGTGTAATAACCGACTTCTGAAGGCGCAGTTGAGCAGTATTGCATAGAAGTTTAAATATTAAATTAAAATAAATGTAGTTCTTCTCGTTTGAGGAGCATCGGAACAAAAAACGATATATCCAAGTTACCGTATTTTACACAAATTAGAAAAAAGTTAAAGGAATTATCGGTTTTTGATACGACAACTAGAAACTGAACCTCCTTAGATATGTATGTGTCGGGTTTTGATTAGACCACTGTTTTGTGATATTTTTTTAAAGCTGGAAATGTCTGTTTTTGAATAGATTTCTTTCCTGATGTGTATGTATGGGTATGTAATACAACATTTTGCAACGGAAAAAAAATAAAAAAAAATAATGGCATAAATGCGACATATCGGTTTTTGTTCCGACGCTCCTCGTTTGTAGTAAGCAATTCCTGTATTTACAGGATAGCAGACAGACGAATATCCGCCACTGAGCGGAGATGGAGGCCATACAATTAGAGGGAGGGGGATGTTACACTTCCTTGTATATTTTTATTTAATTTCAGTTGATATCATTGGGATTCTCGATATCAATATTTTTTAATAAATTTCGCGGTGGCTTGTAAAACTTGAAAACTTTGTGTTCTTTTCTAGAGCAATGAGGTACTTCCTCCGAAACATCGCCTCCAAGTTTTGGCCCCACATGGTTTATCGTTGCCATCTTTGTTATTTTTGATGGGCGGGACATGACAAACGATCGGCTGAATCAAACTAGCTAAACCAAAAATCAAAAATCAAAAATCTGTATCTATGTACGAAAAACGTAAGCCATTAAACTGTTACCATCTTGTTAGGTTTTAAGATGTGCATTAATATGTAATATGAAAAAAAAATACAAATTCACAAGAATTGCATAATATTTTAGTTATCTTTCATTGTTTTGATTTCGAATCCAACATATTATAATATCGCAAACGTATTTATTTTCATTTTGAAACAAAGATCAAAGATTTCATAATCTAATTTTTAAATTTAATTTACTCGTATTATAATTATTTATCTAAGTAATTTAGTAAATATAAGTAACCCCGTCTAGCACTTAACACAACTTATTTTTACTGATTAAATAAGTAAATTTTCTGATGGCTATAATTATGTGCTTTGATTATAATATAAGAATAAAAAAAATATGCTTAATCTACTTCCACTCTATTTGTCTAAAAAAATGTCTTCGCCATTTTTTTTTAATTCGCCTTTTCCCTGACGCAATCACTCCCGGCAGGACACCATAAAATTCGCCCGGCTGCCGGCAATCTCCTCGTCAGTCTCCATCTACTCCCGGCTGCCAGCATACCTCTCCATCTGACGCCATGGTTCGCCCGGCAGCCAGCTCACATAAAGACGCACTTATACATTTTTAATGTCCATCACTTTATCAGTTTGTCTGTATCACTTGTTTTTTATTTTTAATTTAAATTTTCCACACATAATTATTTATTCACTAATTTATTAATGCGCAGCACTGCCCAAAGGCAGCACTGGCAGGGTCGCCATGTAAAGGTGGGACGACGGGAGACGGATTGAAACAAGTGTTCGTGCGCACTGTAGGTTTAATAGGAGGGTTACAATAAAATTAGAATAACATAAGCTTATATACTAATTACCGGGGTGCGGTGACGTACACACTACACCATGCCTAGCCATTGCCAAAATAATTTTTGTTGGCATATTTAGGCAGTATATTAGTTTAAAAAGGAACTAGATACTTAAATAACTTTTAAAGTGATCCCTCACTTTAAAAGTTACTTACAAAATATTTATAAAAACATACTCGTAACTAGGGAATGCAATCTCGATCTCGCGAGATCTCGTTTTCGCGAGATCTCGGCCTTTTTTTGCGAGATTGAATCTCGGTCGAAAACAGGACGAGATCTCGCGAGATTAACGAGATTGCACTCGAGCACAAAAACCTTTTCGAAGCCCGAACTGACACGGTCGGACTTGCGATCTGTCGGTTTCGTTTGGTGCGGGTGAGGCGGCGGCTTAAGATAGTGGTCGTGGGAGGTGTCTCTCAGTTTCGTTCGTGTCGGGCGTGCAACAATGAGGCTCAAACAATGTTTGAGCCTTGATCATCGAAGGAGGATTGCTTGCCTCTCTGTCTTTTACAAACTCTACTTTGGCGAGTGTTTTTCTCAACTGCACGACTTAATTTCGCCAGCTCCGTTCCATCACTGAACGACTAGACTGAGAGACTCCATCCGTATGCAGTCGAGAGAGAGTCTAGACCACGGACTAAGCGATTTGATTCGTCTTTTTTGACACGGACTGCGCGGGAGTGGAACATTTTGCCTGGGTCAGTCTTTCCTACCTATCCATTATAACTTGGGGCTCTTCTTTTCCTAAGCAAGTGCTCTCTATTGTAGACCGCATAGTTGTTTAACATCAGGCAACTGTGTGGTCAAGTGCTGGCTTAGTTCAAACATTAAAAAAAAAATATTGAAAAAAATCGTAAAAATAAATATACTGGTTTCTGATGTTTACGCGGTTACTACTCAACTTAAAACTGATTAAAACTCGCGATATATTCTACATTTTAAATTTAAAATCCGACGTTTCGACCACTTTTCAACAGTCGTGATTACGGATTTTAAATGTAGAATTTATCGCTAGTTTATATCCGTTTTAAGTTATTTTATTTCGTGAAAATAAATGTTTATCTTATAATACTTATGATTTTTATTATAATTTTATCCTAATGTAATCAAATATTGTGATTATTTGCAAAAAAAACACGCAAAACTGCCAATCTCGCGAGATCTCGATTTTAGCGAGATCTCGCAGCACTGATATTCATAATCTCGCGAGATCTCGCTTGAGCCCTAATCTCGCGAGATTTGCATTCCCTACGTAACATACCAAATGGCGTACCTATTTGGTATTCAATCCCACGATCTCTATGCGCCAGTATTCGTGGGTGTTTCTAATACTCATAACACAAGTAATGTTGTCCAGTAATATGTTTATTATAATTTAAGTATAAATACCACTTTTAAACGAATCATCTGACATTTTGCTTACCGCCATTTTCCTAGCCGCACCGAAGGCGGGAAATTCATTGCAATCGAAAATCCTTTGATTCGCGCGCGTTTTCGAACGGCATTCGTTCGCGTCGCGGAAATAAGGTTTATTTCACTTTTTAAACAAATCTTGTTTGCCGGATTTATTTATTTCGTATTGAAACTTCTTTGTTCTGTCGTTCCCTGTTTTCTATTATAGGTAGCGATGGGTGAAAAGTAAGTTGGTTTGTTTATAGTACCTAAACACACTTTGAGCACATAAAAAGTAGTTTTTTGTTCGAAATAAACCCTTTCGATGTTTTATTTTTGTTCTGTAAGATATTGTAACATGCGGTATTTTTGTCAAAAACTAAAACAACACTGTTGTTATTTGATTTGATTGATTTTATGTGACCGACGCGAAACAATTAAAACTACTTCTAGAGTGCTCTATAAAATATTATTACATGCACTATGTAAAATAAATTAGATAAAGATCACAACACAAAAAAATGCCCTGATATTCTCAAGAGACCAATTTTCTTTAGAAAATCACAAATGCGTATTGCAACCCTCTCAGAACTGGTAAATCTTTATCCACTCAACCCTTAACAGAGATAATAACATCCTCGAAAAAAGTTCCATCAATCGTCGTGAAAAATCATAAAATCCTTTTGTAGATTTATCATGGGCGTGACGTATTGCCTTCCGCAATTCCGCCCATTGAGTTTGGCGTGATTCGATTTACTTTTTAAACCGGGAATCGGTTCAGAACATCCTTGTTCTGAACCGATTCCCGGGTTAAAAAAGTAACTTAAACAAGCTCCTGCTTGTAACATACATGGAAGCTGTACGTCGAACATTAAATTGAAGACAAGATTTGTAATCTTAAAAGTTTTTAGTCTTCAGATTTTGGCATGAACCTATACTTAAAGTAAAGTAAACAAAAGTATCAGCCTCTTTTCCACTGCAGGACAATGGCCTCCATCCTTGAAATCATGTTAACGTTACAATGATGGGTACTGAACTACTGACTGACTAAATCACCATGCTTGCCAAACATGCGGATTAGTGATCGCAAACCCGAGCAGTGTCAGAAAATACCGACACAAAGTTAGCTCGATTGAACCCAGGACACTTTAAGACCATCGAGGCTTTTAGTTCAAAGGGCGGTTTGTCTGCAAAAAGATGGCGTCGGTTTCGGTGGGAAATGCTTCGTGTAATTCCCAAAATTTTTGAATGCGTCTACCTACAACGCGAGTTGTGGTGTGCGGCGCTTTAAGAACACTTGAGTCATCAAAATATACATGAAAATGGCAGCAGTTATGCTGAAACAGAAGTGTATTGCCAGTTACACTGCCGCGCTAACACGCGGCAGTACAAATACAAATACAATACAATACAAATACGTTTATTTGCTAAGAATAGGTGTACATAAGGTCTTACATTCATCACATACATAATATGTTTATAGTTCACTATTCTGCTTAATTCTAGCATGCAAAATTTCCAGTGAGAAACTCATTGAGACTGTAGAAGCAGCAATCAATAAGCCACTCTCGAAAGCTTTTAATCCTTACATTGACCGATCCCATCTTAAACTTACATGGAACTTTGTTATAAACTTTGATACACATATAATAGCAGCTTTTTTGACAAAATGTAGTTTTTGGGCAAGGTTCCATAACAAGTCTATTACAATTTCTGGTGTTTCTTGGATAAATGTTACTTGCAGTTTTGAATAATTGGGGGTTTTTAATAACAAATTTAAAAATTTCTAAAATGTACATGCTGGGAACTGTCAAAATTCGTAGTTTTGTAAATAACGGCCTGCACGAGTCGTAGGGTCCCTTACAACAAATAGCCCGTATACATTTTTTTTGTGCTATAAAGACCCGGTTTATGTCAGTGCCATTTCCCCACACTAGAAGCCCATAATTCATACTTGATGCTATGTAACCGTAGTATGCGTTCAAAGTTACATGCAATGAAGTAATATGAGTTAATCGTCGAAGGACGTAAACAAATCGATTGACTTTTGCACAAATTTTATTGATGTGACTAGTAAAATTTAAGCTTTTATTAAGTATTATTCCCAAAAACGGTATATTATCTTCAGTCTCAATAGGAATTCCATTGTGTTGTATATTCAAAGTGAGTTCTTTACGTCCTTTTACACTGAAACATAGATATTTTGTTTTGGATAGATTAACATTTAAATTATTCATGTCAAGGTAGTCAATTATATAGTCGATTGTATTATTTATGTCATTTTCATAGGAAATTAAATTATCAGACTTGGAATTAATAATAATAGAAATGTCATCAGCAAACATGACACATTGGTGGTCAGTATATTTGGGTAGGTCATTGATATAAAGAATAAATAAAATTGGGGCCATAACACAACCCTGGGGTACACCAGCTTTACATATTTGATAACTGGAACGGCAGGGCAGCACTACATTGTTGTCATCCGTTTTATCTATTTCTACACATTGATGCCTGTTTGACAAGTACGATCGAAACCAAGACAGTGCTATTCCTCTTATACCGTATTTTTCCAGTTTATCCAATAAAATGTCGTGATCTACATGATCGAATGCTTGAGACATGTCAAAAAAGAGTACAGTGGTATCTTGTTTTGCGTCCAAGCTTAAAATCAATTTTCGAACCAGATCAAAGCATGCTAAAGTCGTTGATTTCCCTTTTTGAAATCCATATTGTTCTGGGGTAATTATGTCATATTTTTTGCAAAAATCCATGATTCTATTTTGCATTGCCTTTTCAAATACTTTGGACAACACGGGTATTAGCGTTATCGGGCGGTAGTTTCCCAGGTCGGTTCTGTCATTCTTTTTATGAATAGGTTTTACTATTGATATTTTCAGTTTATCAGGAAATACACCAGTCTCAAAGGACAGGTTTATTAAGTAAGTCAAAACATAACCTATTTCATTTTTACAAGTTTTTAAAATTTTTGTTGAGACCTGGTCATATCCACACGAATAAGTGTTTTTTAGGGATTGGACACTATTTATTACCTCGTCTACGGATACAGGTTTGAGATATAATGTGTTTGGGGAAGATTCAATTCTAGCTAGTATTTTTTGGTTCGTGTCTTTGTTAGTAATGCATTTGTCGTTTGTTTTGTAGTAATTGCTGAAAGCCTGTACTATTTCATTTGTTTCCAATAATAATTGATTGTCGTACTTTATCGCGGAGATTTCAGTTTGTCCACTTGCGCTCTCTGACTCGTCTTTTATGAGTTTCCAAGATGCTTTGCAAACATTGCTACTGTTTTGGAGATATTTATTGTTACATAATTTTTGTGCATTTAATACACATTTTTTAAGAATTTTTGAATATTTTAAGTACTTATCCTTATTGTGGGTATTTTTATGCTTATAGTACTTAAAACGCAAGAATCTTTTAGTTTTAGTAGATAACTTTAATCCATTTGAGATCCATTTTGGTTTCTGAGATTTATTAGATATTTTTACTTTTATTATAGGGAAGCATGAGTCGTACAGAAAGCAAAAAAAATCGTGAAAATTATTAAAAGCTTTATTCATATTTCCTTCCTCGAAAACGTCTGAGAAAGACAAGGACCGAAGATAAGAACGGAACTTATGTTGGTTCTCACAGCTGAGATCTCTTTTATAAATATATTTATGTGTTACTTGATATTTTATATTTTTTACAGGAAAAGTTAAAAGTTGCGCGGTATCGTGATCAGATAATTGCAGTGGTAGTGTTATTCCATTGCCTCTTTTTACATTGCTTAATATATGATCGATGCAATTTTTTCCTCTCGTCGGTTGGTTTATATGAATTGTTAGACCAAAATTTTCTGCTAGATCATTTAAGTGTTGAGAAGATTTAGTGGTCTCCAACGTATTTATATTAAAGTCTCCAGCAATTATTATTTTATAATTTCTATATTTTGTTGTCAGTTGATTTATTGCTGCTTCTAGCCTAGTTAAAAACATACTAGCAAATCTATTGCTAGATGTATAGGCGCAAATTATAATAAGTTTATGAATAGGAATACTTATGGCACAACATTCAAATATCAGAGGTACTATATATTTATCGCAGCAGTGTATTTCGTTAAAATTTAATTTGTCTTTAACTAGGATGCAAGTACCTCCTCGTTTTGTTTTCCTTGAGTAATTTCCAGCTAATTTGTAATTGCAAACTTTTATGTTTTTTTCATCTCCTTTTTTTATAAAGGTCTCGGTGAAACATAAAACGTCAATAATCGTACCTTTATCACTTAATTCACAAATGGTTAAATCAATCAGATCCTTTTTAGAAAGGAACCCAGCTATGTTCTGATGAAGTAATGTAAAGTTACTTAAATTTGGAGAGCTCTCCTCCCCTACAAGAACAAGAAGAAGAAAGGGCGGTTTCCAGGTAGATTTTATAAGCTCCTTGGCCTAAAAACAGGCATGTGATTATTGTGATCGCACACTCAACTGCTATTTGAATCAAGTGTTGCGCATCATTCGAATATTGCAAGACTTGAATGATTGACAGACAGGGGGATGAAGAAAACGAAAAGAAAGAAAAAAGTCATAAAGACGCAAATCGCGGCGAGTTCGCCCCTTTCTGGACAAGGTAAAAGAATTAAAAAATTGTGGCACACAGAGTAAAAGGCTCGCCACAAACGAATACGACTGACATTATAAATTAAGTATTGAAACCTGCACCTGCAAAAATTTATCCATTTTACCATTAGATAGAGCCGAAGGAAGCTCTTTCGGTTTTAATGGGATTTAGGATCTTCTTCAATGTGAATTTAGAATAACATCCGCAGATTTTAACTGCCAAAATTGGCTGTGTTTAAGATACCTTTTCGCAGTCACGATCACGAATAACGACTCTTCGAGTCGGATCTATTCGCGCCACTAGAGCCGACTATTATCCGAGCCACTGGGCCGCGAACTCGCATTCTTATGTAAAACGGTTTCCGAACGCCAGTTCAGGAACATGCGTATTCAAAGCACGCGTTCCAATCTCGCGGCGTTGATTTGCCGCGTTTCTGGACGGGTCATCAGACCAGATTGGCGGGAAAAGTCATTTTGTTTTTTCTTTTACTTTTTTTATTGTTGATTGGTTTCACGGTTTACAGCCAGAATGATAAAACTTTTTGGGTAATTTTAGCGCTGTGGTTAGTCAGGCCAAGCAAGGGTTACTGTAGTACTTGAAAACCTCATTTGAAGGGGATAATTTGGTTTTCTCTAAAAACCTTATACGTACCTTACGTCTTTATCTTGGTGTGAGTAAGGATTTAATAATTTTGGTAGCAGTGATTGGTCCTGGTATTTTATCAAAATAGCTGGCTCTTTCGAATTCTCTTTCATGGAGAACTTGGAGAAGTCAAAAAACTATTGCGTGGCTCTACCACGGTTTTATAGGTAATATTTATATCGTCTATAGACGACGTCATCATACCTTCCTTGTCATCTATTATACCTTCGTAATTGATGGCGGTATAGGCAACTTTTAAACCACTATGCCAAAAATGAGTATGTATGTATATATTTTGAACAATTAAGGAAGGCAGGAAGAGAACCGAAATATTTCATAATAATTTTGCCTGTTCATATTCATTTCCAAAACACGTGCGGAAGATGGTGATACCGCAGTTTCATTTCTTTGTCCGAAAATATTAGAAGTTACGCAGCACGCACTATAAACGCGGTATTGTCGCAGGAACTAAAGGCACATGTGTCGATTATAGCCTGCGACTAGTGTTGTACCAGGATTGTGCAGCACTGAGTCCCGTTTAGATATTAGGTTCAACGAATTTAAATACCATCGTTGTCAAAGATGGATTTATTACTTACCGGAAATACGAAACTCCATCCTTTTTTTGAGTGGAGTGTTGTTCTTGCACTTTTTTACGGAGCACTTCGGCATAGTGACGCAAGGCCGGTTCACGCGCGACTGGAAGCGAATAAGTGCTTAAACCGTGCGTGTTTAAGCACTTGTTTTGCGGGACATTTTTTGAGCGCTGTCAGTGTATCTAGGGTATTTAATATCGTTGATTAGGTTGTATTCTGGCTCTGACAGTTCAGTTAAGACACTTACTGGTCTGTTAGGAGTTACGCAGCACGCAGTAGGTACCTAATAATCGCGAGGTATTGTCGTGGCGATGGAAGCTAAAATTTTAGGTAAAATGTAGGCATTGGTAGCTTCAATACCAATGCTACGTAAACTCGAATTTATAAACATAATTATAATGGCAATCATAAATCAGTTACTGCTTACTAATCTTTAAAATTACTCGTAGCTGTAACTAACTATAATTATAATGTCAGTGCTAATCTAAGCCATAAATCCAATTTAATATATCCCGAAGCTCATTACTGGCTAGTAAGGCACGACAAACGGGTCACTTAGTGGGACACTCGACAAACCACAAACAGCCCTATTTTACGACTGTCCCGCCAATAGTACAAAGCTGTATTGTGCGGTCCTACCGCTATTTCATTTGTCCGCTTATTGCGAAAGTTGTTATCTTTCGTCCCGAATGGTTGGGACTAGTTAATTTTCGAGTCTATTTGTTGTTTCTCGATTAACTCGATGAGATTAGAATCAGGTCCATATTATTCGGAATATAGGTCAACGATTTAAGATTTTTACGCTCGATTCTGCAAATGAAGAGGGTAGAAGAGTCCTACAAAAATAAAATGAAAGGAATTGTCACTTTTGTAAGACGTAAAAATTGGACAAGGTACCATTCGGTGGAGCTTGGAAAAATGTTTATATTCAATTGAAAGCATAGGATAGAATTCTACATCACTCATTTGTGTGAGCAGAGATTACCTATAATATTATTCTATATATTAGACTAACGAAAAATAATTGGACAGAACCGTTTTAAATATTTTAGTCAAGTAACGTGATCAGATGATTAAATATCCTTCCAAAGTTATGAAAATATCTTAAGCACATTTTTGTTATTTTCTAAGAAAAAATATGAACCCTTCAATTTATGAGCGAAACTTAATAAATAATTTGTGTTATTTATCATTCATTGGAATTTCCTTTATAACCCGCCGGAGAAGAAGGAAGATTTCCAACTATTCCTAATAAAAATTAATATTTAACAAAGACTAGGAATTTATCGGAAATATCTCGAGGCTCATAGCTGTCCTCACAAACGCTGCCTCTAGTGCTTCACCAGAGGGCGCTTGAGTAAGACAGTAAGTGACCAGCATAACAAGACCTCCCCCTTAGGTTACTCTCTGGACAAATAGTTGGGTGAATGACCCACGGTGGGTCACCTTGTGTTGGTTAGATCGGATGACAAAAGACGCGGGAAAACAATGGCGGACTGCAAGCTAAAGAGACACGAGTTCTTTTTTTAAATTTCAAATTTTTTTTTCTAAGTCGTTTACGAGGTAAGGTCTGATGTTGCAACAGTAGTGCATTTTTTTGATTTTTTTTAATTTTTAACTAAATTAACAAATAAAGTAAAAAAACCTGCTTTTAATCTTTTATCAGTTAAATTGAATGGTGGTTAGTCTTTCTGTAGAAAACAGATTTTTGGTTACAAGCAAATTATTGGAACTATGGCCAGTTTCACCACTGCACTGTCTGATTTTCCCTTTTTCCGTTAATCACACATGACGCATTATTACTTTTTTGGAAAATTTAGAAAAATATCTGACTCATATAATTTCCAGGATCTTAAGTGACAGAAGTAAAACTTGCTCTACGTTTTTATCACGCATAATCTAAAGAAAGAGTGAACTTCGGAACGTTGGAGAAAATTTATATGAGGGTAGACGCAGAGGGTAGCTGTTGTCAGATGTCGAAAGAAAAATATATTTTTAGTTCAGTTGTTTGGATAGGTATTTGCTGTCTCAGCTTTTTATGTCGTTACATTTTTTTCTGAACTGAATTTTGGTGTTTCCTTGCTGAATATAATTGCAATATGTTATGAAGTTTGACAAAAAAAAATTGTTCTCGGTATTCGTGAAAAAAAAGTTTGGACTTGTATCTTTGTCGGGTATCGTTGTGAATGTGTACGGAAAAACTATGAGATTAATTTATTTAGTTCCGTGTAAGATTTATAATTGTATTGGTATAAAAATTATATTGGTAGGAAAAAAAGTTTATGACGTGCAAAAGAATTTCTTGGTAAATCAAATTGCAAAATAAATACTTTGACTTTGAAATACTTTGACTTTGTGTACATTTTAGTATTTCGAGATTCAATAAAATAAAACGTTTTATATGGGCAAACAGTTTTAGATGACACTGACTATTGTGTTATTTAAAAATCTTTCAAGAATGAATTTTGGTTTGTGGTTTTTGCGGTTGGATTAAGCGTTCATCAGCATCTGAAACCGGTAAGTTTTTGGTTTTTGTTCACACTTTATGGTAATTATTTAAAACGAAAATATCTAATAATTCAAACGAATCGCTGATATTTTGACAGATTTGTCCGCGTTAGTCATAAGAATAAGGTTATTACTACCTATTTTCCTTTTTTACAGTTCTCGTGCAAAGCAAGAAAATTTCTACATTTAACCCAATTCAGGCTAGCTTAAGACACGTTGGTATTCCGAACTAGAACCCCGTTAGCGAGCCCCCGAACTATCCACAGCGTGTAGGCATTAACTCTTATCAATCAAGCGCCACGTGCCACTGATGGGGCGTAAACTGTAATCTCCACACCCTGTATCTATCTAGCTGCTCCATCATTTTGGGATGCAATTTTTTTTCTTCAAGATTCCGACCGACTAAAACTGTTTGACCGTTAAAGGGGAAAGGTTTTTGTGATAATATTATCGTGTTTTTACTCCAAGTTGCGCTTAAGCCTACGGTCCACCTGATGGTGAGTGGCTAAAGATTCTTCGCGCTGCCAACACCATGCCTTCACCAATTTAGAGGATTTACTTATCGACAGAAACATAGTACGTACAACAGTAATTAGATATACTTCACAGTGGTCTTCAGTAACATAAAGGTCCAGATCAGGAAGGCCCCAGATGAGCGACTTATTCGTGTGGAACATCCACTATTTTCTACCTTCTTAAAATATATAGCGATGAGAAAATCTATCTAGCAGCTCAAATGTCCTAAAAACCCCGTCATAATATGAAAGTATGTATTAAGTGACCTGCTTCACTGCTTTAAGATTTACACTGTGACGTCATAGACAATAAACATTCTCAATGTTGTGGCAACCTTTACCACAAAGGTTCTACCCTCAGAAAATTATAGTGAACACGCGAAATTAACGACTGTGAAATCAGGGTCGTACGAGCAAATTGCTCACTTGGGCCGCCATTTTGTGTAACGAGATGCGGGCGCCATTTTGCACCACAGATTATATTGTTGTTTTAAGGTTATGTCCTGAATACAGGGATTTAATGAATAGGGGTGTTGAGTGTTGACACGGAGGGAGCTTTTCCTTTTGTATGAAATTGTTGAAAATAATTCTTCAGTTAAGACATTTTTGTTTCACTTTTAAGTTATTGTCTATGAAGACAATTATTAATATATTTTTATATATGATTCAGTGTTAAATAAAATGATAAAAAAAATATGCAATCTTAAAAGTACGTCCATTAATTCAATAGAAAGCGTAAACCTGGCTTCATTAGTTTGAAGTTTTTTTTCTAATGACAGGTTATCAATGACTAACCTTTTCAACGACATACACTTTTTTAAAGTAAACACCAAGGCAAAAGGCGACGTTTAAAACTGCTCGGCTACCGCAGCTTTCAATAAACATACTTAAGTATGCTTACTAATAATTCGGTGAGAGACAAGTAAAGTACATGCAAGATTTCCAGATTCTCACTAAAGCACTTACTCCCCAAGTTAACAAAACAAGACGTTCGCAATAAAATCGCGGTGAGCAGGCTGTCAATTGGATCGCGATCGCCGGAGCGTTCGGAGGGTATAACGAGGGACACATCTACGAGACCCGTCTAACCCTACGGGGAAATACGTGATGAACACCGAGTCTTAGACGACGCGTTTTTAGAAGTGTTGTAACACTTAGGCCTTCGGCACACGATCCCCGACGGAACGCCAATGCATGTAACTTCATATAAATTACAAATAGCGGGAGATCGGTCACTCCGTCGGGGTACTTTAGTATATGTTCTGTGGTCGCGGTCGGGGACAATATTGCCGAAATATGCCGAATATTTTGGTTCATTCCCGTTCGTCCCACCAAGCATTTTTTCGCTCGCGGCTTCGGCCGCGTGGATTTTACGAAGGTATCACAAAGGAATAGGATATTTGTCCTGGATTTAAAGTAGCCTATATGTGCTATAGCTATCAAACTATTCCCTTACCAAAACGGACAACCGTTGTGATGTGAAAGCAGGGTAAAAAAAACACTTCGATTTATTAATTATCCCATGGAAACTAGCTAGCCTATATCCTTTTTCAAGGCCTAGTCTATATTTGTAACAAAAATTAAATGGCTTTGCTCTACGTTATATTAGATTTATTGACTTTTACATTACCACTAAAATAAAAACCTTGTCGCGTCTCGTTTCGAAATAGAATCACGTATGTTTCAGGTCAAGTATGAAGTGCTCGGCATTTGCAAAATAATCACGTTACCCGCGACACACGCCTCTCTTTCAAAACACATTTTATTTACTTACTTATACTTCACATTCTAGGAAAGATTTGAGAATACGTACTTCGTAGATTCTGCGTAATTTTGTTTCCGTGAAATTCAGGATTGGGCCTTTTTCCGGAATAAAAACTACTTTAAGTGATATTCCAGATTATGTGACATGCAATAAAAATTAAATTCTTATTCGGAGACATACATAATTATGTGTAATTGATTAGGAGTTATGGTTGAGAAGGCGGCTAATGCACCAGTCGTGGGTTTGGTTGTTGTTCCTGCCTGCCATGCAGGAAAGACACTGCTGGACATAGGCCAACTTCCAACAATGGTTTTTTGTTTGTTGATAGAAATGATGAAAAAGTAGACAAGTACCTACCTAAATCTTGGTAAGTTTTCATGCTTTGTGATTTTTACGATTTTTTCTTTCGATTTAAAATAAATACCTAGCTGTAATATCCCGTAGGAGAGATACAAATAATATCAATATAATCAACGTCCTTAAAAGGAGAAAATGATAATATATAGCCATATTTTTAAATGATTACATAAAAAGATTTCACAACACTACAAAATGCGTAGAAGAATCTCTTTCTATTTTAATGTTACTTTAGGAACCGGAGAAAGGCTCGCATCAATGTAAAGCGGAAAACAGCAAACAAAATTCTGGAACCATTTCCACATCGAATGTCCTGAAAGCGGCACATTGAACGCAAACAGCGGCGAATGGCTCGCGGTGGGACGACGCAAAGAAAGACAAACAAACATTCGCCGATATTGGACAGGACGGTATTGCTTCTTGCTGTGTTTGCTTTGTTCTAGTCTAGACCAAAGAATGTAAAAAAAACCGATTCATAGTTTTGTGCTTTTTACTGTTTCTTACAAGTGATAGAATACATTTTGTGTGTGGTAGAACCTTTCTGCAGACAGCTCCTATAGTTTTACTATAGGATAACAACGCATTTTGTCTATAGTATCGAGGCTATCTATTATTTAAATAGGATTGAAATTTTTTTTCTTAGGCAAAAGCTGTTAGGCAGAATTCTTCAATATTTATTATCTTTCCAAATATTAATATCTTGGCTTGAGTCAAGAGTCTGCCAGCAACTTTGGCCTTTGCCTTCGCCGTTGAAAGGAATAAGAGTAAAAGACACACATAACTTTGACCCTAGATTTAGTTGTCTAATGGTTTAAATACTTAATCAGAGTTCCTTGGAGACATATACCTACATTGTTTAGGTCATTCCGCCAAATCCTACAATCGTGACAATGACTTCATCTCCATTTCAAGGGTCATTAGGGACATTAATTTGCTCAACGTTTTCTCTACTTCAAAAAGCCTTATCAGAATAAAATAACGATTGCCTTCCGAAAAGGTCCGAAGTAGATAAGTCGGACGAATCTAAATAACGAGCAATTCACGCAATCGATTCAAATCAGGCGAATCCCGTAATCCCGCGGGTATCGGCGGACTAATTCTCCGGTGATTTATCTCGCGCTGATCGGCCGCGGGATTGCGGGGATTACTAGAGCGGTAATGGACGCGGGGGGTGTATTGTTTGCTGCTGATTACTACAATTGTTTCAGTAGTAGGTATAGAGACGATGTAGTTTATATATATATAAAAAAGAAAACTGTCTTCAAAAATGCTTCCATCTGTCGTCAAAACCAAAGAACATTTAAAATCGTGAATTTTTCAACATTCCTGTGTGTGATAAAATGTGCAAATTTTATTATTTTTGGAATTGGTGTTAGTCGCTGTTGGTTATGTCTGTACTATGACAGATACCGACTCCTAAAACAAAAATGATTTAACTATTTTTCGACGACAGATTTGGAATGAAATAGGCTATTACATCAAAAGGTCGCGGTTTTGATGTTCGTTCGTTCGGATACTGCGGTCTATGAAATCAGAAATTAAATGAAATAATTTATTCTGCAACTACATTTTTTTTAAATACTTTTGCACGTCAATCTTTTTTTTCCCTACCAGCACTTCGACGTCAATGGCTAAGCAATGGCCTATTCCGTCACCACAGAATATAAATAATTGTTTTTACTAACTTGGGTTACTTGAAAAAATGTAAGTAGCGATTTGCTGCCACCCTGCCGCAAAAATAAACAAACTGGCCTCTTCAGCGGTAATAACTAATTATTAACCGCAATTATCCGGATGATGACGATTTATTGCCCGCCATTAGGACGCTTGCGTCCTGCGATTGCTATATAACAGCCTCTGTGGCAATTATGCATCTGAGGAAACTCATCGGGTAATGCTTTTTATTTTTCTTAATGGTGTATGTTTAGCTGTATTGGTTTTGCTTAGTTGCATACGAGTAGAGCGTACATTTTTATATTTGGACATTTTTAAGCCTATACAGCGTCGTAAAGCGTCGAAGAAAGCACAGTTTGTGCTGAAATTAGGATGACATAAAAAAAGAAAATGAGAACGTACCTATCTCAGTGTTTCCAGAGTTCCAGAGGTACCCAAACTGAGTGTTACTGTGTTATGGCAAAAAAATATTTTATATTATGATTTATGTCAAAAGTCCGGCTAATGTTTCCTTTCACTTACCAAGTATAGTCCCAAGTCCCATATCCAGTTAAGGTACTATCGTGTCTAACATTTTATCCAAAGTATACGCATGATTTTAAGAAATAGGCAGTTTTAAAGGTGAACTCATTCGCGTCAACATTTTTATATGAGCACGACGAATATCAATCGGAAACAAGCGCATCAGAATAGATAAATATAATGTAAACGTTAACTCGTTAATCTCGACAAACTACCTATTTAGTATTGACATCATGTCCTGTGTATACATATGTATTTATGTATCTGTGGGTTCACCGCAGCTGATTAGACAAATAGCGTAACGAACTGTTTATCCCGCGGCGAGGGTTAATTGCGTCGTCTTAGCGTCACGTCCGATCTGGCGATACACTAACCAGATTGGGTGAACCGCACCCTCTGTGATATAATTGGTATAAAGGCGACTGTATATGGCTTTGTAATAATGTGTACAGCGGTAAAATGTATACATTAGTTATAACATTTTTTTTTACTCTTTCAGGTACAGGCGGTGATCGAACCTGCGCTCCTTCCTATCCTGGTAAGTGTTTTTCCAACTATGTGGCCTTAACAGACCCATTGAATTTCTTGTTTATTTTATCAAAGCGCGGGCAGCCGAGAAAGTACTGCCGCCGCCCGCGGTAGACTCTCTCTCGCCGGCCTATAAAAAAGGGATAGACAGAAGGAGGATAACGCGCTCTTGTCTTAAAGATTTGTAAGTCGCATTATTATTTTGTTTATAAAAAAGCAAAATTAGGGTCCAAATTGCGGACTTATGGATAAAAGCATTCTCTACCAGTCAACCTTTGGGAGAAAACAAAATGCTTTAATGCGGCAAAAAGTCAATACTAGACAATATAGAGTTGGTTCGGAAATACTACTGCCGAGCGGCTTAAGTTATTTAAAGGTACCTAGTCAAAATATGAGTCCTAAATAAAGACAAAAACGGTCGAGCATGCCCAAACACGCTAATAGCTTTACCATTATTTTAGCTCAATATTTACCTGAAAATCACACAAAATCACTATTACCTTCTGATAATCCGGGCTGCCAAAACACAAAGAAAGCCATAGTTCCCGGCGTGAATCCTTGCAAATTGGGACGGGTGCAACAGTAACGCTTCACTCCTGGCTGAATCCTGCAAATTGAATCTTAAGGGATCGAGGGCACCTCTTTAGCATAAGGCTTTTAGATTCTGCGATCTTCTGGCGCTTTGACATACTATTTTCCAAATCAAAATATTCTCTATTCATGTAAACTTGTATAAAGTATTTATGAATCGTCAATTACACAGAAGTGACTCTACCACCGCATTCGGAATGTCGTTATCTGTCGTCTTTTGTCGGTTACAATGTTAGACCTCATAATTTCAGTTTTTTTAAATCTAGTTAGATAAAAACATTCCAAATTCGGTGGTAGAGTCTCTATGTTACAATTGACGATTCATAAGTGCATCTCTGAGGCCTACATGAATGAAGAATGTTTTGATTTGATTTGATTTTAATAAATTGCGACAGGATGCGTTCAAAATTCCATACTGAATGTTATTAAATGCGAAAATAAGTCTGTCAGTTACACTTTCACTCATAAACCATCGACCAACCTAACTCACTGGCCCGATGGCTCATTTGGTCGCAACTCCAGGGGTTGAAACCTAACACACTGTTGCGAAAATTTATTTTCAACCAATTTAAAAACGAAGAGGTTCTCCGTTCGATTAGTTTTTTACGTGGTTTGTGATCCAATTTACGTGATTTATTTTTTCAACGCGGAATAGTTGCAATTTGCTATTTATGTAGTAGCTTCGTTGATTCTTTTACCCATAACACTAGTGCTGACGCTATTTACTTTGGGGTCAGATCAATGTGACGTGCTCGTATCTAATGTTGTCGATTACTGAATCCTCTTTCGGTTTTATCTGTAAGTCGTGAAATCGGGTCGTCCTCCCTAAAGGGTCTCTAACCCTCTTTACGCAGTTTTTGCGAGGACAATCGTAAAATATAATAGAACACGTTCATCCCTCGGGATACGAGAAGGGTTTATGATGCCCTCATATACTTTAGGTTCTTGACCAAGTGCCTTTTCGGAGGACAGTTGCCATTTTTTACTAGTAGATATATAGGTAGGTATATCGTACAGTAGTTAGGTTAGTATACTAATATCTTTATTTTATACATTTCAGTCTTAGAGCATTAATTGGTTAAATGCTCTAGTAGGAACTAAGTAATGTTAATATTTTAACCTTAATTACAGGATTTTTCTAATTCAGGTATTAGCCCGCCATAGTTTAATTCACTGTGCAGGTTTAACTTCACTGTGCACATACCGTAGTATAACTTAACTACCCACATTTTATTTGTTTGTTAATTATTGTAAACTTAAAATTGTATAATTGTGAGAATATATTATTATTAATATTTTAATGAACTTTGGTAGCCGAGTAACCGTCGGTTGCAATCTCTGTGCATAGTACATACCTGTGGATTTTCTGTGTGTATTTACCACTAGCTCGGTTACTGAAACTACGTGAGGAAAACTGTACCGTGATCACCGTGATACCGTCGAATGACTGTGCAGCTACGCTGTGCAGCCGTCATCCAATTAGCCTAGCCTCCCAGCATGTGCAATAACTGGTTTTGCCAAATCTTGGATCATGATGAAAGCATACCCTTTGTCTAGATCGAGACATAATACCTACTCGGTAAAACCGGTGTCACTTGCTTCTTTACTATCTTTTTTTCATAAAAAATATTTATTGTTGATTATAGTCGAAACAAAAAAAAAATTCAGAATAAATTGCTAAAGGGGAAACATCTAATTAACACCGGTAATAATCAAAAGTATACTTTATTCATAAACTGCACCATTGAAACGTAATTAAAACAAGCTCCGGTAGCGTTGTGAAATAAAATAACAGGTGTTTGAGTAAATGCGTGAAACAATGGGGTTTGATAATACATGCAGTATTAATGACCTAAGAACATGGAACTATGACTACTACTGAGTTTTATCAAGCGGAAGTGACTAACTTAGTGCGCTATGTTTCTGTCGATGAGTAAGGTCTCCAGAACTCAATTGGGTACCTAATACATTATGGTGTTGGAAGCGGGAAGAACTTTTTTTGGCTTGTATTTAACCGTACACCAAAAAAGGCTGAACGTACAACAAAAAAGGCTGAAACGTGCACCAAAAAAAATTAATTGCTAACCTAACTTAACCTTTGGTGTGCCTTTGGTTTAATTGCACGTGCACGTTTCAGCCTTTTTGGATATTATACTTCCCTTCACTATTTTCCCTTTTTTTGCTGCTTATGTTGGCTTCAGCGACGCGCTAGTGATGGCACTGGTGTTACAAGTGTGCTTAGGCGATGGCAACCCCTTACCATGACTTAGGTACTGACGTTTCGGACAGATTATTTTCTTTTCTTTCACATATAAAACATACAGTCAAATTGATATGTACTTCTCATTTTTTAAGTCAGTTAAAAGATCTCCGGTTGAATAACAATGGTAATGGATTGTTTGTGTGTGCACTGTGCAATGAACATGGGCCGCGAGCCGCGAACATTCCCGCAACAAGTGCCCGATCACGATGCACATGCACAATTGTGCGATTGTGCTCGCGAGCCGACAGGCCGCATGCACCACTGCGACTCACTAAATATACCACACTGTTATTATATTTAATATTTTTAACAAGTTGGCGCTCAAGTATACGCGGAGCCTGATGGAAAGCGGTTACTATCCTGGCAGGGTCGCCATGTAGGGAGGTTCGGAGACACAAATAAGACAACGGCTTACATCTGACTACATTTAATATATTAAGAACAATCTATTATATACTCTCGCTAAATATGTCATACATAGGTAGGTTTATCTACCACAGTCGCCATAGAAATTTATTTAATCTATGACTGTCGCCTATGAACTCTAATAGTAACACTAGAGTCATAGAGTCATCACCCGGAAAGTTACACTATTTGAAAAGAAAACAAAACGCTGACAGAAAAAAAACGTTCTTTCCGCCATGCCCTCCAAAATTGTGCTCTGGAGAGCTTACTCTTTGATGTAAACTTAGGAAAACAGTTATGAAGTTCTATTTCACTAAGTCTTCTGTAAGGTAAAATGTAGATGTACGTGCCCCCCTATGCTCTACCTTTTTTAAAAAATCCAATCGTATGAATGAGTCTCTATATGAATGGGAATCCGGGGCAGTTTTGTGGACAGTAGGACGACATTCCTTAGTTCCCGAGTCGCACACGTTCGCAGGTCTCGCAAGCCGGCGGGTGTGATGCTAACACGCAATCTCTTCCGCAAAAAAGGTTAATCTCCACCAGGATTTCATTTAAACTTATTATAAGTCCCTCTGTCTTATAATGAAATATAAATTAAATCGCAAGCCTACCTCCGCCTTACCCAGCACGAGCCATATATAACACGAGCCACAATAGCCGATAATAAACTTTCTTTGTGTTGAAATGCGCACGCACATGTTAATCGTCGAGCGCAGCGCCCTCTACACTTACACGGCTCAACGCGGAACTAACGCGAAGCTTATTATGGCATGCACAGAATAATCTATACATGTATAAACAATCAATAGATAGTTGATGTTTGTAGACGAAATATTTACCTATGTATAGCAA
Source organism: Mecyna flavalis (assembly GCA_949319885.1). Taxonomy (NCBI): domain Eukaryota; kingdom Metazoa; phylum Arthropoda; class Insecta; order Lepidoptera; family Crambidae; genus Mecyna; species Mecyna flavalis. The sequence goes on from OX439439.1 coordinate 16,422,059, forward strand.
TGCAGTTTAGATTTTTTTAAACTTTTTTTATTATTTGGCAGAATGACTAAAGGCAAAGGTTGACTGGCAGAGAATGCCATTTGGCATTAGGTCCGCCTTATGTACTCTTGATTGTGCATTAAAGATTAAATGAATAAATAAATAAATAAATGATGACTGTGCAACTGCGGCCTTGTGCAGACCATTTAACTGCTGTGCTACCACCTTGTAGGCTCCTCTTTTATTTTAGAGTGTACTGGCTTCCGCATTATCACTGCCGTGGAGTGGTAGCTACGACGCCGACGAAAAGTCCTGTCACCAACCAGACCCAAGGCGAGAATCGAACCCACGACCTCCAGTTTTTATGACCAGTGCGGCATAACCAATATGAAGAAAACGAACGGCAGGCGAACTTATCCTATAAATTATTGTGTCTTTAGTAACCAGCTGTTTAGTTTCTGGAGTCCTTATGATGTTTCACAGTAGATTCGAAACATTTTTTTTTCTGTGGAGGTGGATGAATTTACTCACTTACAACGGCTTTACTTGCGTACAACGGCTATGTGAATTCCACTTTGCGATATGGAATACTGATTTGGGAGAACTCTGTGCTCAGAGATAAAGCATTCGTTATGCAAAAAAAATGTATTAGAGCCATATTTGGATCACGGCAGATTGACTCTTGTAGACCTTTTTTTAGAAATTATAATCTCCTCACTTTGCCGTGTTTATATTTATATATTGGACATTTGCTTATTTGTAGGTACATCAGCATTATTAATTATTTGAAACAAAGTGCACAGTTAGTAATCGTAATCTCAAATCAATGTATAGGAACAAACTTCATAAGCCAGGAACAAAACTAACACTTGTAGCCAATAATACTTTCATCATGTGTATTAAAATTTATAATAAATTACCAGACCAATTTAAAGAATTTAAATTAAGGAAATTTAGAGCAGCATGTAAAAACCGGCTTGTGGAAAATTGTTTTTATAGTATTCAGGAATTCTTAGAATATAGGTAGGTAGTATTGTATAATTATTGTAACTATTGTTGTGTATTTCTGGTTTGAATCATGTGTACATACGCCTGAAAAGGTAGAATCAAGTGAAACTGTACCTAACAATAAGATCTGTTGATGTCACCTTGTTTTCATGTACAATAAATACCTACTTACTTACTTAAGAAAGAGAATACCCACTAAACCCCCCGCGCTCCTGCATCGCCGTCGGCAGCGTCCCTGGGCTTGATATGACTACCAGGAACAAATACGAAACATTGCATTAAGCACAAAACCTTAGTTGATTCTGTAAGGAGTCTTCTTTATACAGAGTGAAGTGTGTGGTCGTAAACACGCGTGTCCCGCGGGACGCACGCAACTCACTCGGCGCTTGACTGAGCACCTTGCATTTTATTTGGCACTTTGTGCGGTGACTGCACTACCTATGGAAGATGGTGAGGGATATTTCCAAAAATGTAGGCAATGCTAACATTCGGATTTTTCTCGATTATAATCTCATTCTTATACTTTATACTGTATGGCTTGGTATTCTAAAACTAATCAGTAATTGTAACAAACAAATTGTAAACAAACATGGCGATGAAAAAGAGTAGGTAACTGTCGAGTTTCTTGCCGGTTCTTCTCGGCAGATGACTGCATTCCGAAGCCGGTGGTAGAGTCACTCTGTAATTGACGATTCATAAATACTTGATACAAGTTTACATGAATAAAGAATATTTTGATTTTGATTTTGATTGATTTTAACAAAAGATTTTTTTTATTTCTGTAAAAATTTAATAGACAGTAAATGTATGTGTATTATTAATATTATTATTATCAATTTATTATTTTTATTGATAGTTGTATTAGTTTTGTAACTCTACCCGCAATTGTTGGTTTAATAGCTAACATCTCTCAATGTAATAATAGTAAGCTCATCTGCCAAAAAGACAGAATTAAGCGCTACATATTTTCTTAGTAAGTGAAGCGTAAATTAATAATTACTAGATTCATAGTGTCAGTGTTGATAACGGACCGTCCCTCGCGTGGCAGGACGCATGGCAACACTAGCCACCCTGTGGGAAATCATAGGCAAGACGTGTGGACGTGCCATTACATTTGCTTTATCGCCTCTCAGGGACGTGGGTTGTTTGCCCGGGCAGAGCATCGCCGGGGATTTGTCTTGGCATGAACTAACCGTAATATCTTCGCTCCTATTAAGTTTTTTGACTGTTTTATTTAGTAGACTTCTAAAAGGTACTATCGTCAAATGTAGTATGGTTACTGAGCATTATCAGGATGTAAAATGGCCTATGTCCTTTCCAGAATTCTAGGCTAGAATCTCATCAAAACCTGTTTAAGCGTAACAGGCGTAAAAGACAGAGATGGGATGGATTTTATTATGCATAATAATATATCGATTACAATAAAGTTGTAGGAGATAATATTCCCAATATGCTAGAGGGAGACGATAACTTCACTTGCGCGATGCAAGATTTCATACTAAATCGCAATCGTTTACAAATCGTTAAGTATATCGTAATTATTATAAGTTGAAAATTAGTCTTTTGTATACATATTGATGAGTTATTATTATTATATCAATGCGTAATCACCATTCGATACTATGTTCTAAAAATCCTCAACTTAATTATGGCTAACTCGGGTATGGAGCCCAGGTACTCGAAATTACAACCAATGAGGTGACTAAAGAAATCCCTAAATAAAAATAATTAAAACACAATTTCCGTATATTAATGTAGTTTTATTTTTAAATAAATATAACCAATAACATTTATTACATCACAGGAGCAGGGTATCATAAAAACACAATTCAAGTTCATAGCGAATATTCTACCAACGCATTTCTCAACGGACCATAGACAAAGCTCTGTGATACTGTCATGGCGTAACTTGTCTATGGCCCGCTGCAAAATGATGCCTCAATTGACAAATCCCTTACACATATAAAAAATTATACACTACAAAATATTTTTAATAATATAAATTAATACTTATTTTGTATGAACAAGTACAGTTGCAGACAAAACTGTTTAATTTTTACATTATAATGACCTCTTGACAGGAAGCATTTAGGCCCTTTTATTTATTGTGCGTTTTATTAATTAAACTTATGCCGTATAATTATGATTAATAATAAATTATAGCCAAATGTCGATGCGAAATATTTTTAACTTATAAATAATAATATTCAAAAGATACTCCTTTTGTGAGTTCATATTTTATTAAGTTAGTAACAATGACATGCACATACTCATACTAGTATAGGCATTACTTTTTTGTTTTTCTCTTAGTATGTATTATAAAAGTAGGTACTTTTTTTCAAATAAAACAGTTTTTAATTTTCTTCTTGCAATAAGTTAATCAAGTGTCATTTAAAAGAGGTTTAAACTTTAATGTCTGTTTGAAACCAATACCACCAATCCCAGTAACTATGTCAAGATTTTTCAATTGAATGTGTTTTATTTCATAAAACAATTTAACAATTTACTTCCATTAGCAATAATACCTTTTTATTGATATGGTTATTTCCAGAAAAAAATATTCATTCAATAAAACAGTACAAAATAATACTATATTAGGTATCATCGTGGTCTGAACATAGTAAACAATATTCACATATACTATTTAATAAAAATACAAACTGACTATGACTACATATACGATCTGATATATTTGATTTGAAATATTTTTTGAACACATTAAGAAAGCTATAACATAAGAAAATTAAAACTATATTTGAACAATTGACATTTGAAAGTGATACAGATAGGTACTATATCTTTTATATTTCATATTATTATTATATATTAGTCGGTGATGTATATATGTGATTAGCATTTATTTTGTTATTTAACAAGTTTACATTCTAATTAAAATGACCAAAAAATATTTCAAATTCTCTACAATTTACGAAACCTAAAGATATGCATAACTAGAAACAGGTTAATAGATCGATCTACAACTAAATACACTTTTTACAATCAGTTATATTACGATCAAGCGAAATCCTAAGTCATTTTAAATAGGTATTTTTATTTATTTTATTACTTTCCGTTTTAAAAATATGCCAGTTCACCTGTGTTTTAAATCTGTGTAATTATATTCATAATAAAGTATCGTAAGATAACTTTAAATGGTTTCAATATTTTTTCTCAAGTTACGTGTATCTAATAACATAGTAACAAGAAGAATGAATATCGACACTTCGTTATTACAAAGGGCACGGTAATGTTTAACAGCTTTTCCATACGTACTATTTATGATATTGCACGGTAAATAACATTAATTTTGTACAACCGCTGATTGCAGACAAAACGGCATTAAATTGTTTGAGCGTGCATCGGTTTGATTTACCTACCATTGTGCAGTTAACTGAACTTGAGATTGATATTGACAGCTCAATTGCCAATGATTACACCTCTAGCCAATGCACTTGGCTTGATACTCAGACGAATATTATAAAATTTGTTGGAAACGTGTCAGTAAGATATGACTTAGAAGTAGCGTTGAATGTCCAATCAGTTTTAAACTTCATGCTACTTCGATACATCAAGTGGTTATTGATGCATCGAAGTTTGTAAACTATTAGATTTATGTCATGTTTTAAACTTCTGGTGTCGTGTTAAAAGTTGGATCAATGTTATTAGTAAACCGCTTATTTTCATCTCGAATTATGTAATTATTTGAATATTATTTTATTTGCACACAAGTTATTTAGCTCGTTAAATTAATTATCGATTTACAACATTTTGTAAAGGTATTGACGATAGTAACTTGATGTTTTATTGAGGCGTGCATATTTTTAAAACGAAAGAATACTTACATCTAACATTATAACTTAGTAAAGCTAGTAATACTGTACATACCTTCAGTTAGGCAACGCACTATATCCAAAAACACGCTTCCTCCATACATCAATAAATTGTTGATAGAAAAAGAATTAAGTACCTAATCTGTACAGTGCAAAAATGGTACTTTGGCAAGATTCACTTACAAATAACAAAAATGAAAAAATAAAGAATTTTCTCGTCGATAAGTCGTTTACTATCGGTTAGCGTAGAAAATCTATCACTATTTTATATATAAATTAAATATGCAACCCTTACCAGTAAGATTACTTAATAAATGAGGTACGTTAAACCATTGTGACTAAGCTTTGCGGAGATGAACTTCTACATAATGAGCTAAACTTAAAAGGACTGTTATATTTCCCCATAAAAAGAAACGCTAAAAGGTCCAAAGTAAAAAACTCATTTGTAGAGAATTTACTTTGATTTAGGGTCTACTTATTGGTTTATGTAAACGCCCTTTTAATTATTGTACAATCATCAACATAAGACTTTCAACTGTCAACGTGACGTATGTCACTTAGAAAATCACTGTCCTTTGATATTAGTCGGTATACAAAAACAAATATTAACATGCGCATTTTGAATATAAAATAACAATGTACAAAAATGCAATTAATGGAACGAAACTCTTTAATCTACAATTAATTAATCTATTTAAATAAATAATATTAATAATCTACACATTTATTTGTAACAAAATCCTAGGAAGGAAAGTTCACAGAATATAGTATCTTCCGCTCTTTTTGGTATAAAAACTGACGATTAAAAATGTTTGCGAATAAAAATGCTAAGTTTAACGTAAATATAAGCAAAGAGAAAACAGCTTTCGTCATCCTACACTATTTCAGTCATAAAATAGTAAATATACCTATTTTCAAAAATATATTACTCTGAGATGAAAATTAAATCTTTTATATTATTGCCATTAATTTTGCAAAAAAAAAATGTATTCTAATTGAAGTTTATCTTTTTTTTCTTTTGATAAGAGCTAATAAATAAAAAATAATTTTAGTGCTAAGCTAAAATTAAAGACTAAAATTAAAGACGAATCTGATTATAAGGCCTGTAATATTATCAATCCTACTAACTGCTATTTCATATTCTGATTATAATATTAGTTTGGGTATTAGTCAATATGTTTCTAAAACGGTATCAAAGCCATATTTCTTTTTGCTTATACGTACATTAAACGACCGTACCTATTCAGACTAGTTATTATTGAAACGTTACTTTAAACAGCACGTATATTGGCAGTAACAGTTAAATAGCAATCAATTCACATTTGCACGGAACAAAGACGGATTGTGGCCGTTAACGAGAATACAATGCAGTGGCGGGCTTGATCAGATTCTTCATTAATCAGATTTATCTTGCTATGAGCGGACAGCAGCTATAAATTGACGGGAAGGAACTTTAATGTACGCACAGGATACAGATCCATCGTGCATTTTTAATTTTGTTTAAATTTCGTAAAAAATTGTGTAAGTGATTGTACTTCAAAATTACCTTATCTTCTTCAAATGAAGTTTGTTATTTTTTAATCAGTTTTTTTTTTGTTAAAAATGATAATGACGATGTCTTGATATCAATGATGGACGCCTTTGCCCTGCATTAGGATATTTAATTGGCTATGCATCTACCATTTTAATTTTCTTTAACATTCAGTTTTGTTACTAACTGAATGAATGTCTCGTTAAAAAATATACGAAACTAATTGATAAATAAAGTCATCATAAAATTATATCATCTACAAGATGTGAAGATCTTATTTTTTTTAAAGATATTGAGAATGGCATATTTTCTCTCTGATGTTGAAGAAAAAATAAACAACTTCAGTTAACAGGTAGACTATTTATCCCGTTGGAAAGTGTTTGCCGTAGCCCATAGACATATTTACCATAATATTTGTGGGAAAAACATAACAACCGTTTAAGAAACTTGCAAACCCGCCACTACCCTCTAGCAATTCACACGGCTGGTTATTTTAATCGTCGGCCGTTCGCACGTTCAACGCCTCGTCAAAATGGCGCCCGAGGCCAAGATGGCGGCCTGTTCACAATAAAATTGCCCATCGTGAGCCACCGACGGCTAATGCGCGCCAAACTCAACTACTACAGGATTTTGGTTTAGATGGTCCGATGGCCAATGATGGACAGTGATGGGCCATGATGGGCCATGGTGGCGCTTAGTGGCAGTTGATGGCGCGTCGCTGGAGGCGTCGGATGCGCCGGTGCCAGTCGTCGCGCCACTCCAGGAGGAGCGTGCGGTCGCCCACCGTCAGCCCGGGCAGTCCTGTCGAATAGCCTTCTTTTTCCACTCCTAGGATTAGGTATGACCTGGGGAAAAATAATATGTATCATTGTAGTGCGTGTGTAGCGACTTATTAATATGAGAAACATAAGGATTTTAACAGTACGAAGTTAAGATGGCTTCTGCGTGGCCAGTGCGTAGTCACTGTGTTAAAATTGAGCTTAGGGCACATACATCATAGACCCTTATAACCATGTCGCGGTGGAGGCTAGTGACTCAAGAGTAGCTAAGTGGGCGGACCGTCAATACAGCCTCTCAATCATTTCCATCGCCCTCTGAGTAAACTGTGTTATTTTGGACCTTAGAGGTACACCCTCGATCACTTTTGCAGAGAGGCTACTCACTTGTTGATCTTGAGCTTAGGGCACTTGCAGGCGAGGTCCCGCGCGCGCACGTGCAGCGCGACGGTGCCCCGGCGCAGGCGCGAGCGCGGCGCGCGCTTGTACACGGCCTGCACGCTCAGCGTCAGGCGCGCCCACTCGCCGCCCGCGCCGCCCGCGCTCGTCTCGCGGCCGACCACCTTGCCCATTATGACTGGAAAGATACATCAGCGTTAACTTAATAAAATATATCGCCGCTTCACTAGAAGACTGTACAAAGTCGAAAAATTTGCGAAATCAAAATCAATCAGAAAAACTAAGCAGGTGATTCTTAGTTTTTCTGTTTAACATTATTTCGCAAATTTTTCGACTTTGAACACTCTTCTAGAGAAACGGCGATAAGAATTCAAACCCTAATTACACCATGAGACAGCAGTCTGATACGACGACAGATCAGGCGCAGGACCAACGGATTTATGAACTTTATGAGGTACAGCTGTACGTACACTGCCAACAGTTTTCAGTCTACTAAATACTAGTTAATGTAATTGGAGGATTCTTTACCAAATCTCTAGTTCTAAATTTCCTGGCGTTTAAAACACAAGGTCCCCATTTAGCCACCTAAATGGATATCTAGTTGCTGGTGGAAGAAAGGGAGCCCAACGCCTGACGGGCCTGAGCAACTGAGAAAGACGACAGTGTAGTATCCAGGTAATGAGAATGTTACTTCGTTCCTCGCTCCCTGAGAAATGCTGCTTTACAAGAGATCGCCAACCTCCGACTTGTTCAGCATACAGGACCCGGTCATAAAACAGCACCACAGAATACCTAGTAGAACCACTTCTACTCACCGTAATCTCGGCTGCAGAACTTGTTGAGGTTTAGCGTGCGAGCGCCGGCGCGGCACCGTCCGCACTGATCCGCTGCTGCAACACACACATGCGACATGTTAACCACTGCTCACAACACGGATACCAGTAACTCGTAGTGGTATTCTGGGTCAGACTATCAGTCGGAAGCGCTATAGGCTAACTCTGCTCTTCCAGACGGGTTGGACGAGAGGTGTAAGAGGGTGGTGGTGCCACCTGTATTTCACAAATTCCTGTCACAGTTGGATGGAATTGACCCAGTGGTGCTGCAAGCCAGGGGAGAGTCTTGTATGGTGCGTCAACGCGCTATTTGGGTCATCATATCATAGAAAGATAAAAGTATGTATTTTTATTGAATCTAGTAAAAGTATATTAAAGAAATTACTTACGGAATAAAATATTCCGGGCTAAATATTTCTACTCGTACTTATGAAGTCAAAATAATTAGTATATGTTTTTAAAAAATTCAATTGCAAGGTTAAACCTAAATGAAATTATTAATATTCTAAGTATCTGTTAAAATCTAAATACTTGTTGCTTTAAAAACCTGATAAATTAAATTTTCCTGACGTAAAATAAGTTTATGTGATATGACTTTCCTTTCTTACAGAAAACTAGAAAATCTTGCCTATGAAAATTTATCAGGTTAATGGGTTAGTTTTATCCTTATCTGTAATCTATAACTAGTGCTAAGAATTACTACAAATATTAAAACCCAAATGATTTACCTTCCATTCGGCACTGACACAGAAAACATAAAGATGAGTTAATGAAGTAAATGAGAAGCTTGGAAATTAACTTAAAAGTATAATACGAACACGATTACACACATTCATGCATGGAAACAATTATGAAAGTTTGTAAAACGATTTTATGAAGTTGCCAGCTAATAAATAAGTTTTTTTTTGTGCCAGATGAGTGGCAGGCAGCGGGCAGCGAAACTGAACTAGGAAGTCTCAATGTGCTGCCACGATCCTTTGATTTCAAGTGTACTGGCTGACACATTAATATTACAGGAACATAACCAGAGCTGTTTTAGCGGCAGATTCCTGTGGTAGCTATGTTCCAAGTAGGTCTGATTTCCCTTGTAAGGGTTACGGAGGTCAGATGGCAATCGCTCCATTGTAATAACCAGGCTTGTCTAATCTAGGATCACAGTCGAAGCGGAAACTGAGCTTCCATACTGGATGCAATCGGGAATACGCTGGAATGATGATGATGTATCCTGTGGTAGCTAGCTAGTCGCACTCTAAAAAAGTCCTACCACCAAGTATATCTTATTAATTTTCCACTGAAGGCTTAACTGTGATTTTTCAAGATTACATTAGCCTTTTAATTTCCCAACAGCTCTAAATAATTTATTTTACACTAATTAATGAAATGATTCAAATTTTAATGATCTTTCTAATGATATATGAGAGAAAAAGTCGTCATTAATTATAGAATTAGAAGGTAATTTAAATAATGTCTTACAGTAATAAAAATTAAAATGTAGCCTGTTTCCATAATTTAATGTGAGATTTAATTTGTATCAAACTAATGAATATTGATTGGTAGGTACAGTCAGAACCAATGATATGTATGTATGTGCAAAATATAGACTTCCAGCGTTTTTGTTAAGTGTTGCTTATGAAAAATTTCGCGGGATTGTTATCTTTTGTTTATGTCAGAGGCGGCAAACAAGCCAGCGGGTCGCCTGGTGATGGTAAGCAATCACCGCCGCCCATGGACATATGCAACACCAGGGGGATTGCTGATGCGTTGCCGGCCTTTTAATAGGGGTGTGGGCCTCCGGCACTCACTAACCAGACGAAACACTCGTAGTAGTCACTATCATTTCACGCTGGTATTATGTGAGAGGGTGGTACTTCCCCGGACGATACGGCCCATTCGTATTGGAAAATAGCATGGCCCTACCACTACAAAAAAAATGTAATCCCTACAATTTCGAACTGTCCAACGGATGCCATGATTTGTAGTTGTACTTAGTGCATTTATTTCATTTTACTTAAATCTCTAAATGATTCGTCATATCATATTGATTTTTTGCATTTAATTTTTTGCTTGGTTTTTCTTTTTAATTTTGTTGATACATAATATGTTTGAGATCTATTGAGAGATGTTCCAATATTTTAGATTATTAGCGATGTAAATGATCTTTAATTAGTCAATAATGAGGTAGATATTAGATAGCCTTGTAATCAGATATATCGATGCTAATAACGTAGGTTTTGTTAATTAAGCGAAACCAAATTTGAATAACTCCATTAATTAAAGATTTATTGATTGGTAGCGAGTTCCGCCCTTCGACTTGTAAAACTCTAATGGGCTTAACTAGAGAAATATTGTAAAAACTATTCGCATTAATAATATACCTACTACTTTGTAAAAAAAATCAGCCTATTTTATCCCCCACTGTAGGGCAATGGCCTTCTCAAGTCATCGGCATAATAATTCCGGGCTCAGGTTTAATCACCAAGCGTGCCAAATGCCGACTGGTGATTAAACCCTAGCTGTGTTCGAAAACTTTGGGAATTGAACCCAGTGCTATCTTGAAAAAAAAAACTTAAGATTTTATTTAATGCTTATTTTCTATTCTATGTAGTGATACTTTCCTTGGTTCTTTAGGATTAGATAAATAAGTAGTAAATTAGTAATATGCTGAGGTAAATTTAGTTTTTACCAATGAGTCAAAGAATAAGTAGGTACGTATGGAACAGACTACAAAATGTTTATATTAAAGTGCAAATTAATAGAAATAAACAAGAGTGTAAGTACATAAGACAACAACAAAATGATTGACTACTTAAAGAGAATAATCATTGCTAAATTATCATAAAATTCTTAGAATTAAAGTACGTACACTCCTTTCAGCGCCACTCGATTGCGAAAACAACATTTCTTTAGTAATTTATACTAATTTAAGTTATTATACTAATATGTACGTTTATGTGAAGATTGTTTCAAATTATCACTTATGTAGATATCGACAAGACAACTGCTAGGTATATAATGTCCAAATTAACATTTTCTGAAAACAATTTTCGCAATGTTTTAGTTTAATTAGTTTAATTAACGTTTTTTTGTTTCCTGTCCCGATTAGTGTTACCTAATCAATAAAATACAGGACATTTTAGCTCCCATTAAATTCTCTTTTAACTTAAACTACTGAATTATTGTAAAACAAGTATATATTAGTTAAGATACTACATCAGAAGAATTATTTAATCAGAAGATCAGGATAATCAAGGAAAGAGAGATATTATTGACTAATGTTCTGATCGAATGAAAAGTTACGAATAGGCCGTTAATGTGTTATCGCAATCGAGCGGGTTGACATCCAGTGTGGTGAGGCGAGAGTGCAATGAAGTTCCACTTACTACTTACCGCGTCCCGGCTCGCCGTCCACCGCCTCCATGGCTTGAACTGCTGTCACCACGCGCGGTATACCTGCAGACAGAAGATCTCTTTATATCTAAATACACGAAAAAAAACACAAATAATATCACAAAGGAAACTGGTAATGGTAATACTCCTGAAGTTTTTACTAAGACGAAGAAGAAGACTAACTCCAAGCTAGATAAATATGTTGGGTATAAAATCAATTACCAAAACCTTTAGCGGAACTAAAAGAATTTATAAAGATCTAAGACCCAAAATGCTCTAGAACCAGAATTGATTATCGTCATCTAAAAGTTATTTTGAGCCGTTATTGTATTTGAAATAAACATGCGCTTATGACTTAGGTGCTGAATTTGTTCAAGTTGCTGTTCAAAATTTTTGGTAGCATTAGCTTAGGTAAGGGTAACTTATCGACTTTTTCAATCTTGCAGCATGACTATCGGTCTAAATAAGTATCCAGTCAGCTATTTTAAATATTTTGTGTCGATTAAACGTCATTTAATTAAAATTTCATAATACATAATTATATCATCAAAATACCATAGGTAAAAATGAGACACAATTACTATTTGATTACTTCGTAATGATAACCATTGTGACAACTACACGCAACCTCTAGTGTCTAAGCAATGCAAGGCGATAAAGATTCTCCTCGACTTATTCATATCGACTTGTTCGTAAAGAGCGCATAAAGTAAGAACTCAGGTCATCAGTTCATAGATCATACTGATGTGTAAACTCTACTCACGTATACAAGGAGCGATGTGGCTGCGACTCTGTTGGTAGCCCTTGGCGCATCGGTTGCAGGTGGTCCCCGTCACGCCGTCCTTACACGGGCACTGCCCGCTCGTTTGGTTGCACGTCTTGCCGCTGGCGCCCACCGGGTGGCAATCACATGCTGGAGGAAAGAACATAAGTGAGAAATGGTAAATAATTAATCAGGTTTTAGTGTTATCCTCAGGTGGGGCAAAGGACTTCCTGATTGAAACCAAGTCATCGTTAACAATGATGATTGACTTTATCACCACACTTGCCAATTGTGGAAGACAGTCAGTCATCCGACGACGGTTACACTGGTTATTGATGAGTGTTTATATTTTTCCTGTTTGCCTACTTTTACGATTGTATTTATTTTCACCAGCATTAATATGGAAAAAAATAAATTCAGTCCAATAATTAATTGAAATGCATACTTTTAATAAGTCCGTATTAAAATCATTAAAATTTAAACAAACCCAAGCTGTGAATCCGATACAAATTTTTGCCCGTCCCGGGTATAAATTTCTTGACCATGGAGGGGTAATTAAAACAAATTCTTAATTCTAGAGTCTAGACCATGTAGAATGAACAGGCTAAGCTCAGGGTGTGGAGAAAGTATAGGTGAAAATGTGTCAGCCGGATAGCATGATGTATTTGCTATAAATTTAACTATTTATTTTGTTGTTGTGCTGAGCGCTAACTAACACAAAACAAACTCAAACATCTCATTAAATCAATATTCAATACGTCCACAGAGACAAAATATCTATCTCGGCAGACATTCGCGAAAACGAAGGCTTTCAACCGTCGGATTTATCGCCGTGTCTCCATCATCGCGGTAGCGGCGATACACCCTGAACATAGTACAAAGAGTATACAGTACGTTGCCTTTTTTAATTATTTTTTATACTTAGTCAGTTGGCAGACAGACATGACGCAGCCCACCTGATGGTAAGCGGCTCCTGCGGCCTATTCCATTAAGGGGCACTTCACCAGGAAGCGTCGCTTAATGTGCTGCCAGACTGTAGACTCATCTGATCTTCGAGCCTTTGATTTCAAGTGTAGTGTGTGTGCAGCGATGCATAGATACTAATGGCGCACACATACAACTATACAAGCCGCCGCTGTGCTTTGAAAATAGCGTACTGTGCACTTTTTCTACTATGACCGAATGGGATTCCTTTCAATTTCTTTTCTAATCCCAACAATGGGATCGAGCCGGACTCAATTACCTACTGGGAAGTGTCGACTGGCGGCCGGTCCGTTTTATAGGGGTTAAAGTTGCGGGCGGACTTTTCACAGAATGCGGGAAATTATGTTTCCGATTTGCCCTTTTGTTATTTGGTGAAAAGTTTAAGAAAGGTCGTCGATGGGAAAATTTTAGTTTGGGTTAACAACGTCCCGAAATTAAGGTTTGAAATCTTTTTTGGAAATGTTTTATTTTGATAAGTGAGTTGAAAAAAGTTTATCTATTTTGATATTATGTTTTGGGAACTTTTGATGATTAGGTAAAATTATTACAAAAAATACAAAGAGCTGATTGTATATTCAACTTTTGTTTGTATGATTTGAAGGAATATTTCAGTGATTACTTTTAATGCATAATAATATGATGTTTATGTTTATGGTTTTTTTAATGTTACGAAAATGGCGCTCGGTTTTGACGCTGGTAATACCAAACTTATTACCCGCGCGTCGCCAACCCTGTAATTTAAAGGTAAAACTAATGATTCAAGAATAATTTTTTAGCTGCAATATAAAAAACATTCTCCCTAATTCCACTGACATAAACATAGCACAACAATTATGCATTTCACTGTGGTATTCTGTAACATAGAGATACTCGTACTTTCTCAGACGAGCATCTTAGGAAGTAGAATATCCTCTCTTAAATGTTTGTCCCGCTATCCCTGTCTGATTTAAGAGTCGACTTTTCAACTATCACACAAACAAGTCGTCAAAAATAGTCAAAAAACTAACTATAGGTACCTTGTTTTTTGTTCCAATGATAAACTTATCGCGATCGGATAACCCTCTTGTTATTTCCGCAGTTTCCAAACACGGTGCCAATCGCATCAGCAGAACGGTACAAACCTCCCATGGGACCGATTTACAAGGGGGCCGGAAGAACCCCTAACGGGTTTATGGGGCCACTGCGACCCGCGGTTACATCCAGTTTACTTGCAGTTTTATAGGGTTACGGTGTTTCGCTGTTTTAGAATCGTTTTGAATAGGGTTCTGGGACGTAGGGTTGCTATTTTAAAATGGTAACCTACCCTTCTTTTTAACCATCGACTAATTGTAAGTTTGACTTGACTGTCTGAGGCATCGTACCTCCTAAGCGAATGGACCTTAGAAGGAACGGTGCCACTTTACTTTCAAACAAAATACCTCAACCGAGGCGGCTTTTCATCTACTATGTCTTGAGATTAGTTTGGGCATTTTCAGGGCATCAGTAATTTGTTAAAACTGCGATCGCTGCAGCAATTTCACTCGCATAATATGTACCTATATAGGTAAAATATCCATTGATTTTGTAAAAAAAAAACACATTGAATAATCGGAATTCATCATCATCATAATTTAAGCCGAAAGACGTCCACTGCTGGACATAACCCTCAACGATCTCCAAACCGATCGGTCCTGCGCCACCCGCATCTAGTGGATACCGGCGACCTTTATAAGATCATCGAAATCGGAATTAAATGAAATATTATGTACTGACTCAATGGCGTAAATAGACAACCCTAACTTACGCGTATAAAACACATAATATTATCTTGTTTAGTATTCATTTGGAGGTTATGACAATAATATTAAGTTTAGTACTTTGGACGGAACATTTCAAAGAAATTGGAGTGTAAAACAATGCTTTTCATGAAATTTTATTTATACAGATAAGTATTAGCTAAAGCGAGCAAAGCCGCTATGCTGGCATTTTATTTGAGATCACTACATAATGAAATGAATTAATGTATTTTTTGCAATCTGTAATCTATTTTATTTTGGTACTGCCCCTGTAAAGCAATGACAAAGTAAATTGCTTAAAAAGTGCTATAATCAACTGGATACAAGGCAGGAATCAAACCCATTAAGTCCGAGGAAGGGCCTAATTCATTCCACAGTGGACAGTCAAGAACAAAAAATTTTCTGAGAAAATGAGTTTTTGCGCTTTAGCTAGTAAGTGATACTGGCGGAAGCCCGAAACACTTCTTTCCCTTATTCCCCATCTTTCCCCATCCTCTTCCCCCTTTCTCTGCAAAAAAGCATTTGAGAAGTGCTAACCTAGTTGCAAGTATCCAAAAGCAATAGTAATTTACTTACTATGTCACTTAAGTAAGTCTCCCTCCCCCTTTTGTTAAAGAAAACTTCTAAAAAATAATACCTACCCGCCTGTTTAATTAAGAAAAATTCAATTTAACATCACCAGCAGTCAGATATATAAAGAATTCTTTAAAACAGCGCCCGGTCTGTTTGTCTTGTGCTTCCGAGTTTGTTAAAAGTTCGTAATGAGCCTCTCGGCTCCTACAATACCTCCTTGAGGCTCAACAACGCATGAAAATGAGGAAATAAGTTTTGAGGAAAGCCCGCTCATTTTGTAGTATATTGTTTTACTGCGTAAACAAATTGATTTATTTTTCGAAGAGTTTTTTTGAGTTCTGGCAATTTCCGCCCATAGTACGGCAGGATTAGATGTTTTTTTAGATGCATTCTGCGTTTAGGGGATAGCCGTTCGCTAATGGATACGATGCTCTAATGCTGCACATCATCAATAGCCGCATCCGATATCACCTTGACTGGCAAATCTCTCAGGAGCAGGCTGGATTTGTGAAAGGCAAGGGCACTAGGGAGCAAATTCTAAATGTCCGACAGCTAGTGGAAAAATGCTACGAGTTTGATACCCCAATGATAATGTGCTTTGTGGACTACACAAAGGCCTTTGACTGTGTGGAGTGGAGCTGTCTGTGGAGGGTGCTGACCGAGCTAGGCGTACCCAAGCACCTTATAGCGCTAATCCAGGCACTATACTACAACAGCCAAGGTGTAGTGAAGATTGACCAAACAACATCGGAGCCTTTCAGTTTTAAAAAGGGAGTACGTCAAGGCTGCATTCTCTCGCCGATCCTTTTCAACGTGTATGGCGAGTACATCGTAAGAAAGACTTGCGACGGCTGGAACGGGGGAGTGAGCGTGGGTGGGCATAAGCTCACTAACCTACGCTATGCCGATGACACAACGCTGTTGGCAGCCAACGAGCTCGAGATGCACGAATTGTTAGGCAGAATGGAGTGCGTCAGCGTCGAACTGGGTCTCGCCATTAACAAAACTAAAACAAAATTAATGGTAGTGGATCGCACTGGAAAGTTAGAGCTCAGTGGGACATTAAACCTAGAAGTGGTAAACAAATTCATATACCTGGGCTCTGAAATCCACAACAACGGCTCCTGCGAAGGAGAAATTCGTCGAAGGATTGGTATGGCAAAAGGCGCCATGTCACAACTTGAGAAGATATGGAGGAACAGGACCATCAGCATGAAAACCAAATGCAACCTTGTGCGAACGCTAGTATTCTCTATCTTCATGTATGGTGCAGAGACATGGACCTTAAAGAAAGCCGACCGAAGCCGGATAGATGCCTTCGAAATGTGGTGCTGGAGGAGAATGCTGGGCATACCTTGGACGGCACACCGTACCAATGTGTCGATTTTACAGCAGGTAAACGTCAAAACCAGACTCTCTACCATCTGCCTACGCAGAATCCTCGAGTACTTCGGACACATTGCACGAAAGGATCCTGACAACCTAGAGAAACTAATCATTACCGGGAAAATCGAGGGTAAAAGACCAAGAGGAAGGAGCCCAATGCGATGGAGTGACCAAATTCGCACTACCCTCGGAACTACCGTCCATGATGCTCTACGCTCTGCTTCGGACAGAGGCAGATGGCGACAAATAATTCGCAACAAAGTGCTCCGTCAGCAGGGTGATCACGACCCCTCAGCATTGAGGAGACCGACGCGAGGAGGAATGGATACGAATATATAGGTTTTTTTAATTTCAAATCCTAAGTCAAGTTGTGGTATAAAATTAAAGCTCCCGACTTTGGCTTGGCAAGGTGCTGTATTGTAACTTCTAAACTGCTTATCCAATTTTCATAAAGCTTAGCTAAAAACCACCGCATTCAAACAAAACGGTTGATTCATACAGGAGCTACGGTGCCACAGACAGACGCAACAGTAAAGTAAGAAAAGAAACTTACGTTTGCATGCCTTCTTGTGCGTGATAAGCTTGGTGGGATCGCGGTAGTAGCCTTCGCGGCAGTAGTGGCAGTGCCTCCCGGCGGTGTAGTGCCGGCACTTGATGCAGACCCCGCCTGAGGATCTTCCCGATAGCTTGTACAGCTCCATGTTGAACCGGCAGCGGCGCGCGTGCCCGTTGCAGTTGCATTCTGTGGAAAAAGGCTATGGTTAGATTTAAGTGTAAATGGTAAACCATTAAAGCGGGGGCGAACGTCTTTAGACCCGAGACCTAAAAGTGTGTAGGTCAAGTCTCTCAAGCCTATGGTTACGGTGCAGCATTATCTTTCGAACATTCAGGTGATTCAAGCCTGCAATGTCTGAAAAGAATGATGTTTCCGTGCTTCGGAAGGCACGTTAAGCCGTTGGTCCTGCGCCTGATCTCTCTTCGGTCGTGTCAGACTGCTGTCCCACCGTGTTATGAGAGTAAGGGGATTGAAAGTGCACCTGTGTTCGCGCACTCACTCGGGCACTATACTATATCCTGCGTAGTTGGCTGATCGTAAAAGATTGGCCGCCGTATCCGAAAAACTCGGCTAGGAGGACATTATTATTATTATATTATTATATAGGAGGACATTATTATAATTATACTTATATTATATTGCATGTTCAATATGGACGAGACTATTGATACTCATGAAACAGTTGTTAAATTACCACCTGAACTCTGTACAGTTTATGCAATAAATGAAATTCTAATTCTATAATTATTCTGGACGACTGTTTGGCACCTACTTAGTCGGTGGGCACCTAACTTGCATGTTTTGATTAGATCGATCTTTTTGGTTCGAATAAGATTTGTATAAGCATTATTAATTATTACCGTAGGCTAAAAAAAAATCGTAGCACTACTCATTAAACTCCTCCGGTTACCCTTTACACCTGAAAAGGGATGAGCATGAAACTATGTCCTAATGCTCAACTGCTCAACCAGTTGAGCAATCTAGTTGAGCAGTGGGGAAGAAACGGAGCAAGCTGGCATGTGGCGTTCAGTCTTTCTAAAATATATTTGTAGTTGTTTATATTCACTTGATTGGTGACTGTAAATTTAACGCTGACGAAGCTACATGTGGTCACAGATAATTAAATCTAATGTTAGACACAACAGAAAGTACAAGTTAGTTCATTCTAAAACAATCAATCAGTAGCCGGTCTGGGTGGACTGCAAAACGAAGTCGACTCGATGTAATTAGTACTATCTCTTGCGTAGGACAGCCACGCGATAGCTGCTGTTAAGGACAAGATTGTTTTACTTATTTTATATCAGGATTTAGTTCAGTTGATACATTGTTTTGTGTTGAAAAAAGGAGACAAATGAGTAGTCTATATCGAATACAAACGAACGTCAATTTCAAGTCCATCAATTATTTATTAGACACATTTATCATGTACTAAGCCTTCATTCACTAAGATTCACCCGCGCGTAATTTCTTTTTTCAAATATCCCCCCTTCCCCCCACATTTCTGGGATCAAAAGCACCCTATGTCATCCGGGGATAGTCTAGCTTTCCAACAGTGAAAGAATTATTCAAATCGGTTCAGTAGTTTCGGAGCCTATTCAATACAAACAAACAAACAATCAAAATATTTCCTCTTTATAGATAATTCGTGAAGACCTGATTTTCCATTTCTGTGACATTGGGTTGGGTTTTTATCTTGCTTATTATTGAGTCCTATAATAATATTTTTAATATAATATAGTAAAGTTAATAAGATATCTTCGTAGTCTGTTTAAAGATTCCGTCCAAAAATTGTGACATGAACTGATGATATAGCTGAAAAGCTTTGAATACACACAAGAGCCCTCTTTAAACGCAAGCTGAGTAATAATATATATATATATAATAATATATCGTTTATTTCAGGCAACAGAATTACATGAATTACAGGCCCATATTGTAATCCTAACCCAGATTTCATACTTAATATTATAATACTTTCTCCTAAACAACTAATAATTGGGCTACTCTAGTCAGGGGCGCTCAACCTTCGTCGTAATTAACCGTTGATATATCATACTGGGCGGGGATTAATTTAATTAATAAACTCGTTATGTCGAGTGTAGCAATTTATACCCTTCCCTCTACCCCTCTTCCTACCGCCTAGGGCTGCCAGCGCTTTCAGATACAGATAAATAATCTTTAATGGCCATTAAGCAAATAGGACAGAATATATAATAAATAAATAATAAAAATGTACTTATACATATCTTCTTACTTTTTCATGCAAACAAAAATTTTATATTACAGGGTACTACTATTAGACTTATGAAAGAACGTTCTCGTATTTCTAACAATACTTATTAATATAAAACAAAAAAGAAAGTAATGTTTTATGACACGTAATTAAATTAGACAATGTTAATTTCGTTCTTCGCTTATAACTTTAGTCTGTTTATTCTTCTGTTCGACCTTTTTATTCCTTCTGACTTTAAATGGTAACTATGCCCACTACAACACTTAACTAATCAATTAAATGAATTAAGGAAATTGTGACGTTTTCCGGTAGATACAATTTAGTTAAGTTGGCAACCATACGCCCATCCATAGACAAAGTTAATATTGTTAGGTTGTCGACGTCTGCGCCTGAAGTTACCATTGACGGGCTAATGCAATTTGTATGCCGTCCATAGACTAGGGTGAAGTGGATTAACTTTATGGGGGTGAAAATGTCTTCATACGTGCGATGGGGCGTTAAATTATGGAGACAGCTTTATTAAATGGAAAGGTGCTTTTAGTGGATTATGCTAGTGTTTGATTATGTTTGTGCGGTTTGGATGTAATTTATTTACTAGACTTAAGCCCGTGGCTTTGCTCGCGTGGACTAAACGTTATCTCGCATGTGATATATTTTTTTACACCCACCAAAACTCATGTCGATCCGTTGCTTTATAGCGACGTGAAAAATTGACAATCAAAACACTTCCTTTCATGTTTTCCCATAAGAACTGGAAAGTAGTCTTTGGTCTTCAGTCTATGGCAGTATCGAATTTCAACAAAATAGGTTCAGTGGTTTAGTTTTGTTCTAATAATGTTTGGTCCATAAAACGGCGAGTTTAGCGACTATACCTAATATTTTAATAACTTGAAAGTCGTAGGCCAATTATTCTGGTCACCAACCAAACCTATGAAGGTTTGGTTAATGGTAGGACTTTTTAAAAGTCCGACTAACTAGCTACCACAACTTCAGGTAAAATATGTATGTTGCCATACCTAACAGATAAATTTCAAACCCTCAATGATCTGAAGAGCTTACATGGCAACACGAATATGATAAAAAAAATTGGCGCATGAACAGGCGTGGATTGTAAAAGGTTTTGAAAAAATCTACAAAAGAATCTAAACGTTCATAATTTGAAATTTAACATCAAAGGGATGAAAGAGTTGCTCGTTTTTTTACAGATGTAACATTCACGGTTCCGCTCAACCGAAACGATGGGTCTAACGTTTTTATTTTGTGCTTGATCAACGTCACAGTATAGATAACTTACAATATGCGTAAAGTAGTAGTTGTAGTACTTCAAGATAGATTATGAGCATCGGAACATTTGAAACAATCGCAAAACATCAGAAAAACAATTTGAAAAAGAAATAATCAAAAAATAACTTATTTTAACTTAATTGCAAACATAAATTCAGTGTTAATACTTAATAATTAAGTAAACATTTGATTTCTATTTCATATTTGTCAACTTTGCGAGCACGAAGTTAGTCGATGTTCATTGTTCACCTTTAAATACCATAACTTTAACAAATAAAAAACCAACATATAAATGGATAATGTCGTTTTGAAGTTAATGTACGTTATGTGGTCCTAAAGTGGTCCCAAAATTGATAAGTTTTTTTAAGATAAGTCGCTGTCCTGTCTTCTTCATTAATTTATCCATCTCTATGAAATTTTCTCTAAAAACTTCATGCAGATGGATCACTGTCACTCATTCCACTGTATCGTATTCCTCCGGGCCCCGGGCGGAAGCGGCACGTAGAGGCCAGACTCCGCTTAATTTCATTGACAGCAATTACAAAGCTAACTAATTTCTCCCCCCATCCCCTTGGACACGTGCGAGCTACGTGATTCCACACGTCTACCACCTTTAACACGCTCCAACACACCAAACTAGACCTTATATCACAAGTACAAGGTCGAGTACAGAGTGAAAAGCTTTTAAATATCTGAATCTTGGCTGCCTTCAAAAGCGTGTAAGTAGGAGTTTGCGTCAACGCTGTTTTCAACGTTATCCTATTTTGATTAGGGCTCACTTTCCAACATGATAGCTCTCGTTAGTAATCAGGCGTGTGTGGGGTCTTATTCCTCAGGTGTTACGGTCGATTTTGCAACAGTTAACGAGACAGTAGCCAATCGGTACGTGATCAATCGCTTCCTAGAGTTCTTTTGCGGCGGACGTGCGTGTCGGGGAATAAACAGGGAAGACGGTGAGGGGGGGGGGGGAGAGATGAGAGGTGATTCAAG
Source organism: Mecyna flavalis (assembly GCA_949319885.1). Classification (NCBI taxonomy): domain Eukaryota; kingdom Metazoa; phylum Arthropoda; class Insecta; order Lepidoptera; family Crambidae; genus Mecyna; species Mecyna flavalis. Next base: position 16,444,346 of record OX439439.1, read on the forward strand.
ATATTGACGCTAATTGCTTAGGCGAAATTTGCTTTGCATCACAAATTTTGTTAAGCAAAAGAGACATGGAAACCGAACGGCAACAGCTAACCGTAGAATAAAGTCTGATAATGAAATCATTTTTACACTTGTTTTCTTACTCTATTTTCTAGTCAGTTCTTGTCTGTCATAAGAGCTCAGTACATTATATTTCTATGGAAACATCTCATCAATTGTTTGACTATCCTTTAGGTAGTTCCCGAGTTAGGATTAATTCTGTCATATTTTGTCCATCAAACACAAAATTTCTGAGCATTTCAAACAATATTTGCACTGTACATGTATAAGCTCATTTGTTGTAAGCATTTTAAACACGAACCGTCGCAGCATCAACAAACATCTGCGCTCTCATAATGTGACACACAGACAGTTTATTGACATTGTCATCGCGATAATGCATCTGTCATCGCTTCAGCAGTAAACCTAATAGATTTGTCTATGATTGACTGCGCCTACGCCGGCGTTGACAAACGCGCCACAACGTCTTGAGGAGTGATGGCTTTGAGGATTTACCAAGCCCTTTGTTCAGAGTAAGTAATGAGAACGTCAGTTTGAATTACGGCTGGTGGGCGGATCTAATGCTCCTAATAATGGAATGATGAAAGAAGTGCCAAATGAGTTTTCAGTCATTTTCTTTTGATGTATTTTTTTACGAAATTAATTTTTGGCAGCAGGAAAAGAAAGGTTGAAAAACCATAAAATCCAGCTACCTACCTTTGTTGTTGTTATTCAATAAGAATTTTTGAAATGAGTGGAGAGCTGGTTTTGTTTGCTGAACAGCTCGTTACCAACTATAACTATAAAGGGTTGAGAGAAGGGACGTAACAAGGATGACCTCTGGTTTTTGAACTAATGTGGCTTACAAGAATTCCTCTGAGGTAGTCCCCGACCACAGTCGATCTAGCTCAGAGGAAGATCTCACTTTCTGCAAGACATTCTTTCTTCAAAATTATCTTAATCTGCACCACACTCAAGCCCAAGCTTTCCTTACCGCATCAGATTATAGTGGTTTTCAAAATGATAGTGCAAAACCAAGCACAGGTGCTGAAAAAGAAGAGTCCTCTTATCTAGGATATCGAATCAAAGAGATGTAATTCTACAAAGCTTTAGAATACAAGGGAACATTAACACGTTGATTCTGGAAGCCTTCTCGCTTGTCGGTCAGTTAGCAGCTGCAGGACACAGCAACAAGTTGTTGCTTCGTCCGCGGTAAGCTGGTCAGCGAGCGGTATGGGGACTAATGGCGCTGGTTGTAGTTACATCGATCGTCGACCAGTGACCACACTTTACGGGAAGTTCTCACAAATTTCAATGTACTTTAACATCTCTCTTTATAGAAGTTCAGTTGGCACATACGGACGTAATTAATTTGATAAGTAGTCACTACCAGCTATGGTTATACTCGCCAGCTAACACAGTAAAAACATTTCTCAATATGCCGTAAAATTTTTGGCTGTCTTGATATACGGGCCTTTCATTTGAGGTGCACTAGCTCCTATATTAATATTAGTGGAACACAGCCAAGCATAAAAGTTTTTTCACTAGACAAACCCAAGGAAATAAACCCACTTCCTTACACTTTTCGACTGGACACTACCTGTTTAACAAAAGTTTTTTTATGCCAGCGGGCGACGAATGATTACTTTGCTTGCGCGATGCAAGATTTAACCAATTGAGCTTCCTGTTTGGATCCCCCAGGGTGTCCATGGATACTCACTATTCCGTTTGAACCCCCAAATAGGGGTCTCACAAATAATTCTAAAATTTTATTTCCTCCTTAACCCCCCAGAGTCAAAACCAAAATAGGTAATATTTAATGAAATTAAATACTGGTACAGGTATGCAGAATAAATTATGACACATCGACATCAAAAATACTAATTCGAAACTGTTTGTGGGGCGAATGGGGCGAAGGTACTTAATGTTCGCGAATCCAGTCACAAGTCGTCACATAGTAGTCGAGTAGTTTTCTGTCCTTTTAGGACCTATAATAGCCTATGCACCGCAGATGCATCCGGGCACTAATGGCTGCATACGTCACTTGGTCCCTGTCCTGGATATTGATCACTGGCCATTCTGTAACCTGCAGGATTGAGGACGGCGGTAATAGGGTTTCTGGTCCGCTTGCCATCCGGTGGGTCATATTGATGGTCACCGGAGAAATACCGCCAAGAAAAGTGCCCGTGCTGCATCCAGGTGAACGAAGCAAGCACGACCAAAGATTTGAAATAAAAACCTAAGGTAATGTACATAAGTATTGATAAATCTGTATTATTACTTTAATAAGCTACGCTTTATTGGTTTAAAGACATCCTTTTGACACTTTTTGGATATACGGGCCAGTTTCACCATGGTTTTACCACTGACTGACAGACAAGTTCCTGTTCTCTGTTTAAAACTATACTAATACAATATATTATAAAGAGGAAAGATTTGATTGTTTGTTTGTATTGAATAGGCTCCGAAACTACTGAACCGATTTGGAAAATTCTCTTACTGTTGAAAAGCTAAACCATCCCCGGGTAACATAGGGTACTTTTGATCCCGTAAAGTGAGGAAGGAGGGGATGATTGGCAAAAGAAATTACGCGCGGGTGAAACCGCGAGGGAAAGGATAGTTGAAAATAAAGACAGCATCTGACATATCTGATAGATTAATTACAAAGAAATTATCACACTGGCTCTAAAAATTACATATTGTGAACAAAAATGTGTAGGTTTTCTGCGTAGTCAATTCTGTTAAATGCAAATCTTTCTACATTCGTACTGACAGCTACTCAACTTTACCTAACCACGAGGCAAAGTAGAGCCACTATTCACACCAAAATACTCTTTTTTTAAATCATCCTTACAGGTACACTTACGAAAACAAGTGCTTAGCTCAGCATCGTCCGGGGACGCTGACAGGCCATTATTCGCGCGTGACAACTGATTGACAAATGACGGTCGATCTGAGCGCTTCCTAATACTGGCGATCAATTATCGATACCAGCTATTCAATTTGTAACAAATACATTTCTAGAATTTATATCATTTTTTTTTCGACCGACTAGGTAGATATTAGCCGTTCCTTTTGGGCGTGAAAGGGAAACTGAGGGAGTTAAGTGGGTCGACCGCAGGTTTTTTTCTCGTTCGTCGGTTGTTTAGCACGCAGCCTGATGGTAAGCGGCTCTGCGGCCTATTCCATTGAAAGACACATAACCGTGGAAGAATCGTTGAATATGCTGTTACACTGAGCTTTGCTAGTCTGCGGATATAGCCCTACTTTGCAAAAAAGGTAGTCTATCACTATACCAAATTTTATCAAAATCGGTTCAGTAGCTTACTAGTGATCGTGAACTGACAGACAGACCGACTGAATTACTTTCGCAAATATCATATTAGTAGCAATTACATCGTACGTCATGTCCTTTAATGTAACACGACTCCCTGTCACAGTACAGCTAAGCACCAGTAGCTCAGCTCGTAATCGCCGGCTCCACCGACAGGTTATTGACAGCTGACAGCGGATTGACAAATGACGACTCGAGCGCCGAGCACGCCCGTGATTAATTGTTGGCTTTAAATCTACGATTTGGACGGGATTTTCGATGTCATTAAGTAAAAAAACACGCTGGGAATCTCGTGTTAATCGGAATCTCTCAATTCAGGAGGAAATAAGTTGTTGAGCTCTAGGTTTGTGGTCCCAACTTGTTCATTTTGTTTTATCAGTATTTGAATGTAGTTACTCTTTTTTCTAGTATAGACAAGCTTTAACGATTACGATTTTAGTTTTGAGTTTCAAATAACCTCATCGCTATTTAAGGATAACGAGGATAGCATTCCGTATGCGTATAGTCATTTCTGCCATGGAAAAGCAATAATAAAAACTGTGCATAAGTAACAATGTACAAAAAGTACAATTAATGCTTAGTTTGAGGCTAAATGGGGCTGTGTGAATCATATCAAGAGATTTAATCATTACTTATTGTACTTATTTATTATTGCCTAGCTCTTACTACTATTTCTATAACGAGACGTTTGTAGCGGAAGGTCGATGAGTCACAGCTTAGTCCTAAATTGTATCGATCACCGGAACGACATCACACCCTGATAAATCACCGCGGCCTGGCGCTGCGCCAGTGTAGTGAGCGCGTTTGTTCGTCACTCTCACGGGTTACTGACTACCAAGCTGTAGTGGTTCTCTAACTTGATCAACAAAATTCGAGTACTCCCTCGCAACAAACCGTTTCACAAACTTTTTTTATAGCACGAGTGTAGCGCTCTGCCCCCCTAGACAAGCGGCATTTATGATGTTCGTTATAGCTCAATTTGCGATAGCGAATATCAAATCCCATACTTTCAACACGTGACTTTTCTATGGCATCTGTCAAATCCATACAAATTGGACTTAGTGAAATTCGCCAGCTATGAAGCGATGTCATCTTGTCTAAGCCCCCTGGTCTACGGCCCAATTGATGTTAAACGGTTATCGGCTATAGACGCTTGTAACATTTACGTTTGCGTTTTTGTAACGCGTAGCCGAACCTTTTTTTTTCGGAGGAGAATGCGTTTTTGCACCGCAACCGCAGGCTAGCTACAACTGCGGCCGTGTGTGGAACTCCCCCTGTTTCTCCTTCACACCCGATTGGGACGAGCCGGTGCCAGCCTTGTGGCTATTGACCAGCCTCATACCGATGACAAAAGAGGCTGAATTACGATTGTTAGTTAGTATGAAGTTCTGCATCACGTAAGCAAAGTAAAAAATGTTCGGAAGTACATTTAGGATAATGTCCCTAATGATCTGTCTAATTTCAAAAGTTTAATTTGATTACTATTAATTGTATACGCATGCAAACCCGCGTGAATAAACTAGTAATCTAAAGGTTCAGTTAAATCTGAACCTAACCGAGATATTCACCGCAGGATTAGTCACGATTTATTGCCAATGGATAGGATAATTGATGTCTCAATTATGTTTTAACCTTTAGGATAACGGTACTTTGTTGGAACAATGATCGAGTTATTTTAGGTTGTGGTTGCAACTGTTTTATTTATTCCTTTAGCTGACT